>CM039674.1:551240602-551765584 GCA_022496015.1 Hordeum marinum | reverse complement strand
GTTTTGAGTCTTATGGATCTGAATATTCATGCCACAATAAAAAAAATATTAATTGGATAAATATGTTAGGTAGCACTCCACATCAAAAACTCTGTTTTTATCATTTACCTACTCCAGGACGAGCAGGAATTAAGCTTGGGGATGCTGATACGTCTCCAACGTATCTATAATTTTTGATGATGGCATGCTATTATATTATCTATTTTGGATGTTTCATAAGCATTAATATGTTATTTTATATTAATTTTGGGACTAACCTATTAATCTAGAGCCAAGTGCTAGTTTCTATTTTTCCTTGTTTTTGAGTTTTGTAGATATGGAATATCAAACGGAGTCTGTTGGGGATATGACCCGCCGAAGAGGCTCCGGGTCATGTTATTGGCTCGTGAACCGGCCCAAAGGCGAGTCGTAATATTAAGTGGCCCAAGAGGATAGGCGGCTCACGGTGTGGGCCGTACGACGGTCCGGACTGAGAAGACCCGGGCGTGCAAGCCGACTCACAGACGGCTTGGACAAGAAGATAGAGAGAGACTCGGTTAGCAATTGTAAACGACTCGGGTGTTTGGACCTCTTATATAAAGGCAGACCCGGGGCGACTTAGAGGCAGGCAATCGAGAACTAGGTCAAGCTTTTAGCTCCTTGTAATCGATACACAAGTAATACAAACACAAGCAGGACGTAGGTTGTTACCTCAATTTGAGGGGCCGAACCTGGGTAAACCCGTGTCTTTCGTCCCAACTAACACCTGTGAGTCCACCCAAGTGGCGATGGCCTCGAACCGAAGTCCGTTCACCCGGAAATCTGCCGTGATAAAACCACGATAGTTGGCGCCCACCGTGGGGCTAGCGCTTGGTGGTGTTGAGTTCTCAAAGGGATCTCTCCCAGGGCTCGAAGGATACATGGTTGGAAGGATGGCTCTACATCGACGATGCCGGCTAGGGCTTGATGCTGGTTCTGTGGAGTATGGATTCCGGGTTCCGTTCGGCGGGATCCAGGTTTTCATCAGAAAGGTTGATGGATCTACACCCGGGCCGGACGTATGCACCAACATCATCGAGCCGGCTCGGCGTCTCCAAACTGCGTGTGTTACGCAGTCTGCCCATGCCCGTCTGTGTCAAAAGCACGTTCTCGTGGGCGTCACTCAAGGCATGGACCTAGAAGCGTTCGGGTCATAGGGAACTCTCGTTTGCTCGGAAGATGAGTCTTCTAGTGGGGAGACAGAATCAGTGTATCGGCTCAACAACGGTGGCCTTGGGGGCTACCACGACGACTATTCTGAGGTAGAGGGCGTTGAGACAGATGCTATGAGCCCCACGGTTCATGTGGCGGTGTTCATGGCAGGATCGGCTTCAGCCGCTGGTGGCATGGCTGCGGTAGCCGCCGCAGCAGGTGATAGCCTGCTGCCGCCGGCTCAGGTTCTAGTGGAATTAATGGACGAACTCATAGCTCTCATGGCCACAGAGGTAACCCCGGATAATCAAGCAGCTAGGAATTTGGAGGTGGCACGGATCAAGGGTCGGATGGCAGAGGAACGACAAAGGATGGACGAGCTGAAAGCCTAGATGGAGGAAGAAGCGGAGCGTATCAAGGTAGACGCTTTCCGACTGGAGCTAGAGCAGAGGTCAGCGGCCGCGGTGCACCGGAGGAGGCATCAATCCCATCTACCAGAACGTTACGAAGCGAGGAACCTTTTTAACACCCCTGGTGCGGGGCGGGTTATGGGTGTGCCGGAGAGCCGCCCGATGGAGCGCCCGGTGACTCATCCACCCCAGCATAACCAAATCTCTCCCAGGGTTTTTCCAACACCGGCGGGTCATTATTCTAACCCGGCCGAGAACATGGTAGCAGCGGTCGCCCGGCTTAAGACGATCCCCAACCTAGATGAGGCGCCCTTTGCGGAGGAGGTGCGGAATGCCATTGGACATTTACACATAGCCATGGCCCAGCAAGAGAAGTATACTCACAGCTAGAGCCGGGTTCACTCTACCCCCCTCCCCAGTCGAAGTTTCAGCCGGCGTTATGAGTCGCCGGCGTGTTCCAGCAGTCACCCGCGCCGCGGACCACCAGAGGACAATAGGGCGGCTCTGGATGCACAAGCCATCATGGACCAGGCGGGAGACAGGCGAGAGGCAGAGGTAGCTGCAGCCCGTCCAGAGTCGGCACTTTCTGTATCAATGGGAGTAGTTAGTACCAGAGCCGTAGGGGTGCCATGTTTAACTCCGGCTCTGAGGAGTAGTTAGTACCAGAGCCGTAAGGGGCCTTCAAAGGTTCCGACTTACACAGCTGATCTACCCCTAGAGGCGTGGGTTGAAAGTTATGAACTGGCCATGGAGATGCTGGATGTCAGTGAGGCCGTATGCGCAAAATACTTCATCATGATGCTTCAGGGTCCGGCCCGTACATGGCTGAAATGTCTGCCGCCCAACACAATAAGCTCATGGGCGGAGCTGAGCGCAAGGTTTATTAAGAATTTCCAGGGGACCTGTAAGCAGCCTATGACTATTGTCGATCTGGACCACTGTGTTCAACAGGATAATGAGTCGGCCCATCATCGGGTCCGGTGGGAGTCGACTATTATTCACTCTTCATAGCAGATCACGGCGGCTCAAGCGGTGATTATCTTAGAGAAGAATTGTCATTTTGTTCCATTGAAGCAGAAGCTCGGCTGGCTCAAGCGCACGTGTCAGGATATGGGAGAGCTCATGACGGCCTTGACGAAGTATGCCGACTCAGATAACACCAAGGATCTAAGTTCGGATGATGAGAAAGCCAATCAAGGGAAGAAAAACAATCAAGGAAAAGGTTTTGCAAACAATGGGAATCAGAATAAGCGGAAGAACGCTGATGGCGGATTCGAGCTGGTGGCGAATACCAACACAGGACAGAATCATCCCAAGGGGGGTGGAAGATTCAGGCCAAGGAACAGGGGCCCTTTAATTTAGAGGAGGCACTTAGGAAGCCCTGTCCGGAGCACAGCATGCCTGACAAGCCGGCGTTGCATGCGTGGGGTGATTGCTTTATTATGTAGAGGTTCCAAAACTAGCATTCCCAACCGCGTAATAACCAGGGTGGTGGCCCGCCTGGCGGCTCAGGGCACGGCGGGTCAGGGGCTGGATTCGGCGCCAGGCGGTTCAGGAAACGGGCATCCGGGTCAGAATAACCAAGGGGGGCACCAACAGCATCCCGGCAACAATGGCAATAACAACAATCAGCAGCAGCTGCAATCAGTCCGGGTTTCAGAGTAACCCGAAGCAGCTCCGTTCTAGGGCAGTATCACGTATTTATGACCGGTCACAGTAAGCGAGATGAGAAGTTGCGGAGGCGAGCAGTTAATACGGCTGCTCCGGCTCTCCAGCGATATTTGTCCGTAGTCTGAATATGATATAATGTGGAGCCGGGAGGATCACCCACCGCGGGTGGATGACCCGGGCCAGCTGGCTCTGGTTGTGGCCCCTCAGGTGAATGGCTATATGGTGAATAAAGTGCTTATGGACGGAGGTAGCAGCATCAACATTCCTTTACTATGACACTTTCCGGCAGGATGAAGTTGCTTGACAAGGATCTTAAGCCTTCTCCACCATCTTTCATGGTGTGGTCCCGGGTAAATCAGCATACCCGGTGGGCCGGATTTCGTTGGAAGCAGCTTTTGGTGATGAGCATAATTACAGGGTGGAGTCTTTGTGGTTTGAAGTGGTCAAAATCAAAAGTCCCTATAATGCGTTATTTGGGAGGCCGGCTTATGCTAAATTTATGGCTAGGCCTTGCTATGTTTATTTGCAACTCAAAATGCCCGGCTTAAATGGCACAATTAGCCGTTCACGGTAACAGGAAAACGGCTCTTGAGTGTGAAGAAGGAGATGCCGGCTTATGCAGAGTCTAGTTGTGCTCAGGCGGAGCTGAAATTTTACAAGGAGAACGTTGATCCGGAGGATATGACCCCGCTCAAGACGCCTACAACAGAAGTTGAGCCGCCACTCAAGTTTTCAGCGGATGACACCAAGGCAGTAGATTTCATTCCGGTTGATCCATCCAAGCAGTTCATCATTGGGGCTCACATGGATCCCAAATAGGAAAGCGTGCTCATCGAATTCATCCATCGAGAATCGAGGACATCTTCGCATGGAAGCCTTCTGACATGCCGGGTGTATCGAGAGAGTTCGCTGAGCACAATCTCAATGTGGATCCAAAGTTTAAGCCGATCAAACAATTTCTATGGCGTTTCAACGAAGAGAGACGTAAAGCTATTGGGGAGGAAGTTGCTCGGCTCTTGGCCATAGGCTTTATAGTGGAAGTTTTTCACCCAGAGTGGTTGGCTAACCCGGTGCTAGTACTAAAAAAGAACAGGCACGTGGTGTATGTGCATAGATTACACGGACCTTAACAAGGCTTGTCCGGCTGACCCTTTTGCGCTCCTTCGTATCGATCAAATTATTGATGCAACTAGCCGGATGCGAAAGTTTATGCTTCCTGGACGCTTATTTAGGGTATCATCATATCAAGATGGCAATAAAGTATCAGGAGAAGACGGCAGTTCATTACACCTTTTGGCGCGTTCTAGCTATGTCTCCATGCCTTTCGGGCTCAAGAGTGCCCATGCGACTTACCAACGTTGTGTGCAGAATTGCCTCCACAAGTCAGATTGGCCGAAATGTCCATGCTTATGTAGACGACATCGTGGTTAAATCCAGAAAGAAGGAAACTCTTTTAGAGGATTTGAAAGAAACCTTTGATAATCTTCGGGTCTACAAGATGATGCTTAACCCGACGAAGTGTGTCTTTCGTGTTCCAGCAGGAAAGCTTTTGGGTTTCTTGGTCTCTGAGCGGGGCATTGAGGCTAACCCAGATAAGATTAAGGCCATCACTTCTTTGGGTGAGCCTGACGTGTATTAATGACTGTTCAGCTGCCTTGTAGGGCGGATTGCTACGTTGAGCCGCTTCATAAGCCGGCTTGGGGAGAAAGCTATTCCCTTTATACCAGATGATGAAGAAGACAAGGCAAGTTTAAATGGAGTGCAGCAGCTGGCCGAAGCACTTGAAGCTCTTAAAAAGCAGTTGACTGAGCCTGCCAGTGTTAGCCGCTCCGGTTGAGAAAGAGACTTTGCTCGTTTATGTGGCGGCTAACAATAGAGCTGTCAGTGTAGCAATTGTGGTTGAGCGCAAGGAGGCAGGTAAAGAGTATCCTGTGCAAAGGCCGGCTTATTACATCAGTGAAGTTTTGGCAGAGTGTAAACAGAGGTATCCGCATTGGCAGAAGTTAGTATACGGAGTTTTCATGGCCAATCGCAAGTTAAAACATTACTTTTTGGGGCACCAAATAACAGTGGTCAGCTCTTGCCTCGTTGGGGGATATCATTCAAAATAGAGAGGCTACAGGGAGGATTGCCAAGTGGGCCTTAGAGCTGAGTCCTTTTGGCATCAAGTATGTTCCTCGTACAGCAATTAAGTCTCAAGCTTTGGTGGATTTCATAAATGATTGGACTGAATGTCAAGCCCCTGAAGAGAAGCCGGATAACACGTATTGGACTATACACTTTGATGGATCCAAGCAGCTAGAAGGGTCCGGGGCAGGAGTTGTTCTCACCTCCCACAAGGGTGACAAGTTTTGTTATGTGCTCCGGTTAATGTTCCCTTGTACTAATAATGCAGTAGAGTATGAAGCGCTGCTCCATGGTCTCAGAGTCACTAAAGAGATGAGTTTAAGCCGGGTCAGGTGTTTAGGCGACTCAGATCTGGTGGCTCAGCAAGTTTCAGGCACTTGGGATTCCAAGAATCCGTGGATGGTGGCTTATCGACAGGCGGTTGATATCATAGCTGGTCACTTCAAGGGGTACCAGGTGGATCACATTGATCGTCATAGGAATGAGGCGGCTGATGCCTTGTCACGGTTAGGTTCTCAACGAAAGCCGGTACCGCCTAATGTTTTTCGGGATGTATTGCATCATCCGACTGTCAAGATACCTTCTGAGGAGGATCTGGCTATTCCTGACCCAGAGGTGGAGCTGGTGGCCACTCTGCATGCTACCCCAGACTGGACTATTCCTTATTTGGCGTATCTGACACGCGGCGAGTTACCTCAAGAGGAGGATCTGGCTAGGAAGATCACTCGACATTCTAAGTCTATGACGATTGTCAATGGTGAGTTACATAAGTGTAGTGTGACGGGTGTCTTTCAGCGCTGCATCTCACCAGAGGAGGGCTGGCAAATATTAAGTGAAATTCATGCTGGCGACTGTGGGCATCACGCCGGGTCAAAATCTTTGCTCGCTAAAGCTTTCTGACATGGGTTTTTCTGGTTGACGGCTCACAAGGATGTAGAGGACTTAGTTCGCAAGTGTGACGGCTCTCAGAAATTCGGCCGGCGTGCTCACGTTCCAGCTCAAGAGTTGAGGATGATACCAATCACTTGGCCGTTTGCGGTCTGGGGGCTTGATATGGTAGGACCTTTCAAGCGATCTAAGGATAAGAAAACGCACCTTCTGGTGGCGGTTGATAAATTTGCTAAGTGGGTAGAGGCAGAGCCGATCAGTAAATGTGACGCAGCTACGGCGGTTCAATTTATTAAGAAGCTGATTTATCGCTTTGGTTACCCACACAGTATTATTACAGACAATGGGACAAATTTATCCAAAGGATCTATGAAAATGTTTTGTGAGAAAGAGCATATCCGGCTTGATCTTTCAGCCGTGGCACATCCACAGTCTAATGGTCATGCAGAGCGAGCCAATCAGGAAATTTTGAGAGGTGTCAAGCCACGGCTCATGGTTCCTTTGAAACGGACACCCGGATGTTGGGTTGAGGAGTTGCCTTCCGTCTTATGGAGCATCAGAACTACACCTAACAGATCTACAGGTTTTACACCTTTCTTCATGGTGTACGGTGCTGAGGCGATTCTACCCAGTGACATCCGGCATGAGTCACCAAGGGTGGCGGCTTATGTTGAGACGGACAATGAGGTAGCCTGCTAAGATGCTTTGGACCCCTTGGATGAAGCACGAGAGTTAGCAGCAGCCAGGTCAGCAATTTATCAACAAGACCTGTGACGCAATCATAGCCGCAGGGTAAAGACCCGGACGTTCCAGGAAGGTGACCTGGTGCTCCGATTGATTCAAGGCCAATCTGGAATGCATAAGTTATCTCCACCATGGGAGGGGCCTTTTGTGGTCAGCAGGAACCTTAACAACGGGTCATATTACCTCATGGATGTTAGATATAAGTCGGAAACCGCAGGACAAGAGACGTTGCAGCCCTGGAATATCGCACATCTGCGACCATACTTTACTTAACATGGGTTGAAAGCCGCTATCATTGTATATATCATGAGCACATGAGTAAAAGCTAGCATCCTCGCACAAGACTGGGGCATTTGCTCTTATGTACACCTTTGTACAATCAAGATAAAATCTTCCAATTCAAAAAGTTTGAGTTGAAGAGGGTCATTCGCCGTCAAAACGGCTGATCTACCCTTCGGCTTTATGCCTTATTAAACGTTGTTGCAAAGAGGCTTCTTGCCTTCGGGTATAGCTTACTTCTCCTTTGCATAGCCAGCTGTCATTAAAATGTTGCAAGGAGGATTCTTGCCTCCGGGTATAGCTTACTTCACCCTTGCATAGTTGGCTTTATGCCTAGTTTCGTTACATTAAGCGCTGATTGTTAACGGAGGCTTCTTACCTTTTGGTATAGCTTACAATGCCCTAAGACAATAGCGTGTATACCAAATTCCAGTTGCTTATCAACTGCGGCCATCGAAGGGGGCTTCTTACCGACGGGTATCGCTTATCTCACCCTAATGGCCGGCTTTATGCCACTTCTGGTTACTTATTAACCGCGGTTGTCGAAGGGGGCTTCTTACCAACGGGTTCGCTTATCTCACTCTAACAACCGGCGTTTACGCCAAAATTCAGTTGTTTATCAACTCTAGCTGTTGAAAGAGGCTTCTTACCTTCAGGTATAGCTTACTTCTCCTTTCAAACAGCCGGCTTTATGCCGTCTCAGGCTAATTATTAGCCGCGGTTGTCGATGGAGGCTTCTTGCCTTGGGGTATAGCTTACATCTCCCATTGACAGCCGGTGTTCACTATACTCTTACCAGTCAATCTCGCTTAGAGACCCTGAGCCGGTTCAAGAAATTGACGGCCAATCTCGCCTAGAGACCCTGAGCCGGTTCAACTAATTGACGGCCAATCTCGACAGACACCCTGAACTGGTATGAGTTTAACCGTTCGGATCCACGCAGAAGAGCCGTCATATGAGTTTTTTGAGGAAGGAAAGATCATCATCACGTATGGTATCATGCCGGCTTATCAAAGCCGGCCAATTATATGTCACGGGTTGCCGCAGGCGAAACTACCCGACACTTGGGGGCTACACATCCGAACTCTCCTCAAAGGTTCCGGTTCATCAATAGCCGCAGTTGTCGATAGAGGCTTCTTACCATCAGGTATAGCTTACATTATCCTAAAGACAACCGCCTCTTTAATAACTCCGTCTGATGAAACCCGGAGCCATGTGGCTTCGGTCAACAAAATTTAAGGTCTCAAAGAGATTGTCCGGCTTTAATATTCTGGAGAAAGGAATGGC
The DNA here is from genome assembly GCA_022496015.1 of Hordeum marinum. Lineage (NCBI taxonomy): Eukaryota > Viridiplantae > Streptophyta > Magnoliopsida > Poales > Poaceae > Hordeum > Hordeum marinum. The sequence goes on along the minus strand of CM039674.1, from coordinate 551,757,008 downwards.
GTCTTAAAAGACAGACCCCTCATCAAAAAAATTCAAAGGTATATCCCTGAAGAGCCGGCAACACATTAAAACACAGAGAGGTGCAAATATAAATGGCCACCAATTGGCAGAGTCATGGTTACTCTATTACAAAAGATACTCTCAGAAAGAGCAATAGCATTGTCAACCGCCCATGGCGGGTCGTTATATAAGTCTGTGCTCAAAAAGGCTAAAGGATTACAATTCAGTTGTTGGCGGCTCATCCTGCTCCGGGTCTTCTGCTGGCTTTATCTGAAGATTGCCCAAGTCCCAGTTACAGTCAGCCAGAGCAGCAAATGACCCCTCAAGGAACGGAGACGCGTCAAGCTCACAAGGAAAGAGATCCTTACTGCGGGCGGGTGTCAGATCTTTCCACTCGTAGAGAGGCCCACGGATTCTCTTCTCCTCTGCGTCATAAGCCGCCCGATAGGTGCTCAAATCAGCTTCATCCGCCAGAACAGAGGCCAAATAGCGCGACTCTTTGACACACCGGGTATAATCTTCCTTGGTGAAATCTGAGCCGTCATCTCTTTTAGATGGATAGCCATCCATGATTTTAGCCGGTGTTAGCTCGGGAGCGAAGGCAAGAGCCCGGCTCAAACCGGCAACGGCTCCTTGGCGGAAGGCGGACTTCTTGAGCTCTTCAATCTGCTTAGGCATTGTAGAGAAGAGTTCCAAGACCCCTTTCAGAGCAGTGGGGATCTTCTCCTTGTACTGCATGCTCTTGATCGTGAAGATGGCGCCGCAGTATAATTGCTCTACAAAAGTATAAATGGCCTTCAGTGGCAGAAGGCTATCAGAAGCCAACTGCCGGCTCCTGGGACCTGGATGAGTCGGATAAAATTAATGAGCCGTCCGGTTTTTCACTAACAATGCTAAAAAGTACAAGGTAAACAAGAAAGCTTACCAAATAGGGCGGCTGACATCTTCGCAATATGCTGTTTCAGACCTTGAAGTTCATCCGCCACGGCTGTAAGCCGCTGCTCAGCGTCGTCCGCCCGTTTGGTTAAAGCGGCCTTTTTAGATTCAGCCGTCTCTTTTAAAGAGGTAAGCTCGGCGGTCACACTGGCCAGTTCCTCTGAGAGAAGCTGGCATTTTTCATCTGCGATACTTCGAGCTTCTTGCTGAGCTACCAAGTTGGCCTTCAGATCCGTCAGCTGAGACCCGGCTTCATTCAAAGCTTCCTATAATACATCAAAATAGAGGATAAGCCCCCAAAATGCAGGACGAGTGTTGAAAGCAAATACAAGTCTCAAACAGATTGCAAGCAATATATTTGACACTTGGGGGCTAATGTATATTTGATCTTGCAAGTATGCAGTTCCAGTTCATTTCCTTCGAAGATGATCCGGAACTTGGGGGCTATATAATGGCTCTTCAATGTGCTAATAATGGAAGCACCGACTCAACTTGATCAAGTTTGAGCCGACCCTTGGGGGCTACAATTACATCTTCAAGTTGTCTACATTACAGGCCCGGCTCAAATGTAATCTGAGACGGCCCTTGGGGTCTATGATTGGCAGTTCACTTTACTTACAGTACAAAGCTAAAGCAATTTTAAAGGAATTGGACATGACAATCTCTGCAAGAGGTCACAGAAAGACCCGGCTCAACGATTCAATATGTTAAGCCGGATCTTGGAGGCTAAGAAAGGATATAGTAAAGAAGGAAAAGTACCTCATATTTTGTCTTCATGGAAGAGATCAACCGAAGTTCCAAATCCTGGCTGGTGGTAACCCGGTTTATGTACCCAGCGTGTAGCTCTTCAACGGTCATCTTCTCGCATGAAGAATCGAAGTTTGGTTTCTTTGAAGCTTCAGCCGGCTCTGTATGTTTGGTCAACACATGAGCCGGAGGCGTTTGATGACCAGACCCAGTGATAACAACATCCGGGGTGTCAGGGGTCTTGGCAGGAGTTGCCGGCTTAGAAGGGGTCCATGATGACATCTTCAGCGGACGGCTTAGCGGAGGCAGCCGTTGGGTTTTCTTCCGGTTGATTTTCTTCTAGTTGCTCAGGCTCTGGTTCTTCAATAACTGGGCTGGAGGAGGGCTTGTTGGCCTTGCAACATTTAGCTTGAGCACTGCAAAAAAGAAGAAGAATCAGCAGTTGAAGATATTGCTATCATAGTAACAACCGGATATCCAAATGCTTACAACGGATTAATCTTGGGCGGTGGTATGATTGACTCCGAAGATTCACCGGAGGAAGGAGATTTCTGCAAAAATAAAACAGAAAGGTGAAGAGAGTATCAAGTTTACAAAGGAAAGATAAAGGAAAAGAAGGGGTTTAAACCTCGGCGGGGGCGTTTCTTGGGAGCCGGAGAGTTTGGCAACCCGAACATGAGCTCGGTAGAGCTGGTGCTTCGAGTCTATCGATGCTCGATTTGTTGTTGCTTTTTTAAGAGGAAATCCGGAGCCAGATAAGCAAGAGCGTGATAAAGGGGAACTTTTCTGATAACCCGCCGCGGCTTTCGGGGGATGAAACATTCTGAGCCGGAGGAAAAGTAATTTACCTCAGGAGCATTGGCACGGCTAGTCTCCACGTCATCCTGTGAGTAAAGTAAGTGTTAAAATAGGAAGGTAAAAGATCAAGCAAGAGAGTTGAAACTTTACCTCTGAGCTAGACGATGGTGGCGGGTCAAACAAATTATCTTGCGGGACATGTTTTTTAGCCTTCTTAGTTGGGACCTTCTTCCTGGATTTCATCGGAGGGGCAACATATTCCCTCTTCCAGAAGTCTAAGTCGTCCTATAAGAGTGACCCGGAGAGTGAATATCAAATCAGCAAAGTGCAAACAACGTCTAAGAGACGAAAGAGAAGAGCTTAAACTTACATCGGGAGCCGGATTGTTGGCACTAAAAGGTGCCAGGCCGATTTCGCTACATGATTCGGGAGCTTCATGGACAAGGCTCCGGATGGCGAGGGTAATGTCATTTTCTGTCAATGTGGATTGGCTGAAGCATAATGAGCTATCATACTTGCCTTTATATTCACACATGAGTCGGCTTGTATGACTCAAAGGCATAATCCGCCACGAAATCCAGCAGCGGATCAGGTCCAGCCCGATTAAGCCATTGGCCATGAGAGCCTTGATTTTGGCATGGGCCGGCTCATATCTTGCGAATTCTGAAGCTGATAGCCGGCCAGGAAGCTCTGATGTTGTTGTGAGCCGGGAAGGACGATAACACGGCAAAGGACGCTCGTTCTCAGGAGAGGTGTCCTTGCAATAGAACCAGGTCCTGTTCTAGTCCTTGGGGTGACTCGGCATCTGCGTAGCTAGAAAGATGATATCCCTATGCCGTTGGATGGATATGCCTCCAAGTTCTATGCTTGGGCCGGCTTTCACTCCAGTTTGCCGGTTAGCATAAAAGAACTCCCGAAAGAATCCTACAGACAGCTTGATTTGAAGATAAGCTTCACAGAGCACTTGGAAATTGCATATGTTTCAGACGGAATTGGGGGCCAAGTCTTGCGGGTGAAGTTTATAACAATGAAGAACGTCCCCAAAGAATTTTGAGTCGGGAGGCACGAACCCTTGTTCAATATGGTCAGAGAAAACCACCACTTCGCCTTCTTGAGGTTTGGGCCGCGTCTCGTCGCCTGGGACCCGCCAGCTAATGACTTCCTTAGGAGGAAGAGTACCCGCGCGAACAAAATCCGACAAAAAGTCCTCCGTAATGCATGACCCAACCCAGTTGCATGAGTTAGACGCACGAGACATGTTGGCGGCTTAAGAGCTGTGCAAGATAAAACGCGCGATGAGTCGAAGCGCAAGCAAAAAAAATTGATGGCTTAACAGTTTAAGGATTCTACGGATAAAGCGGAAGACCCGGCTTATAAGAGCCGGAGAAGCTTGGCGACTCAACAGGGAAAGGGAAGGTCAAAAAGTCGGCTAAGTCCTAAAAAAAGATTCCGCAAAATGTCACTATATCTACGGATCTACAAAAGCAGAGAAAATGAATTTTATTTCTGACCTAGCGATGAATAGCGGAGGAAAAAAGAAACGGATTGGGGCCATCGTGACCCGTGCATTGTGCACGACTGGCCCGCGTGCGGCGGCGGAGCAGGAGCGCATTCTAAAGACGTTAGCGGCATCGAGATGTACTGGAGATAACGATGCTGGAGCCCGAACGACGGCGGCGGAGCATCGGTGAAAACCCTACTACGGCGACGACCATCTAGGGAGCAGGAAAACTCACCGGAGATGGCGCGGCAGAGGCGGACGGATCTCTGGTACGTTTAGGGTGATGCAGCGGCCAAGGTCGGTGATGATGTACGGACGGCGTCGGAGAAGAGCTCGAAGACGCTGGGGCGACAACAGGAAGAAGACGAAGAAACAGAGGCACGAGCGGGAGAATGGGAAACCCCGACCCGCACGGGTCATATTTTAAAGGGAGTTAAGGAAAACACGAAAATCCAGGCGATGACGCCGCTCAATAGAGGCGGACGCCTCGATCCTCGGGATGACAATTAAGTGAAAGATTTGGTGACACGTCAACGGATCTCATGACGTCACGCCGGGTCATTTCCGGGCGACTCACCAAAAGTGGAAGAGAAGGATGAAGTGAGCAACCTCAATTCAACTTGGGGCCTAATGTTGGGGATGTGACCTGCCGAAGAGGCTCCGGGTCATGTTATTGGCTTGTGAACCGGCCCAAAGGTGAGCCGTAAGATTAAGTGTCCCAAGAGGATAGGCGGCTCACGGTGTGGGCCGTATGACAGCCCGGATTAAGAAGACCCGGGCGTGCAAACCGATTCACAGACGGCTTGGACAAGAAGATAGAGAGAGACTCGGTTAGCAATTATGACGACCCGGATGTTCTGACCTCTTATATAAAGGTAGACCCGGGGCGACTTAAAGGGCAGGCAATCGAGAACTAGGTCAAGCTTTTGGCTCCATGTAATCGATACGCAAGTAATACAAACACAAGCAGGACGTAGGCTGTTACCTCGATTTGAGGGGCCGAACCTGGGTAAACCCGTGTCTTTCGTCCCGACTAACCCCTTTGAGTCCACCTCATTGGCGATGGCCTCGAACGGAAGTCCGTTCACCCGAACATCTACCGTGATAAAACCACGACAATCGGTATGTTACTTGCCCGAGATTCGATCGTCGGTATCTGCATACCTAGTTCAACCTCGTTACTGGCAAGTCTTTTTACTCGTTCCGTAACACAAGATCCCATGACCAGCACTTAGTCACATTTATTGCAAGGCTTTTTGTGATGTTGTATTACCGAGTGGGCCCTGAGATACCTCTCCGTCACACGGAGTAACAAATCCTAGTGTTGATCCATGCCAACCCAGCAGACACCCTCGGAGATACCTATAGAATACCTTTATAGTCACCCAGATACGTTGCGACGTTTGATACACACAAGGCACTCCTCCGGTGTCCGTGAGTTGCATGATCTCATGGTCATAGGAACATATACTTGACATGCAGAAAACTGTAGCAATAAACTGACACGATCATATGCTACGTTTATAGTTTGGGTCTTGTCCATCCCATCATTCTCCTAATGATGTGATCCGGTTATCAAATGACATCTCATGTCAATGGCTAGGAAACCTTGACCATCTTTGATCAACAAGCTAGTCTACTAGAGGCATACTAGGGACATAGTTGTGTCTATGTATCCACACATGCAATGTGTTTCCAATCAATACAATTATAGCATGGATAATAAACGATTGTCATGAACATGGAAATATAATAATAACTATTTTATTATTTCCTCTAGGGAATATTTCCAACATGTCGACCAACGTGACATAGATTTTTTAATCTAGGAGGTATGAGAACCAGAAATTCCATACGACCTAAAATTTCTTGTCGAGAAGTTAAATTTGGTTGAAAAAGAAAACAATTAATTGAAATAAAAATTACAAAGATTTGAAGAGGAGAAGATTAATTTGAGTTGCATATTGCCGATGTCGTTGACAATCACAAGACCAAGATGGATGCAATGCGCTTGAAGATTAGAAATATTAGAAAATATGCCATTCATATTGAGGCTTGGTATCATTATGCCTTGGATCAATTGGTACCTTAGTTCTGGTTATGATCGCATTTGTTGTTGCATTTAAATTTTTTACATAGTTTCAATGTATATTTTAATTAGATACTCTAGAGAGCTATATGTTGTTTAATAATGAGAACTATGTATGAACATTATGTTGGGGAAAGTTGCATTGGAAACAAAAAATTTCCTATGCACAAGCAAGATCTATCCATGGTGATGACCATCTACAAGAGGGAGAGTGGATCTACATACCCTTGTAGATCGCTAAGTGGGAAGCGTTATGAAACGCGGTTGAGGTAGTCGAACGTCTTCGCGATCCAAATCGCCGAGCGTCCCGTGATCCCATCACGATCCATCTCGCAATAAGATCACGATCCGTCCCGCGATCCCATCACGATTCGTCCCGCGATCAAATTACAAATCATCTCGCGATCTTGATCACGGTCCTTCCAATCTAGCGCCGAACGGATGGCACACATACAGCACACATACAGCACACATACAGCTCGATAACGATCTCCGCCTTCTTGATCCACTAAGTGGGGGCGGAGAGGTAGATGTGTTCTCTAGCAGCGCGATGGCGTGGCGGCAATGGTGCTGGAATAATTCCAGCATGGCTTTTCCTAAACACCGCTGAAACGATCTAGAGGAGAAACTACGATCTAGAAGAAAGGTAGCATGTGTCTGTTTTCTGTGTCTCAAAACCCTCAAAACATCTAGTATATATAGGAGGAGGACGGGAGGAGGCTTGGCGCCCAAGGGGCCAGCCCTTGTCCTTGGCGCATGGAGGAGAGGAGGAGTCCTCCTCCAATCCTAGTAGGATTAGGACTCCTCCCTCCCAATTGGAAACTCTTTCCACCTTGTGGTTTTTTCTTCTCCAACCACTCTAGCCGCATGGGCCCTTAGAGGAGGCTTCGGCCAGCCCACCAGGGACTGGTTTACCTCCTCCCACAGCCTATGTAGCCTTTTTCTTGGGTCAAGACACCCCTCCAGATGGTCCCCCGGCACTCTCCCAGCACTCCCGATACACTAACGATGAGCCCAAAAATTTTCTGGCGACCAAAACAGGACTTCTTATATATCAATCTTTACCTTCGGACCATTCTGAAGCTCCTCGTGACATCCGACATCTCATCCGGGAATCCGAATAACCTTCTTTCACCACCATACATAACTCTATAGTACCGAAACGTTGTCGAACCTTAAGTGTGCAGACCCTGCATGTTCGAGAACTATGTAGACATGACCGAGACACCTCTACGGTCAATAACCAATAGCGCGACCTAGATGCCCATATTGGTTCCTACATATTCTACGAAGATATTTATCGGTCGAACCTCTATGTCAAGGATTCAGTTAATCCCGTATAATGTTCCCTTTGTTTATCGGTATGTTACTTGCCCGAGATTCGATCGTCGGTATCTGCATACCTTGTTCAACCTCATTACCGGCAAGTCTCTTTACTTGTTCCGTAACACAAGATCGCATGACCAACACTTAGTCACATTTCCTGCATGGCTTATTATGATGTTGTATTACCTCGTGGGCCCTGAGCGTCGCACGGAGTAACAAATCGTAGTCTTGATCCATGCCAACCCAACAGACACCCTAAGAGACACCTATAGAGCACTTTTATAGTCACCCGGTTATGTTGCGATGTTCGATACACACAAGGTACTCCTCCGGTGTCAGTAAGTTGCATGATCTCATGGTCGTAGGAACAGATACTTGACATGCAGAAAACTATAGCAATAAACTGACACGATCATAGGCTACATTTACAGTTTGGGTCTTGTCCATCACATCATCCGCCTAATGATGTAATCCCATTATCAAATGACATCTCATGTCTATGGCCAGGAAAGCGTGACCATCTTTGATGAACGAGCCAGTCTACTAGAGGCATACTAGGGACATGGTGTTTTCTATGTATCCACACATGTATCTGAGTTTCCGATCAATGCTATTCTAGCATGGATAATAAATGATTATCATGAACAAGGAAATATGATAATAACTAATTTATTATTGCCTCTAGGGCATATTTCCAATAGTCTCGCACTTGCACTAGAGTTAATAATCTAGCTCACATTGCTATGTGATTTGTAATGAACCTCACACCCAATGAGTTCTGGGGTTCGGTCATGCTTTGCATGTGAAAGAGGTTTTAGCAAACGGTTCTACGACATTCAGGTTCGTGTGTACTTTATAAATACCTATGTCATACTGTAGACACTGCTACCACGCTCCACTTGAAGCTATTGCAAATGGCTACTCCACTATACATATCCGGATTGCTACTAAGAGTCATCCGGATCGGTGTTAAAGCTTGCATCGACGTAACTCTTCACGACGAACTCGTTATCACCTCCATAATCGAGAAACATCTCCTTAGTCTTCTAGTTACTAAGGATAATTTTGACCGCTGTCCAGTGATCCACTCCTGGATCACTCTTGTAGCCCTTGACGGACTCATGGAAAGGCACACACAGGTGCGGTACACAGCATGGCATACTATACAGAGCCTATGGATAAGACATAGGGGATGACCTTTGTCCTTTCTCTTTCTTCTGCTGTGGTCGAGCTTTGAGTCCCACTCAACTCCACACCTCACAAATCAGGCAAGAACTCCTTCTTTTACTGTTCCATTCTGAACTCTTTCAAAATCTTGTCTAGGTATGTACTCATTGAAAGTCTCATCAAGCAACTTGATCTATCTCTATAGATCTTGATGCCCAACAATTAAGTAGCTTTATCCAGGTCATCCTTTGAAAAACTCATTTCTAACAACCCTTTATGCTTTCCAAAAATTCTGCATCATTTTTATCAACAATATATCATCCACATATGCTTATCAGAAACTCTATAGTGCTCCCGCTCACTTTATTGTAAATACAAGTTTCTCATAAACTTTGTATAGACTCAAAAACTTTGATCACCTCATCAAAGCATATATTCCAGATCTTCGGCATCTCCATACCTAGTTCAACCTCGTTACCAGCAAGTCTCCTTACTTGTTCCGTAATACAAAATCCCGTGGCTAACACTTAGTCTCTTTGCTTGCAAGGCTTATTGTGATGTTGTATTATCGAGTGGGCCCTGAGATACCTCTCCATCACACAGAGTAACAAATCCCAGTCTAGATCCATGCCAACCCGACAGACATCCTCAGAGATACCTGTAGAGCACCTTTATAGTCACCCAGTTACGTTGCAACGTTTGAAACACACAAGGTACTCCTCCGGTGTCAATCAGTTGCATGATCTCATGGTCATAGGAACATATACTTGACATGCAGAAAAGGGTAGCAATAAACTGACATGATCATATGCTATGTTTGTAGTTTGGGTCTTGTCCATCACATCATTCTCCTAATGATGTGATCCCGTTACCTAATGACATCTCATGTCCATTACTAGGAAACCATAGCCATCTTTGATCAATGAGCTAGTCTATTAGAGGCATACTAGGGACATGGTGTTGTCTATGTATCCACAGATATATCTGAGTTTCCGATCAACGCAATTATAACATGGATAATAAACTATTATCATGAACAAGGAAATATGATAATAACTAATTTATTATTTCCTCTAGGGCATATTTCCAACAGAAATGGGGGAAGCTGAAGATCAAAAGGAACTAGATGATCTGTCGGGTCATTATTGATGCACAGAGAGAATGTGAAAGTGAAAGGGAGAAGTTAAAGTTTGATCGCATGTTAGAGGATCACAAAAAAGGGTTGTACCTAAATTGCGAAGATGACAACAGAAAGCTCGGTACCACACTGGAATTGCTGCAATGGAAGGCAGACAATGGTGTATCTGATAAGGGATTTAGTTCGCTACTGGAAAAAATGAAGAAGAAGCTTCCAAAGGATAACGAATTGCCCGGCAGTACGTACGAAGCAAAGAAGGTTCTATGCCCTCTAGCATTGGAGGTGCAGAGGATACATGCATGCCCTAATGACTGCATCATATACCACGGTGCGTACAAGGATTTGGACGCATGCTCGGTATGCGGTGCATTGCGGTATAAGATCAGAAGAGATGATCTTGGTGATGTTGAGGGCTAGAGCACCGGGAAGAGGGTTCCTGCCAAGGTGATGTGGTATGCTCCTATAATACCACGGTTGAAACGTCTGTTCAGAAACAAAAAGAATGTCGAGTAGATGCAATGGCACATGAAAGACCAGAAGAAGGACGGGAAGTTGAGAGAACCCGCTGACGGGTCGTAGTGGAGAAAGATCAAGAGAAAGTGGAGCAACTTTACAAGTGACCCAAGGAACGTATGGTTTGGTTTAAGTGTAGATGGCATTAATCCTTTTGGGAAGCAGAGTAGCAAGCATAGCACATGGCATGTGACTCTATGTATGTATAACCTTCCTCATTGGTTGTGCATGAAGCGGAAGTTCATTATGATGTCAGTGCTCATCCAAGGCCCTAAGCAACCTGACAATGACATTGATGTGTACCTAAGGCCATTAGTTGATGAAATTTTACAGCTATGGAATGGAAGAGGTGTACTTGTACGGGATGAGAATGAAGAGGAGGAATTTGACATACATGCGTTGTTGTTTGTAACCATCAAAGATTTGTCTGCTCAGTAACCTTTTAGGACAGACAAACAAGGGATATGATCCATGCACACACTATTTAGATGACACCGATAGTATATATTTGGACAAATGCAGCAAGAATGTGTACCTGGGGCATCATCGATTTCTTCCGACCAACCATCAATGTCGAAAGAAAGGAAAGCATTTCAAAGGTGAGGCAGATCACTGGAAGAAGCCCGCCCTCCGTACTAGTGATCACATACTTGATATGGTCACTGACTTACAAGTAATCTTTGGCAAGGGTCCAAGCGGACTATCTGTTCCGACTGACGATGCAGGACGTGCACCCATGTGGAAGAAGAAATCTATATTTTGGGACCTACCCTATTGGAAAGACCTAGAGGTCCGCTCTACAATCGACGTGATGCACGTGATGAAGAATATTTGCGTGAACCTGCTAGGCTTCTTGGGAGTGTATGGGAAGACAAAAGATACACCAGAGGTACGGGAAGAACAGCAACGTGTGCATGATAAAGACGGCATGCATCCAAGGAAGTATGAAGGTCCTGCCACCTACGCTCTTACCAAAGAAGAGAAGGAAATCTTCTTTGAATGCCTTCTCATTATGAAGGTCCCGTCTGGATTCTCGTCAAATATAAAGGGAATAAAAAATATGGCAAAGAAAAAGTTCCAGAACCTAAATTCGCATGACTGCCACATGATTATGACGCAACAGCTTCCGGTTGCATTGAGGGGGCTTCTATCAAAAACGTACAATTATCCATTGTGAAGCTATGTGCATTCCTCAATGCAATCTCTCAGAAGGTGATCGATCCAGAAATCCTGCCAAGGTTAAGGAGTGATTTGGTGCAATGTCTTGTTAATTTCGAGCTGGTGTTCCCACCATCCTTCTTCAATATCATGACGCATGTCCTAGTTCATCTAGTCGACGAGATTGTCATTTTGGGCCTTGTATTTCTAAACAACATGTTCCCCTTTGAGAGGGTCATGGGAGTCTTAAATAAATATGCTCGTAACCGCACTAGGCCAGAAGGAAGCATGTCCATGGGCCATCAAACAGAGGATGTCATTGGGTTTTGTATTGACTTCATTCATGACCTTAAGAAGATTGGTCTCCCTCAATCGAGGTATGAGGGGAGACTGACTAGAGAAGGCACGCTAGGAGCGGACTCAATAATATGTAGGGACGGGCATTCTTGGTCTCAAGCACACTAGATAGTTCTATGTAATTCTACCTTGGTGACCCCGTATGTTGATGGATACAAGAATATTCTGCGCTCCAAACACCCGGAGCAGTGTGACGACTGGATTACATATGAACACATCAGGACTTTCGGCAGTTGGTTGCAAACATGTCTTATGGGTGACAACACTATTTCTGATGAGTTGTACTCGTTGGCCAGGGGACCATCTTCGACTGTATTGACTTATAAAGGGTATGAGATAAATGGGAATACAATTTGCACGATCGCCCAATATCCAATGAGCACCAACCAAAACAACGGTGACCGCTTTGATGCAACAACCAAGAGGGGAAAGGACACATATTATGGTTACATAGTGGACATATGGGAACTTTACTATGGACACGATTTGAAGGTCCCTTTGTTTAAGTGCAAATGGGTTAACCTGTCAGGAGGCGGGGTACAGGTAGACCCACACTACGGAATGACAACAGTGGATCTGAACAATCTTGGGTACAAAACGAACCATTCGTCCTAGCGAATGATGTGGCGCAGGTTTTCTATGTGAAGGACATGTCTACCAAACCGAGAAAAAGAAAAGATAAGGAAGCTAATACATCATACGATGAGCCAAAGCACGACATAGTTCTTTCAGGAAAAAGAGACACCGTGGGATCGGACGGCAAGACAGACATGTCTAGAGATTATGAAAAGTTTCATGAAATTCCTCCCTTCAAAGTCAAGGCTGACCCAAGCACCCTGTTAAACGATGAAGATTATCCATGGTTATGGCGCAATAAGCAAAGGACACAAGCGAACAAAAAGTGAATACTTTCTCTCCACAACTATATAATTGCAGTTACATGTGAATAAATGAAATGCCTTTTGTACAAGATGAGTTTTCGTATGAAACCCTGATACTTCGAAAGTAATTGTCTGTTTTGTACATGAAGTGCATCCAGTTTTTGCCGTAACCCTCTCAACTTTTTATAACATGGTATGTGGGTGAAAGGATGATACCATGCCCACTTTCAACCTTTTGAGAGTTCATTTGTAGTGCTTTCTAATTTCAGGGTCATTTAGCTTAAAAATCAGTAAATGCATGAAAAATACCAGATGAAGTCAGAAAGGGTTAAAATTTGATGATGTGGCTTTGAATGGTTCAATTTGAACACACAAAAATTCTGGAGTTCAGATAAGTTCAAAAAATGAAATATCTTTGTAACAGATGAGTTTTCGTCAGAAACCCTGATACTTCGAAAGAGATTGTCCGTTTTGTACATGAAGTACATCCAGTTTTTGTCATAACCCTCTCAACTTTTATAACATGCTATGTGGGTGAAATGATGATACCATGCCAACATTCAACCTTTTGAGAGTTCATTTGTAGTGCTTTTCAATTTCAGGGTCATTTACCTAAACAAAATCAGTAAATGCATGAAAAATACCAGATGAAGTCACAAAGGGTTGAAAATTGATGATGTGGCTTTGAATGGTTTATTTTGAACACACAAAAAGTCTGGAGTTCAAACAAGTTCAAAAAAATGAAATACCTTTGTAACAGATGAGTTTTCATCCGAAACCCTAATACTTTGAATGAGATTGTTTGTTTTGTACACGAACTGCATCCAGTTTTTGTCGTAACCCTCTCAACTTTTTATAACATGCTATGTGGGTGAAATGATGATACCATGCCAACTTTCAATCTTTTCAAACTTCATTTGTAGTGCTTTTGAATTTCAGGGTCATTTAGCTCAAAAAAATCAGTAAATGCATGAAAAATACCAAATGAAGTCAGAAAGGGTTGAAAATTGATGATGTGGCTCTTAATGGTGCATTTTGAACACACAAAAAGTCTGGAGTTCAAATAAGTTCAAAAAATGAAAACCCTTGGTAACACATGAGTTTACGTCCGAAACTCTGATAACTCAAAAGAGGTTGTCCATTTTGTACACGAAGTGCATCCAGTTTTTGCCGTAACCCTCTCAACTTTTTTGCACATGCTATGTGGGTGAAATGATGATACCATGCCAACTTTCAACCTTTTCAAATTTCATTTGTAGTGCTTTTCAATTTCAGGGTCATTTAGCTCAAAGAATGAACTAATAGCAAAAAGAATGAACTAGAAAACTTTCATGAAACTCTAGTAGCAAAAAGAATAAAATAAAAATAATCAAATAAAATATATCCGATTATGATCAACTAAAACAAAACTATAATATTCTTCAATAGCAAAAAGAATCAACTAAAAAGCATTTATAAAACTCTAATAGTAAAAGGAATCAACTAAAAAACTTTTATAAACCTCTAGTATTTCTGAAACTAAAATTATATAAAATTTATGCAACTAAAATTATCACAGTATTTTTGTTTAAAACATTAATATCAAAAAGAATTTTCATAAAGAAATTTTTTGTTAGAAACTTTAATAGCAAACTAAAATAATCAAATCTGTTTTTGATTAAAACAACATTGAAAATAACCTAAAACTTACAAAATTGAATATAATGATAAAACACAGTAATATTAAATAGCAGGAAAAAGAATCACTTATAAATCTATTTTTCAGTAAAGTTATTCACAAACTAGTGATTCACACAAATTTCAAAAAATTCAAATTTAAACTATTCAAATTTGAAAACTAATGGCACTAACAGAAAGTTTATAATTTTTGTGACCTAAAAGCAAAAAAAGAATCACTGAAAAACAGTAAGTAGGAACAAAATAAAAAAATTGCCACCTACTGGGCCAGCACGGCCTGAATACGACTAGAAACCCAACCAGCTTGTTGGGCCAGGATTCCGGCCCGCAAAAGGCCCAATAGGCCCACAGGTAGTGACAGATTAGGCCCAGAGGCCTGAAGTTGAGAGGAGCTCGAGAGGGTGTGCGCACCAATGCTTATAAACCACTCTCGAGCTCTCTCGGCTAGCAAGGTGGGACTACAAATTTGGCCCGGGCGGCACCACCCTTCGGTCCCGGTTGGTGGCACCAACCGAGACAAAGGTCCCTGTTTCCCGCCCTTTGGGCTGCCGAAAACTAACCTTTGGTCCGAGTTGGTGGCACCAACCAGGACCAACGCAGCCCTTTAGTCCCGGTTGCTCCCACCAACCGGGACCAATGCTCTCCGTATATAAGCTAACACTTAGGAATTTTCAGCATTCTCATCTTGCCCCCGACGATGCCGACGAAATCGACGCCGCCAGCCTGCCCGTCGGCCGCCTGCCATTGTCGTTGTCGTTGCCCCAGCCATCGCTGCCGCCTGCTGACCCCGTCGTTGCCATCGCTTGCCGCCCCCATTGTCGCCCTCGCCTGTCGCCCCCGTCGTGCTCGCCCTCGCCCTCGCCCTCGCCTCTTTCGAACTCGCGGTGACCCCCTGGTTCTTCCCCCCTAGTACAATGCTTAATTTCATCCTCTAGTCGCCGTCCCCATCAAGGACGAGCTCCGGCCGTCACCATTGTTTCCGGGCCTCATGCTCCCGAGCTTTGCCGCTTCGAGTCGTGGCACAGTTGCGCTCCTTGTGACGCCAGGATGCCGTAGAGCCCTTTGACAAGCCTCCCCGTGCCCTGTAGCCCCAGACCCACTCGAGGCCAAGCTCCGACCGATGCCTTCGTCGTCGCTGTGCTCAGCTTCGGTCGCCTACGGTGAAGCCAATCGCATAGATGAACGCACGCGAGTCCCAACTCCCCGTCAAGCCTCTGCGCCGTCATTTTGGTCACTAGAGGATCGTTCCCGAGAACCTCCGCCATCTCAGGCCTCACCGGCTATGAGTCGTGGGTCAACTCTGGTGGGTTTGACCCCGGTTGACCAGGATTAGACCCCCCTGGGTCACTGAATGGTGGGCCAGCCCCTGACTTAATTATGTTAAGCGCCCAATTAAATTAGTTAATCTATATAGTTAAATGGGTCACTGACAGTGGGCCCAGGCCTGCTAATTGGTTTCGATAGGATTAACTTAATGCTAATTAACCCTATTAATTAGCTAAGACACTGACCAGTGGGTCCCACTGGTCAGGTTTGACATGTACCGGCACTGTTGACCTTCTAACGCAATGCTGACGTGTTACTGACGCATTAATTGAATTTCTAGTAATAAAATAATTCAGGAATTTCCAAAAAAAATATAAACTTTGAAAAAATCATAGAAAATCAACCATAACTCAGATGAAAATAAATTGTATATAAAAATGATAAGAAAAATCCAATTCATCTGTTTATGCCATGTTCATGCATGTTTGAGCAAGTTAACATCCCCAAGTAGGACATTTCATGATTAGGATAAAGTAATAAATAGTGTTGAAGTTGGAATTTAGCATATATTTGAATTCCACTTCACTTAATATGACTATCTATTGCACTAGGTTCATTCAATGCTTTAACATGCCATAGCATACATCGTGTTTGTTGCATTACATTGGATCTGTTCATTTCTCCGTTTGTCGGTGTTGTTCCTTCCCGGTAGACGATGATTCCGACATTGAGATCGTTTCATTACATTGAATTAGTTATGAGGGGGGACGTCAGACATTGGACATGAGGGTGAGTGTCGTTGTCGTCTACCCCCCTCCCCGATAACTTGTTCATATCAAAAACTCCGGTAGCATTGCTTTACCAAGAATGCCCCCATTCTGGATGTGCACAAGTTGATCCAAAAAAATTCTGATCTTATCTATATAAATATTCTTCTATATGGCATGTTGTCTGTCAAAGTATTGAAGAAATCCACGGCTTCATCATTAGCCAGAAGTAACAGGCGTATGATGCTACGAAGCTCTTCAAAGTTGTTTTGGAACGGAGTTCCGGATAGAATAAATCGCTTTTTGGTACGAATTTCAGCAAAGGCCTTCCAAATAGCAATATTCGGAAGGCTCTTGCTGATCTTCGTACCAAAAAGCTAATTATCCTATCTGGGACTCTGTTCCAAAACAATTTTCGAGAGCTTCGTACCATTATGCACCTGTTACTTCCGGCTAATGATGAAGCCATGGTTTTCTTGGATCCTTTGACACTAGACAACGTGACATATAGACGGGTAGATGAGATCAGGAAAAATATGGACCATTTTCTACAAATCCAGAATGGCACCAATTTTTTAAATCCCTTAAAGGTTAAGAGAATCCCTTGTTTGACATTCATGAGAGAGTCGGTCCGGACGTCACACATTCATGAGAGAGGCGATCCGGTCCAGACGTGGGACATTCATGTTTGTATATTAATTGCCATGTTGTAATTTTTGCAGAAACTATGGATCAAAGAGACTTGGAATTACAAGAACAGTTGTTGGGGGAGATGATCCTCGCCGGACATGATGTCTTGGCATTTCTCAATGACACCGATGGTCTGGAAGGAGAGGATGATGGCTCCGGTGATCAAACAATGGAGGAGGAAGGACATGATCATGATGGCTCCGGTGACCGAATGCCTAAGGAAGAAGGAGACCATGGTGACGGCTCTGGTAACCGAACGGAGGAGGGAGCTATTGCAAAGTCTAGCGAGGTATATATATTGATTAAGCCTGTGTTGACTAGCTAATTGATGCATTAATTGTTTTGGTATGTACAAATATTAACTCTTCTTTCTTATTTTATAGCCCTCCGGATCGAGCCAAACTTCGGTAACTAGACGAGGCCCGAAGAAAAGGTTGCGCAAGGATGAAAGGTTCACGATCATAGCACTCACGGACGATGGCCTACTGATTGAACCCAAGCGGACCAAGGACGCATTTGATGCTCAGTGCGGAGCTATTGTTAGGGATAGTATCCCGATCAGCATCAACCAATGGAATAAGCCTAAGGACGATGATCCTGACGTTTCTTATGTCACCGATAGACAGAAAGATGATCTTTGGACCTCGCTGAAGGCAAATTTCACCCTACCGCCAGAGGAGGATCCGAATAACCGAATTATAGAGCCACTGGTCAAGGCGTGTGCTCTTAAGAAGATGGCAGATCTATTCAGGAGGTGGAAGAAGGAGTTGAAATCAATGTTTGTCGACAAAGGGAAGACTCTAGAATTCATCGACCGATTTGAGAAGATAAGACATTACTGGCCCTTATTTGTGGCCTACAAGACATTGGACAAGAGTAAGAAAATGTCAGAGACAAACAAGAACAATGCTGCAAAGAAGTAGTATCACCATCACACACGGTCAGGTGGCTACCTCAAAGCCCGGCCATTGTGGGACAAAGCTGAGAATGACCTGATTGCTAAAGGGGTCGAACCAGAGATATTGAACTAGCCAGACCGTTCAAGGACTTGGTTCTTCAGGGTTGTAGGAAATTTGGACCCTGGAACAGGGAAGTGTCGTCGGACGGACAAGAAACTTGCAATACACATCAAGAAGCTTCAGAAGTATATTACCACAGCGCAGGAAGGGACGTTCATTCCCAACAGAGAGAAGGACAAGCTGACTGGGGCCCTCGGGAATCCTGAGCATCATGGACGAACACGAGGCATACCAGGCTCCGTTCCGTGGAACGTTGGGTTTCCCGACGCACGCGGTTACAAAATCCGGGAGAGAAAGAGGAGAGCGGAGTTGGGCGACATGCAGAAGCTCGATACAAGACTTGAGGAGCTCGAGCTTGACCACCCTACAAGTGAAGGGGAACATCAGCTGGTTCATGCTCTCAGGAGTACATGTCTATGGCAGAAGGAGTATATCAAACTTCCAAACTGGACGCCTCTGCCTCCTCCTCCTCCTCCGGCGCGTGATCAGGGCACTCCACCTCCTTCTCCGGCTCCTCCGGCGCGTGAGGTGACTCCTCCTCCTCCTTCGCCTACTCTTGCGCATCAGAGCAGTCTGCCTCCTCCTCTGCCTCGTCAGCAACGGTGGAAGACAGACGCGCTGCTCCGGCTCCTCCGGCGCGTTGCGGCACTCCGCCTCCTCTGCCTCCTGAGCAATGGCGGAAGAGAGACGCCGTCGCTCTAGAGGTTAGCAGTACAAGCAGAGGCGGGAGGCAATTCAGATACTGTCCATCTCTCAAGGCTCCAGAAAAGTTACCATATGAGAGGACTGAGAAGGAAAATGAGGACATCTGTCGTGCCAAAGTGAGGGACCATTTTGCAAAGAAAACTCCACCTTCAAAGGAGAAGCCAGATCCGGTGAAAGTGAAGCGCACTATTGATGCCCTGAAGCGACCACCACCGCCACCACCGGATTCCAACTATGCCCGTTGTCTTAAAAAGACATATCAAGATGCGCGGCGGTCGGGAAGTACTTCCAGTGATGCAAGGTTAACAGAACGAAGAAGTGGGAAAAAAATTCCCAGCTCGGCGAACAGGCGAACCAATTGTGCCCCCCGCTTAAGGTGTCTAGCGTATCGCCGCTGATCATCCGGGGCTTGTGCCCGGTACCAATCCTGCTGATTACATGAGCGATGATGTACTGTTTGAAGCAATGGAGGTGGACGAATTCAAATACCATTACGGGCAGCCTCTCGTCAAACCTGATCATCCTCCTCTTACAACGATGATGCGAATATTGCATGAATGGTACATGAAAACCTGTCGCAAGTCTGCGAAGGATACTTTGACGCTGAGAACTAAAGAGGAGCACGACCTCGTTGGAATGAATCAGTTGTCTGTTGAGTTTGACGAGATATTCCAGTTATACAATCAAAAAGCCATCAACAAAACAATCTTGACTTCCTGCTGTCTGTAAGTACTACTTCTATAACTAAGTCTCTATATATAGCTCAGCTCTTTCATTGCATGTATATATAATTATCCTCACTATATTATGTAGATAGAAGATCGTCGAATGCAAAAAAGCACAAATCTATGATATTGGGTTCATTAACCCAAATATCATACATGAATGGACGGTTAAACACAGAGTCACAGAAACAAAGGACAACTTGCTACAATCGTTGCTTATAAATCAAAACAAAGAGAGAATTTCTTTCCTTACAACTTCCTATGAGTGTTACTGTCTTGTGCATATTCGGTTTCCCTTATTACTCGAGGTTATAGTAATGTGATTGATTAGTTATGCATGCGTGCGTAGCTTCCACTTTATTCTGGTAGAGATTAACCTTGAGCGGGGAGTATTAATCGTCCTAGACTCGAGACAAAAAGATCCCCAGGAATAAGCGGACATAAGTGAAATGCTCCAGAAGTAAGTTCAATCAATCATTATTGCATCATATCGGCAACTTGTTCATTTCTTGATATCAAGTAATTATTTTCTTTGTTTGGCAGGGTTTGGAAAGAGTTCACCGAAATTGTTCTGACACTGTCGAGCGAGTTGCGATTTACACACCCGAAAGTAAGTACTACTCGCTAGTTCCGCGCATCTCCCATTGATTCTAGTTTCATAAATACCATTTATGATGCTTGATTATTAGTTTGATTGAACTCTATTTCCCATAAAGTGTTTGTGGCAGGAAGAAGTGACTGATTTTTGTGGATACTACGTTTGCAAGTTCATCTACAATGCGACGACCTCTAGGCGGGGCTACTCTATAAAACAATATGAAGTGCATAAGCAATAATATTAAAAAATTTATTTTATTACCTTGATTTGTGTTGAGTTTCATTCATATATATGTATTGACCCCCTTCTTCAAATTAGATGTGGAAGATGAGGGATGAACTCCTACCACATGATTGCATACGATTAATTCAAGAGGAAATGGCGGGATTCTTTCTTGACCACGTCATAAACAAAGCTAGAGAATACCATATTGAATTTGACATTAGATGTTAGGGTTTGTAAGAGATCTTATATTATATATATGTAGCTAGTAGCGTTGGATAGATATACGAAAACTTGTTGTTCGACCAATCTCTCGGAGAAAGAGAGGTTGATCACTTCTCTCTGTATATGTTCATGACGATCTTGTGTACTTAATGGTTCCTTCATTTGCTTACTAGCTAGTGTGTCAAGTTCTCTCTATAGTAGCTAGTGTCAACCAATCACGGAGAAAGAGTCCTGCCAGATGCTAACAGAGAAATTAACCCTCCAAAACCCCCTACCCCCCCTTCAAAAAAAACAGTTCCTGCCAGATGCTGACATGTGGATGCCTTTGGTCCCGGTTGGTGTTACCAACCGGGACTAAAGGTCCTCCTGCCTGGGCTCCCCGCAGCGGCGACATGGAGCCCCTTCTATCCCAGTTCGTAAGCGAACCAGGACTAAAGGTTTTGGGCTTTAGTCCCAAACCTTAAGTCCCGATTCTGGAACCGTGGCCAATGGGCCTCTGGAACCGAGACAAATGGGCCATTTTCTACTAGTGTTATGTACCTAGAAAAGATTTTTTGAAGAAAAAAAGAGTAAACTATGAGGCAGCTACAGTTCAAATTTGACCCAGTTCCTAGTAAATTGGGGGAAAGTTGTCTTTTTCACGAGAGGTGGATCAAAGCTTTTGACATGCAAGCATTTTTCAATTTTGCATTAAATATAGCCTAATATTTTAGAAAAATAATTTGGTCCAATTTTACAACAAATATATTGTAGGTCCTTCACAAAAACACTCATTTTGGGCAGTCAAAAAATGGAAAATAAATTTTTCATCAAAAGAAAATGAAAACTTCCTTAGGCAACATTGTTTGCCATCTCAAGATGCACCCTTGCGCACAATATTAGATCATTTGAATAAACTATGTCATGCATGTGGCCATAATGTTGATCAGATGCACCCTTGCACACAATATTAGATCATTTGAATAAACTATGTCACGAATGTGGACATAATATTGATCATTTGGCTGGAAACTCATGGATCTCCCACGTGATAGCTCATTTTTTAGAACACTTTTTTAAAATAATTACTGTATTACAAGTTTATTATTTTTCCTGGTAACTCTGTCACATATAATGACACAATGGAAAGGTTTACATTTTTTTGATTTTTTTGAATTGTTCATGCCCATTTCAAAACGTGGTCAAAACGGCAGGAATGAGCGTTCCTAGCTAGTGGTTGAATCTTGTAAAGGTGTTTCTCTGATTAAATAGATACTTATGTACCAAGAAAATTGTTTTGGAAAAATTAAAGAGGAAACTATGAGGCAACTGCAGTTCAAATTTGACCCACTTCCTACTGAATCGGCAGAAATTTATCTTTTTCATGAGACGTCAATCAAAGATTTTGACACACAACCATTTGGTAAATTGTGCATTAAATATGGCCTATTATTTTATAAATTTAATTTGGTCCAATTTTACAACCAATATTGTTGGGAGACGTAGTAGTAAATCAAAATTTTCCTACGTTCACCAAGATCTATCTATGGAGAAACCAGCAATGAGAGGGGAGAGATTGCATCTTCATACCTTTGAAGATCGCTAAGCGGAAGCGTTACAAGAACGCGGTTGATGGAGTCGTACTCGCAGCGATTCAGATCGCGGTAGATCCGATCAAGTGCCGAACGGACGGCACCTCCGCGTTCAACACACGTGCAGCCCGGTGACGTCTCCAACACCTTGATCCAGCAAGGAGGAAGGAGAGGTTGGGGAAGGGATCCAACAGCAGCACGACGGCGTGGTGGTGGTGGAGTAGCAAGGTATTCCGACAGGGCTTCGCCTAAGCGCTGCGGAGGAGGAAGAAGAGAGGTAGGGCTTCGCCGTGAGAGAGAGAGATCAAATCTTGTCTCAAAACATCCAAAACCTCAAGTATATATAGGAGGAGGGACGTGGAGGGCTGGCTTGGCCTCTACTCCAAAGAGGAGATGGCCGGCTGAATTAAAGGGAGAGTCCACCTCCCACAAGGGAGGTGGATCTCCTCCTTTTAAATCCTTTTTGCCTTATCTCCTTATCTCCAGCCGCATGGGCCTTTAGCAAAAGTCTTGCCCAGCCCAATAAGGGCTGGCACACTTTATCTAACAGCCCATGTGGTCCTTTGGTCGTCACACCCCTCCCGGGGGTTATCCGGCACCCTCCCGGCACTCCCGGTACACTACCGATGAGCCCGAAAACTTTCCGGTGACCAAAACTGGACTTCCTATATATCAATCTTTACCTCCGGACCATTCCGGAGCTCCTCGTGACGTCCGGGATCTCATCCGGGACTCCGAACAACCTTCGGTAATCACGTATACCTTTTCCCTATAACCCTAGCGTCATCGAACCTTAAGTGTGTAGACCCTACGGGTTCGGGAGACACGTAGACATGACCGAGACACCTCTCCGGTCAATAACCAACAGCGGGATCTGGATACCCATGTTGGCTCCCACGTACTCCACGATGATCTCATCGGATGAACCACGATGTCAAGGATTCAATCAATCCCGTATACAATTCCCTTTGTCTATTGGTATGATACTTGCCCGAGATTCGATCGTCGGTATCCCCATACCTTGTTCAATCTCGTTACTGGCAAGTCTCTTTACTCGTTCCGTAATACATCATCCCGTGGCTAACTCCTTAGTCACATTGAGCTCATTATGATGATGTCTTACCGAGTGGGCCCAGAGATACCTCTCCGTCACACGGAGTGACAAATCCCAGTCTCGATTCGTGCCAACCCAACAGATACTTTCGGAGATACCCGTAGCGTACCTTTATAGCCACCCAGTTACGTTGTGACGTTTGGCACACCCAAAGTATTCCTACGGTATCCGGGAGTTACACAATCTCATGGTCTAAGGAAATGACACTTGACATTGAAAAGCTTTAGCAAACGAACTACACGATCTTTGTGCTATGCTTAGGATTGGGTCTTGTCCATCACATCATTCTCCTAATGATGTGATCCCGTTATCAACGACATCCAATGTCCATGGCCATGAAACCGTGACCATCTATTGATCAACGAGCTAGTCAACTAGAGGCTCACTAGGGACATGTTGTGGTCTCTGTATTCACACATGTATTATGGTTTCCGGTTAACACAATTATAGCATGAACAATAGACAATTATCATGAACAAGGAAATACAATAATAACCATTTTATTATTGCCTCTAGGGCATATTTCCAACAGTCTCCCACTTGCACTAGAGTCAATAATCTAGTTCACATCACCATGTGATTAACACTTACATCACCATGTGATCATATCATCATGTGATTAACACCCAATAAGTTCTGGGGTTTGTTCATGTTCTGCTCGTGAAAGAGGTTTTTAGTCAGCGGGTCTGCGACATTCAGATCCGTGTGTACCTTACAAACTTTCCATGTCATATTTGTAGATACTACTCCCATGCTCCACTTGGAGCTATTCCAAATGGCTGCTCCACTATACGTAGCTGGATTTCTACTAAGAGTCATCCGGATTGGTTTTAAAGCTTGCATCATCGTAACACTTTACGATGAACTCTTTATCACCTCCATAATCGAGAAATATTTCCTTAGTTCTCAAGTTACTAAGGCTAACTTTGACCGCTGTCTAGTGATCCACTCTTGGATTACTCTTGTACCCCTTGACAGACTCATGGCAAGGCACACACAGGTGCGGTACACAGCATGGCATACTATATAGAGCCTATGGCTAAAGCATAGGAGATGACACTCATCTCTTCTTTATCTTCTGCCGTGGTCGGGTATTGAGTCTTACTCAATTTCACACCTTACAATACAGTCAAGAACTCCTTCTTTGACCCATCTATTTTGAACTCCTTCAAAAACTTGTCAAGGTATGTCTTCGTCGAAAAAACTTATCAAGCGAATAGATCTATCCCTATAGATCTTGATGCTCAATAAAATAGTAGCTTTATCTGGGTCTTCCTTTGAAAAACAAAACTTTTCAAACAACCCTTCATGCTCTTCCAGAAATTCTACATCATTTCCGATCAATAATATGTCAACTACATATTCTTATAAGAAATTCCATAGTGCTCCCACTCACTTTCTTGCAAATACAAGTTTCTCATAAACTTTGTATAAACTTAAACACTTTGATCACCTCATCAAAGCATATATTCCAACTCCGAGATGCTTGCTCCAGTCCATAGAAGGATCGCTGGAGTTTGCATATTATTAGCATCCTTAGGATTGACAAAACCTTCTGGTTGTATCACATACAACTCTTCCTCACAGAAACCATTACGGAAACCTTGTTTTGTCATCCATCTGCCAGATTTCATAATCGAAAAATGCAGCAACTGCTAACAAAAATTTTAATAGACTTTTAGCATCGCTACAGATGAGACAATCTCATTGCAGTCAACTCCTTGAACTTGGCGGAAACTTCTTTGCGACAAGTCGAGCTTTATAAACGGTGACATTTCACCATTAGCGTCTATGTTTATCTCAAAGGTCCATTTGTACTCAATGACCCGCCATTCAACAGGCAAGTCTACCAAAGTCCATACTTGGTTTTCATACATGGATCCTTTCTCGGATTTCATGGCTCCTAGCCATTTGTTGGAATCCGGGCCCACCATCGCTTCTCCATAGTTCGTAGGTTCATCGTTGTCCAACAACATGATTTCTAAGACAGGGTTGTCATACTACTCAGGAGCAGTACACGTCCTTGTCGACCTACGAGGTTCGATAGTGACTTGATCCGAAGCTTCATGATCATCATCATTAACTTCCTTTTCAACTGAGTAGGCTCTACAGAAACATCTTTCTGTGTTGCGCTATTCTCTGGTTGAAACAAAGGTTCAACAACCTTATCAAGTTCTATCTTCCTCCCACTCAATTCTTTCGAGAGAAACTCTTTCTCAAGAAAGGACCCATTCTTAGCAACAAACACCTTTTGCGCTTGGATCTGAGATAGAAGGTATACCCAATGTCTCATTAGGGTATTCTATGAAGATGCATTTGTCTGCTTTTGGTTCGAGCTCGCTAGGTGAAAAACCCATTTTCACATAAGCGTCGCAGCCCCAAACATTAAGAAATGACAGCTTAGGCTTCTGTCAAACCATAATTCTCACGGTGTCATCTCAACAGACTTAGATGGTGCCCTGTTAAAGTGAATGGATTTGTCTTTAATGCTTAACCCCATAACGATAGTGGTAAAACGATAAGAGACATCATAGTACTCACTATATCCAATAGAGCACGACTACGACGTTCGAACACACCATCACACTATGGTGTTCCAGGAGGCGTGAGCTGTGAAACAATTTCCACATTGTCTAAAATTGCATACCAAACTCGTAACTTAGATATTCACCTCCATGATCATATCATAGACATTTATCTTCTTGTCACGATGATCTTTAACTTCACTCTGAAACTCCTTGAACCTTTCAAACATTTCAGATTCGTGTTTCATTAAGTAAATATCCCCATATTTACTCAAATCATCAGTGAAGGTAAAGAAAAACAACGATATCCACTGTGTGTTTCAACACTCATTGGACCACATACATCAACATGTATTAATTCCAATAAGCCACTTGCCCGCTCCATCATATTGGATGACGGGGTCTCAGTCATCTTGCCCAAGAGGCATGGCTCGCATGTCTCAACCGATTCGAAATCGAGTGAGTCAAAAAACATCCATCATCATGGAGTTTCTTCATGCGATTTATACCAATATGACATTACGTGGCAGTGCCACAAGCATGTGGTACTATCATTATTAACTTTGTATCTTTTGGTACCAATGTTATGAATATGTGTACTACTACGATCATGATTCGATAAACCATTTCGAGTGGGTGCATGACCATTGAAGGCATTATCCATGTAAACAGAATAACCATTATTCTCTAACTTATATGAATAACCGTATCGCACTAATCATGATCTAATCACGTTTATGCTCAACGCAAACACCAAATAACATTTATTTAGGTTTATCACAAATCCTGAAGGTAGAGAGAGCGTGCGATGGTGATCACATCAATCTTGGAAATACTTCCAACACACATCGTCACCTTTCACCTAGCTAGTCTCCATTTACTCCGTAGCTTTTATTTCGAGTTGCTAACACTTAGCAACCGAACCGGTATCTAATACCCAGGTGCTACTAGGAGTACCAGCAAGGTACACATCACTAACACGTATATCAAATATACTTCCATTGACATTACCAGCCTTCTTATCCACCAATCATCTAGGGTTTTTCCGCTTCAGCGAACATTCTCCTCATAACAGAAGCACTTAGTCTCGGGTTCGGGCTCAACCTTGGGTTTCTTCACTAGAGCAACAACTGGCTTGCCATTCCTGAAGTTTTTCCCTTCTTGCCCTTGCCCCTTTTGAAACTAGTGGTTTTCACTTAACCATCAACACTTGATGCTCCTTATTGATTTCTACCTTCGTGGTGTCAAACATCACGAACAACTCAGGGATCATCTTATCCATCCCTGGCATGTTATAGTTCATCACGAAGCTCTAGTAGCTTGGTGGCAGTGACTTGGAGAACTGCATTAATCACTATCTCATCTGGAAGATTAACTCCCACTTGATTCAAGTGATTGTAGCACCCAGACAATCTGAGAACACGCTCACCGATTAAGCTATTCTCCTTTATCTTGCAGGCAAAGAATCTTGTTGGAGGTCTCATACCTCTCAACATAGGCACGAGCTTGAGATCACAATCTCAGCTCCTAGAACATCTCATATGTTCTGTGACGTTCAAAACATTTTGAAGCCTCAATTCTAAGCCGTAATGCATGACGCACTGAACTATCACGTAGTCATCAAAAAGTGCCTGTCATATGTTCACAACATCTACAGACAACGCTTGAGGGAGTGATGCAGTTAGCGGTACATCAAAAACATAAGCTTTCTGTGCAGCAATGAGGACAATCCTCAGATCACGGACCCAGTCCGCATTATTGCTACCATCAACTTTCAACTTACTTTTCTCTAGGATTGTATCAATAAAACTGGGGAGCTACAGCGCGAGCTATCTACGACATAATTTGCAAGGACATTTTTAGACTAAGTTCATGATAATTAAGTTCATTTAATCAAATTATTAATGAACTCCCACTTAGATAGACATCTCTCTAGTCTTCCAAGTGATACATGATCCATGTCAACTAGCCCGTGTCCGATCATCACGTGAGACGGACTAGTCATCCATGGTGAACATCTCTATGTTGATCGTATCTTCTATACGACTCATGTTCGACCTTTCGGTCTTCCGTGTTCCGAGGCCATGTCTGTACATGCTAGGCTCGTCAAGTCAACCTAAGTGTTTCGCATGTGTAAATCTGGCTTACACCCGTTGTATGCGAACGTTAGAACCTATCACACCCGATCATCACGTGGTGCTTCGGAACAACGATCCTTAGCAACGGTGCACAGTTAGGGTGAACACCTTTCTTGAAATTTTATTGAGAGATCATCTTATTTACTACCGTCGTTCTATGCAAATAAGATGTAAACATGATAAACATCACATGCAATCAATATAGTGACATGATATGGCCAATATCATCTTGCTCCTTTGATCTCCATCTTCGGGGCACCATGATCATCACTGTCACCGGCACGACACCATGATCTCCATCATCATGATCTCCATCATTGTGTCTTCATGAAGTTGTCTCGCCAACTATTACTTCTACTACTACAGCTAACGTTTAGTAATAAAGTAAAGTAATTACATGGCGTTTATGATTGACACGCAGGTCATACAATAATATAAGACAACTCCTATGGCTCCTGCCGGTTGTCATAGTCATCGACATGCAAGTCGTGAACCCTATTACAAGAACATGATCAATCTCATACATCACAATGCATCACATCACATCCTTTTGGCCATATCACATCACACGGCATATGCTGCAAAAACAAGTTAGACGTCCTCTAATTTGTAGTTGCAAGTTTTTACGTGGCTGCTATAGGTTACTAGCAAGAACGTTTCTTACCTACGTCAACACCACAACGTGATTTGCCAATTGCTATTTACCCTTCATAAGGACCCTTTTCATCGAATCCGATCCGACTAAGGTAGGAGAGACAGACACCCGCTAGCCACCTTATGCATCTAGTGCATGTCAGGCGGTGGAACCGGTCTCACGTAAGCGTACGTGTAAAGTTGGTCCGGGCCGCTTCATCCCACAATACCGTCGAATCAAGATAAGACTAGTAACGGCAAGCATATCAACAAAATCGACGCCCACAACTGCTTTGTGTTCTACTCGTGCATAGATTCTACGCATAGACCTAGCTCATGATGCCACTGTTGGGAGACGTAGTAGTAAATCAAAATTTTCCTACGTTCACCAAGATCTATCTATGGAGAAACCAGAAACGAGAGGGGAGAGATTGCATCTTCATACCTTTGAAGATCGCTAAGCGGAAGCGTTACAAGAACGCGGTTGATGGAGTCGTACTCGCAGCGATTCAGATCGCGGTAGATCCGATCAAGTGCCGAACGGACGGCACCTCCGCGTTCAACACACGTGCAGCCCGGTGACGTCTCCAACACCTTGATCCAGCAAGGAGGAAGGAGAGGTTGGGGAAGGGATCCAACAGCAGCACGACGGCGTGGTGGTGGTGGAGTAGCAAGGTATTCCGACAGGGCTTCGCCTAAGCGCTGCGGAGGAGGAAGAAGAGAGGTAGGGCTTCGCCGTGAGAGAGAGAGATCAAATCTTGTCTCAAAACATCCAAAACCTCAAGTATATATAGGAGGAGGGACGTGGAGGGCTGGCTTGGCCTCTACTCCAAAGAGGAGATGGCCGGCTGAATTAAAGGGAGAGTCCACCTCCCACAAGGGAGGTGGATCTCCTCCTTTTAAATCCTTTTTGCCTTATCTCCTTATCTCCAGCCGCATGGGCCTTTAGCAAAAGTCTTTCCCAGCCCAATAAGGGCTGGCACACTTTATCTAACAGCCCATGTGGTCCTTTGGTCGTCACACCCCTCCCGGGGGTTATCTGGCACCCTCCCGGCACTCCCGGTACACTACCGATGAGCCCGAAAACTTTCCGGTGACCAAAACTGGACTTCCTATATATCAATCTTTACCTCCGGACCATTCCGGAGATCCTCGTGACGTCCGGGATCTCATCCGGGACTCCGAACAACCTTAGGTAATCACGTATACCTTTTCCCTATAACCCTAGCGTCATCAAACCTTAAGTGTGTAGACCCTACGGGTTCGGGAGACACGTAGACATGACCGAGACACCTCTCCGGTCAATAACCAACAGCGGGATCTGGATACCCATGTTGGCTCCCACGTACTCCACGATGATCTCATCGGATGAACCACGATGTCAAGGATTCAATCAATCCCGTATACAATTCCCTTTGTCTATCGGTATGATACTTGCCCGAGATTCGATCGTCGGTATCCCCATACCTTGTTCAATCTCGTTACTGGCAAGTCTCTTTACTCGTTCCGTAATACATCATCCCGTGGCTAACTCCTTAGTCACATTGAGCTCATTATGATGATGTCTTACCGAGTGGGCCCAGAGATACCTCTCCGTCACACGGAGTGACAAATCCCAGTCTCGATTCGTGCCAACCCAACAGATACTTTTGGAGATACCCGTAGTGTACCTTTATAGCCACCCAGTTACGTTGTGACGTTTGGCACACCCAAAGTATTCCTACGGTATCCGGGAGTTACACAATCTCATGGTCTAAGGAAATGACACTTGACATTGAAAAGCTTTAGCAAACGAACTACACGATCTTTGTGCTATGCTTAGGATTGGGTCTTGTCCATCACATCATTCTCCTAATGATGTGATCCCGTTATCAACGACATCCAATGTCCATGGCCATGAAACCGTGACCATCTATTGATCAACGAGCTAGTCAACTAGAGGCTCACTAGGGACATGTTGTGGTCTATGTATTCACACATGTATTATGGTTTCCGGTTAACACAATTATAGCATGAACAATAGACAATTATCATGAACAAGGAAATACAATAATAACCATTTTATTATTGCCTCTAGGGCATATTTCCAACAAATATATGGTAGGTCCTTCACAAAAAATCTCATTTTGGGCACTCAAAAAATGCAAAATGAATTTTTTGTCCAAAGAAAATGACAACTTCCTTATGCAACATTGTTTGCCATCCCAAGATGCACCCTTGCACACAATATTAGATCATTTGAATAAACTATGTCATGAATGTGGCCATAATATTGATCATCTGACTGCAATGCCATGGATCTCCACACGTGATAGCTCATTTTTTTGAAAACACTTTCTTAAAATAATTACCGTATTACCAGTTTATTATTTTTACTGGTAACTCTATCACATATAATGACACAATGCGATGGTTTTACAATTTTTTGATTTTTTTTGAATTTTTCATGCCCATTTCAAAACATGGTCAAAATGGAGGGAATGACCGTTCCTAGCTAGTGGTTGAATCTTGGAAAACTTTTGGTGTTTCTATGATTAAATAGATACTTATGTACCTAGAAATGATTTTTTGAAAAAATAAAGAGGAAACTATGAGGCTGTTGCAGTTCAAATTTGACCCACTTCCTCCTGAATCGGCAGAAATTTGTCTTTTTCACGAGAGGTGGATCAAAGATTTTGATACCCAAACATTTGGTCAATTGTGCATTAAATATGGCCTAATATTTTAGGAAAATGTTTTGGTCCAATTTTGCAACAAATATATGGTAGGTCCTTCAAAAAATCTCTTTTTGGGCACTCGAAAATGGAAAATGGTTTTTTTGTCAAACAAAAATGAAAACTTCCTTAGGCAACATTGTTTGTCATTCCAAAATGAACCCTTGTGCACAATATGAGTTCATTTGAAACAAAGATTTGGTAGGTTCTTCAGAAGAAAAAAAACCATTTCGAGCACTCGAAAAATAGAAAACGGCTCTTTTGTGCAATGAAAATGAAAACTCCCCATATCAATATTGTTTGTCAACCTAAGATACACACATGTGCACAAAATTCATTCATTTTAACAAACTATAAGGGGTTAATATGTTGAATGTTTGCCCTAAATAAGAGGGTAAAAAACTATAAGAGAAACAAAAGGGAAATACAAAATTACATAAGCTTATTCTTATTGGTGGAATCCGTCGTGGCATGGATCAATGGCATGGCAAACATCTGTCCATCCATACATCCATACATCCGTCCATCCATCCATCCATCCATCCATCAGTCCCTCTCTCACGCGTGAAATCTCTTTCTCTCTATCTTTCTCTCTCTCTCTCATGGAAGGTTCCGGTTTGATCTCACAAACCACTTCTTATTTGTCATTATGCATGCAGCAGCGGCAAGGTTCCTTCGGTACAGCAGCAGAAAGAAGAAATGCATCTTGAAGGTCAGCAGCAGCAGCTCCATGGATGCAGGGACGCCACCACAGACGGTCTCCCTTCTCCTCTCATTTCCTTTAATTTGGTAGCCCCCTCTCTCTAATGCATAAGTGATAGGTTTTGTTGCTACTAGGACCAGACCACACCTACTATACTACTATCAGTTTCATTTCTACTAGTTCAGTGATGCAAGTGTTGAATGCATATTCGATTTACATGCAACAAGGATAACTAAATTTTTTTATTTTTAGATAACTATTGCTTGAGTTGAGGATGTTTACTTGCACTGCTTAATTTTGTTTATCTTGATCTTGATGAAAAAACATCACATGTTTCTTTTATGTCTAAGACACAACAAACATGTCTTTTTCATTGTTGAGCTTAACTATAGGCTCTTGTGCGGCAGCAACGGTTGATTTAGATTTTAGCTTGTCAACCATCTGTCCTTGTGCAGCACAAGGGTTCCATGGGGGTATAGCGGCAGCAGGACGACCATGACTCCATTAAGTGCATGCTCCAGGTACTAATCCCACTCACCTCTTTCCTGTTGCCACATCTTCTATATTAAAACCAATGGCATTCTGGAGAAGAAGTTCTATACTTAGTTTTGCTCCGTTGGTGAACCTTCCTCTCTACTATTCTGTTGGAGAATCTGAGATGCTCCTACTACTACTACTCTAGCTAGTTGTACATTGCTGCTACCAGCACTTTGCATTCTTGCCACCCATTGACGCCTAACGGAATCACAACCTCAACCAAAAAGAAAAACTAATATCAATTTTTTTGCTGCAGCATATGCAAATACAGTTGTGGATTCAGTTGTTCACTTGTGTAATCATGCCATAAATTGACACGACTTTGTTGCATCATCATGTACAGGACCCCGCCATGTTTGCGATGCATCCACCAGCACGGGACCGCTTCTGGTATAGGTGAACCGTTTCCCCTCTCTACTCATCCATGGAAACATGTTCACGTATTTTATTGAGAATGTTATATAAGACACATTGTTGGCAACATGCAAGATAGATTTTCTTTTCTTCTTATTCCTGAAATTTGAGAATTGAATAACTTCTTAGTCTGTTACCTTGGAAGCAGCCTAAGTGTGTGTATTAGGCATTCTAGTGTGCTCTTGTGTGCTACTTTGGAGTTTTGTTGCTCTCCTGTGAAATATTCTATTTTTGAATAGTTTTGGTGGTTCATGCTAGTAAGAATACTTGCGTGATCAATCTGACGGAGTGGTTTTTTGAAACCACCATGAGAGCAGGCTAGCTAATGCCTAAGATATTTAAGTATATAAACTTAATTACCTCCCTGCATCTACAATTGACCTTAACAGTGGCAACTGAGCACCATCACTACTAGTATAACTCATCTTACTTTTCTATAGCAGATTGGTAGGTATCTAGTACTGGTAGATTCAGAATATGTGGCAATGGAAATTAAAGGTAGCAGCAGTAAATGGGTCAAACAAAAACATTCATCTGCAAATGTCAATCTATGTTCGATTCAATATGGTTTGCTTTGTTACTGAAGGTCCTCTCTGCTCTAACCATTTTCGCACCAAATGCAGAATGTTCTATTTTTATGTTATTCCTAACTACTCTGTTTATAAGTTGTAGATGTTGTCCTTCGTTCATTGAAGTGTTGACTGCTGGAACAAGCTCCATGATGAAGAAGCTAGAACCCGCACCTAGCAAAGAGTCGCTCACTGGACCTTGTTATCTTTTGATATTTTTGTGTATTAGAAAACTGGATTCTATGTATTACTGTAATGTAGCAAGTTTGTTTGTGTTGGGAAATATTCTGCATTTATAGCCTCTGTATGAATTGGATATTGACTGAAAATGAGGCATATAAAGAACTAAAGGGTGATGGGTCCTAAATTAAAATGCCATGGTCGAGTCCTACAAAAACTGGATTGTAAAATGCCAAGGACTAAAAAACTGGAATGTAAAAGGCTAAGGCCCAACAAGAAAAGTAATGTTAATTCAATAGTATAGAAATAAAAATGTCGAATTGTTGGGCCAGGCCTATGTAGCTAACCAATACTAATAACAAAAATATATGTTAAATGGGCTGAATTAATGGGCTTGGCCCAAGTAAAGCGTCGAACTAGATCGGGCCGATTCTTATCAATGACCAATTCAATTGGTCGCGATTTTGCCACATCAGCTTGCCACGTTGGATCCGATGTGGCTTGGGCAGGCAACCCGCGACAAAAACAATTGGTCGTAGGACCAACGACCTTTCCCATTTCAAAACAAATGGCGTTAAGTTTCATTAAAGACGGTCAGCTTTTGACCAACTATTTTTGGTCACAAATAGGTCAAAAATGAAAAACAATGACCATTCAGTGACCAATATTGATGGTCAAAAGTAGACATATTTCTTATAGTGACATCTCATGTCCATGGCTAGGAAACCTTGACCATCTTTGATCAACGAACTAGTCTACTAGAGGCATACTAGGGACACGGTGTTGTCTATGTATCCACACATGTAATTGAGTTTTCCATCAATACAATTATAACATGGATAATAAACGATTATCATGAACAAGGAAATATAATAATAACCACTTTATTATTGCCTCTAGGGCCTATTTCCATAAGTATCCCACTTTCACTAGAGTTAATAATCTAGTTCACATCACTATGTGATTTACATTGTAATGAATCTAACACCCATGTAGTTCTTGTATTGATCATGTTTAGCATGTGAGAGAGGTTCTAGTCAATGGTCTACCTGTGTGTTCTTTGCAAATCTATATATCATACTGCAGATGCTAGCGCGCTTCACTTGAAACTATTCCAAATGACTGCTCCACTATACGTATCCAGACTACCAATCAGAGTCATCTAGATTGGTGTCAAAGCTTGCATCGACATAACCCTTTACGATGAACTCTTTATCACCTTCATAATCGAGAAACATTTCCTTAGTCCTCTGGTTAGTAAGGATAATTTTGACCATTGTCCAGTGATCCACTCCTGGACCACTCTTGTACCCCTTGACAGACTCATAGCAAAGCACACACCAGGTGCGGTACACAACATGACATACTGTATAGAGCCTATGGATAAGGCATAGGGGACGACCTTCGTCCTTTCTCTTTCTTATGCCATGGTCGAGCTTTGAGTCCCACTCAACGCCACACCTTACAAATCAGGCAAGAACTCTTTCTTTGACTGATCCATTTTGAACTCTTTCAAAATCTTGTCAAGGTATGTACTTATTGAAAAATCTTGTCAGGCATCTTGATCTATCTCTATATATATTGATGCCCAATATACAAGTAGCTTTATTCAAGTCTTTCTTTGAAAAACTCCTTTCAAATAACCCTTTATGCTTTCTAGAAATTCTACATTATTTCTGATCAACAATATGCCAACCACATATACTTCTCAGAAATTCCATAGTGCTCCCACTCACTTTCTTGTAAATACAAGTTTCTCATAAAATTTGTATAAACCCAAAAACTTTGATCACCTCATCAAACTATATATTCCAACTCTGAGATGCTTGCTCCAGCCCATAAAAGGATTGCTGGTGTGCAACCTTTTAGCATCCTTAGGACTCACAAAACCTTCTGGCTGTATCACATACAAACTTTCCTCAAGGAAACCGTTAAGGAAACGATTTTTTGACATCCATCTGCCAGATTTCATAATCGAAAAATGCAGCAACTATTAACATAATTCCAACATACTTTAGCATCACTACGGGTGAGAAAGTCTCATCGTAGTCAACTCCTCGAATTTGTCGGAAACTTCTTTGCAACAAGTCGAGATTTATAAATGGTGGCATTCACCATCAGCATATGTCTTCTTCTTAAAGGTCCATTTGTAATCGACGGCTTGCCATTCAACAGGCATGTCTACCAAAGTCCATACTTGGTTTTCATACATGGATCCTTTCTCGGCTTACATGGCTCCTAGCCATTTGTTGGAATCCCGGTCCACGACCGCTTCTTCGTAGCTCGTAGGTTCACTGTTGTCTAACAACATGACCTCCAAGACAGGATTGACGTACCACTCAGGGGTGGTACGAGTCCTTGTCAACCAACGAGGTTCGGTAGTAACTTGATCTGAAGCTTCA
The DNA here is from genome assembly GCA_022496015.1 of Hordeum marinum. Classification (NCBI taxonomy): domain Eukaryota; kingdom Viridiplantae; phylum Streptophyta; class Magnoliopsida; order Poales; family Poaceae; genus Hordeum; species Hordeum marinum. The sequence continues at coordinate 551,721,003 of CM039674.1, read as the reverse complement.
TGATCATCATTTGCTTCCTCTTCACTTGGTGTAGGCGTCAAGGAAACATCTTTCTGCGTCGTGCTACTATCCAATTGAAGTGATGGTCAACAACCTCATCAAGTTCTACTATCCTCCCACTCAATTCTTTCGAGAGAAACTTTTTCTCGAGAAAGGACCTGTTTTTAGCAACAAACACTTTGCCCTTGGATCTGAGATAGAAGGCATACCCAATTATTTCCTTACGATATCCTATGAAGATGCACTATTCCACTTTGCGTTCGAGCTTATCATACATAAGTGTCGTATTCCCAAACTCTAAGAAATGATAGCTTAGGTTTGTGCCAAACCAAAATTCATATGGTGTCATCTCAATGGATTTAGATGGTTCCCTATTTAAAGTGAATGTAGTCGTCTCTAATGTATATCCCCAAAACGATAGGGGCAAAACGATAAGAGACATCATAGTGTGTACCATATCCAATAGAGCACGACTATGATGTTCGGATACACCATCACACTATTGTGTTCTAGGTGGCGTGAGTTGTGAAACAACTTCCACATTGTCTTAAGTTGTATACCAAACTCGTAACTCAGATATTCACCTCCACGATCATATCGTAGCCATTTTATCTTCTTGTCATGATAATGTCAAACTTCACTATGAATTTTCTTGAACTTTTCAAACGTTTCACGCTTGTGTTTCATTAAGAAAATATACCCATATCTAATACAATCATGAGTGAAGGTAAGCAAATAACGATATCCAGCGCACGCTACAACACTCATTGGACCGCGTACATCAATCAAGTATCATATCCAATAAGTCACTTGCCTAATCCATCATACTGGAAAACGGTGTTTTAGTCATCTTGCCCATGAGGCATGGTACGCATGTCTCAACCGATTCTAAATTGAGTGAGTCCAAAGATACATCAGCATGGAGTTTCTTCATGCGCTTTACACCAATATGACCTTTAGCGGCAGTGCCACAAGTATGTGGTACCATCATTATTAACTTTGTATCTTTTGGCACCAATATTATGCACATGTGTATTACTATGATGGGGATTCAATAAATGATTCACATTGGGTGTATGACCATTGAAGGTTTTATTCATGTAAACAGAATAACTATTATTCTCTGACTTAAATGAATAATTGTATTGCAAATAAACACAATCTAATCATGTTCATGCTCAACGCAAACACCAAATAACATTTCTTTAGGTTCAACACTAATCCTGAAGGTAGAGTGATGCGGAGCATCCTATGGACATCGACATGGCCAGAGTCCCTTTGCCAAGTGACACGTACCACATCTACTCCACATACATAAACGTGAATCATCTCCATTACACGTGTTCACTTGACCCCTTCGAGGATGCAATACTACTTGACATTCCTCTCATGTGCATGCATATGTATTGTCGGAGCTTCGCAGATGATGTGGAGGAGTGCCAACACCTATGTACGACTACACTAACCGCAAGGGAAGCTTGGAAGAGACGAAAGAAGAAGCGAGGACGACATTCTGGAAGTCCCGGACCTTCCGGCCTTCCCGGAACTTCTAGAACCCAGACCTTCCAGCTGGTCCGGACCTTCCGGCCTCTGGCAACCAGATCAGCTCCCAAACGTGCCAACTGTCTGGATATCCCGGACCCTGCCCGGACCTCGCCCGAAACCTCCGGAGCCCGGAACTTCCGGTCATCCCCGAACTTCCGGCCCTTCCTGCGCGCAGAGACTTGGGCCGTGGCCCGTGTACCTATTTTGCCACTCACTTACCTCTTCATGGCTTGCACTATAAATACTCCTCTCCCCGCTCCATTCTAGGGTTAGCAATGGTTTAGCTCTTAGTTAGTTGAGCTTTGCTCCTTCCTCTACCTCTCCCACGGAGATCGAGACCTCCACCGAAAAAGATCCATAGAGTATGTCAAGGTCCTGAAACATCTTTGTCGTATCTATAATTTTTGATTGTTTCATGCCAACATTCTACAACTTTCATATACTTTTGGCAATTTTTATACTAATTTTGGGACTAACATATTGATCTAGTGCCCAGTGTCAGTTCCTGTTTGTTGCATGTTTTTTGTTTCGTCGAAAATCAATATCAAAAGAAGTCCAATGGCGATAAAAACTTACGAAGATTTTTGTTTGGAATATATGTATACATTGGGAAAAAGAATCAACGCGAGACGATGCCCGAGGTGACCACAAGCAATGGGGGGCCTACCCCCCTGGCCACGCCCTAGGCCATTGTGGTCAGCCCTTAGGTTGGTTGGAGCTCTCCTTTTGCCGAAGTAAAGCTAATATGCGGATAAAAATCCCCTCAAAATTTCAGCCCAATCGGAGTTATGGATCTTCAGATATTTAAGAAACGGAGAAAGGCCAAAATCTAGGAGCGCAGAAACAGAAGGAAACAGAGAGAGATCCAATCTCGGAGGGGCTCTCGCCCCTCCACCGCCATGGAGGCCAAGGACCAGAGGGGAAACCCTCCTCCCATATAGGGGGAGGTCAAGGAAGAATAAGAAGGAGGGGACTCTCTCTCCCCCTCTTTCCCGGTGGCACCGGAACGCTGTCGGGGCCATCATCGTGTCGGCGATCTACTCCAACAAGTCTGTCATCTTCACCAACACCTCCATTACCTTCCCACATCTATCTACAGTGGTCCACCCTCCCGCAACCCGTCGTACCCTCTACTTGAACATGGTGCTTTATGCTTCATATTATTATCCAATGATGTGTTGCCATCCTGTGATGTCTGAGTAGATTTTTGTTGTCCTATGGGTTGATTGATGATCATGATTGCTTTGAGTTGCATATTTTATTATTGGTTCTGTCCTATGGTGCTCTCCGTGCTGTGCAAGCATGAGGGATCCTCATAGTAGGGTGTTCCAATGTTTTCATGATTCACCTATGGTGGGTTGCCTGAGTTAGAGAAGCATAAACCCGAGTAGGTGAGTTGTTGCATATGGGACTAAAGAGGACTCGATACCTTATAATGCTATTGTTGGGTTTTACCTTAATGATCTTTAGTACTTGCGGATGCTTGCTAGAGTTCCAATCATAAGTGCATATGATCAAAGTAGAGAAAGTATGTTAGCTTATGCCTCTCCCTCATATAAAATTGCAATAATAATGACCGGTCTAGTTACCGATTACCTAGGGACAATTCCGCAACTCCTACCACCACTTTTCCACACTCGTTAAACTAACTTAGTTGTTTCTTTATCTAAGCAGCCCCTAGTTTTTAGTTACGTGCTCTTCATTATCTTGCAAACTTATCCCGTTACACCTACAAAGTACTTCTAGTTTCATACTTGTTCTAGGTAAAGCGAACGTTGAGTGTGCGTAGAGTTGTATCGGTGGTCGATAGAACTTGAGGGAACATTTGTTCTACCTTTAGCTCCTCATTGGGTTCAACACTTTTACTTATCGAGAAAGGCTACAATTGATCCCCTATACATGTGGGTTATCAAGACCTTTTTCTGGCACCATTGTCGGGGAGCAATAGTGTGGGGTGAATATTCTCGTGTGTGCTTGTTTGCTTTATCACTAAGTAGATTTTATTTGCTGTTCTAAGTTGTTCTCTATATTTAATTTTGGATTTGGGACAAGAAATACCGAAAAAGTAGGTGTACCTGCTATGCATGGAGATGGGGAACCTCCTAAAACCCTCGATGCTCGTTATGTGAAAGATACTATGCACTGCTTTAATAATCCTGAGAAAACCCCATTAAATTGTATAATGGGATACACGTTGGATCAACGTCAATACTTTAGGGATTATCTCTTGACTCAAAAAATGAAATTGTTATGGGATCAAATTTATATGTTGAAATGGTATGCTTGAAATCTATGCTTGAGATATGATATTACTTGTTTCTCTAGGATGAAGGTTGAACACCTTCCCTTTTCATGCAAATTTAATGAGAATGCAAAACCATGGCTTCTTATGATAATGGTATATATGATTACTATGATGTGGAACAAATAGAAGAGTTTGTTGCTTTTAAGGGTGCTTATGAAATTGAAGCTTTGTTTGGAAAGTATGAAGATTATGATGATGTTGTTTACCGATTCCAAAATTTGGCTATGCTTCATTATTGTTATGAAAATTATGAATATAATACCCATATTGATCAATTTATTGATAAAGTATTCACTATCCAAGAAGAGACTAATATTTTGCAGGAATATATCGAAGAAGAAATTGATGACACTGTGAGCTCATTGGATGAAAAAGATGAGGAGGAGACCAAAGAAGGAGGAAGAGCGGACTAGCTACCCGTGCCCACCTTATAATGAGACTAACTCTTCAACTCATACATTGTTTAATTTCCCTTCGTGCTTACCAAAGGATGAATGCTATGTTCATTGCTATGATTCCTTGGATTCCTTTGAAATATCCCTTTTTGATGAACTTGATGCTTGCTATGCTTGTGGCCATGATGCCAATATGAATTATGCTTATGAAGATGAACTTGCTATAGTTGATTATGTTAAACATGAAATTGTTGCTATTGCACCCACACATAATAGTCCTATTATCTTTTTGAATTCTCCAAACTACACTATATCAGAGAAGTTTTCACTTATTAAGGATTATATTGATGGGTTGCGTTTTTCTATTGCACATGATTATTTTAATGAATATAATATGCATGTGCTTGCTGATCCTACTTGCAATTATTATGAGAGAGGAACTACATCTTCACCTCTCTATGTTTCCGATACAATAAAATTGCAAGAAACTATGTATGCTATGCATTGGCCTTTACTTGGTGTGAATGAATTGTTCTTGTATGACATGCCAATGCATAGGAAGAGAGTTAGACTTCGTTGTCACGTGATTTATATCACTTTGTGCTCACTACTTAATTACAAATAATTGCTAATTAAAATTGGCTTTGATATACCTTGGGATCCGAGTGGATCCACTACTTGAGCACTTTATGCCTAGCTTAATGGCTTTATAGAAAGCCCTGTTAGGGAGACAACCCAGAAGTTTTAAAGAGTCATTTTATTCTGTTGTGTGCTTTTATATATTTCAAAAACAAAAAAATAAAGTGGGGAACATAAAACTTTTTCAAAAAGAGAAGTGAAAGTGAGAAAGACGAGCATCGTTGAAGTGGGGGCTAGCCTTGAACTTTGTGCATGCCCATGGAAAATTTGTGAATCTTCATTACAGAAAAATTTCAAAAAAAATAATTATACCCTTGTAAAAATCCATTGTATTATAAAAATAATGTGAAAAGAATTACCTTTAGGGTGTTTAAATTGCTTGTTTGATATGTTCTGTGTAAAAACAAAAACTTTTTCTGCAGTGTTTGAATTTCTATATTTTACTGGAGCGTGAAAAAATTCTGAAATTTTTACACAATACTATTATGCAAATTCTTGACCACTTCATAATTTTTCAGAATTTTAAGAGTTACAGAAGTATGGTGAATGTTCAGATGACTACAGACTGTCCTGTTTTTCACAGATTCTGTATTTGATGCATTGTTTTGCTCGTTTTGATGAAACTATTGATTGTATCAATGGTATAAGCCGCGGAAAAGTTATATTACAGTAGATACAATGCAAAATAAAAATAAAAATTGGTTGTCAACATTAGTTAAAGTGGTGATTTGTTTTATTATACAAACGTATCTAATGAGGGTTTTGTTAAGTTTTGTGTGATTGAACTTTTCAAGTTTTGGGTGAGATCACAATGGATGAAGGAATAAGGAGTGGAAAAAGACTAAGCTTGGGGATGCGTGAGGCAACCCAAGGTAATAATCAAGGACTCCAAAGAAACTAAGCTTGGGGATGGCCCGGAAGGCATCCCCTCTTTCTTCTAAACAACCATCAATAATTTTACTTGGAGCTATATTTTTATTCATCACATGATATGCGTAAATCTTGGAGCGTCGTGTGATTTTTATTTTTATTTTAATAATGCACAATGCTGGTATGAGATATTCCTTGGTTGATTTATATAAGGCTCTTTGCACCTCACTTATATCTTTTGAGTATAGCTTTATAGAATGCTTCATGTGCTTCACTTATATCAATTGAAGTTTGGATTGCCTGTTTCTCTACACATAGAAAACCGCCATTTGTAGAATGCTCTTTTGCTTCACTTATATTTGTTAGAGAGTGGGCATATATTTTGTAGAAACAATTAAACTCTCGTGCTTCACTTATATCTATTTAGAGAGTTAACAGGAGTTAGTCATTCACATGGTTAGTCATAAAATCCTACAGAAAACTTGTAGATCACTGAATATGATGTGTTTGATTCCTTGCAATAGTTTTGCGATATAAATATGGTGATATTAGAGTCATGCTAGTGAGTAATTATGGATTGGTATAAATACTTCTGTAAAGGTTTGTGATTCCCGTCGCATGCACGTATGGTGAACCGTTATGTAAGGAAGTCGGAGCATGATTTGTTTATTGATTGTAAACCTTTGTGTGAGGGTCAGGAGTGCGCGATGGTTAACTCCTACCAACCTCTCCCCTAGGAGAATGCGTCTAATATTTTGCTTCGATGACTAATAGAATGGAAGTCCTGGACCTTCCGGCCTTCTCGGAACCTCCGGACCCCGGACCTTCCGTGTGGCCCAGACCTTCCGGCCTCCGGCAACCAGAGCAGCTCCAAGCCATGCCAACTCTCTGGATAGCCCGGACCCTTCCCGGACCACGCTCGGAACCTCTGTATCCCGGAACTTCAGGCCCTGCCTGCAAGCAGAGACTTGGGCCGCGGCCCGTGTACCTATTTTGCCCCTCACTTACCTCTTTGGCTTGCACTATACATACTCCTCTCCCACCTCCATTCTAGGGTTGGCAATGGTTTAGCTCTTAGATAGTTGAGCTTTGATCCTTCCTCTACCTCTCCCATGGAGATCGAGACCTCCACAGGAGAAGATCCATAGAGGATGGCAAGGCCCCTTGCGAGGGAAGATCCCTAGTGGATTCAAGGCCCCATATGTCCTAGAGATTTCGGATGACCTACCCACGTATCCTTATTTCCATTGTTGTTCTTAGATCTTGATGGAATTCATGTATTGCTTGTGATTGGAGGAGTACTTGGTATGGATCTTGTCGAATAGAGTGTTTTCCCCTTTCATTTCTCCATGTTTTCCCCCTCGTTCTTCCCCGTGTTGATCGTGTTCTTCGTGGAATCCCCCTCCAATTCGTGAAAGATTGACACACTCGGGCTTGCCCCATAGCATAGAGGAAGCGTGTGATGGTGATCACATCAACCTTGGAAACACTTCCAACACACATCGTTACCTCACCCTTAGCTAGTCTCCGTTTATTCCATAGCTTTTACTTCGAGTTACTAACATTAGCAATCGAACCGGTATCAAATACCCTGGTGCTACTATGAGTACTAGTAAGGTACACATCAATAACACGTATATCACATATTATTTTGTTGTCGTTGCCAACCTTCTTAGCTACCAAGTATCTGGGGTTGTTCTGCTTCAACAACCGTTCTCCTCATAACAAAAGCACTTAGTCTCGGGTTTGGGTTCAACCTTGGGTTTCTTCACTAGAGCAGCAACTAGCTTGCCATCCATGAAGTTTCCCTCCTTTCCCTTGCCCTTCTTGAAACTAGTGGTTTCACTAACCATCAACACTTGATGCTCCTTCTTGATTTCTACCTTCGCGGTGTCAAACATCCTAAATAGCTCAGGGATCATCTTTTCCATCCCTGGCACATTTATAGTTCATCACGAAGATCTAGTAGCTCTGTGGCGGTGACTTGGAGAACTATATCAATCACTATCTTATCTGGAAAATCAACTCCCACTCGATTCAAGCGATTGTAGTACCCAGTCAAGCTGAGCACATGCTCAACGATTGAGCTATTGTAGCACATGCTCAATGATCCAGCCTTGGGTTTCTTCACTAGAGTAGCAACTGCTTTGCCACCCTTTTTGGATTTACCCTTCTTGCCCTTGCCATTCTTCTTGAAACTAGTGGTTTTATTGACCATCAACACTTGATGTTCTTTTTGGATTTTAGACTCGGCGACTTTCAGCATCACAAACAGCTCGGTGACTGACTTGTTCATCCCGTGCATGTTATAGTTCATCACAAAGCTCTTGTAGCTAGGTGGAAATGATTGAAGAACTCTATCAGTGATCGCCTCCATTGGAAGGGGCATCCCTAACTCCGCCAGACGGGTCGAATACCCAGACATTCTGAGTATATGTTCACTGACAGACACGTTCTCCTCAATTTTGCAAGCATATAATTTATTGGAGGTCTCATACCTCTCGATCCGAGCATTCTTCTTAAAGATAAACTCCAACTCTTGGAACATCTCATATGCTCCATGACGTTCAAAACGTATTTGAAGTCCTGGCTCTAAGCCATACAACATTGCACATTGAACTATTGAGTAATCTCCAGAACGTGTCCCCCAAGCGTTCTTAATGTCTTCGGACGACAGATCTGTGGGTTGTTCACCAAGCGGTGCATCACGGACATATGCCTTCTGGGAAGCCGTGAGGATAATCCTCAGATTACGGGCCCAATCCACAAAGTTACTTCCATCATCTTTCAACTTAGCTTTCTCTAGGAACGCATTAAAATTCAGGGGTGCTACTGCGCGAGCCATTGATCTACAACATAAATATGCAAAGTTTACTTAGACTATTGTTCAAGATAATGAGTTTAGTCAATCAATTTACTAAATCTCCCACTCAAATTGACATCCCTCAGGTCATCTGAGTGATACATGATCAGAATTCACCAACTCAAGTCCGATCATCACGTGAGTTGAGGTGGTTTCAATGGTGAACATCATCATGTTGATCATATCTACTATATGACTCATGTTCGACCTTTCTGTCTCTTGTGTTCCAAGGCCATGTCTTTACATGCTAGGCTCGTCAAGTTTAACCCGAGTGTTCTGCATGTGCAACACTGGCTTGCACCCGTTGTATGTGAACGTAGAGTCTATCACACCCGATCATCACGTGGTGTCTTGACACGACAAACTTTTGCAACAGTGCACACTCGGGGAGAACACAATTTTATCTTGAAATTTAAGTGACGGGTCACCTTATAATGCTACCGTCGTCCTAAGCAAAACAAGGTGCATAAAAGGATTAACATCACATGCAAATCATAAGTGACATGATATGGCCATGAACTTGTGCTTTTGATCTCCATCTTGAAAGCACCGGCACGATCTCCATTGTCACCGGCATGACACCATGATCTCCATCAACGTGTCGCCATTGGGGTTGTCGCACCCGCCATGCTCATACTACTATAACTACCGTTTAGCGATAAAGTAAAGCATTACATAGCGCTTAATGATTGACATGTAGGTCATACAATAATTAAAGGCAACCCTATGGCTCCTGCCGGTTGCCGTACTCATCGACATGCAAGTCAGGAAATTCTATACATCACATGATCATCTCATACATCACATATATCTCGTCATGTAATTGGCCATATCATATCACAACATACCCTGCAAAAATAAGTTAGACGCCCTCTAATTGTTGTTGCAAATTTTACGTGGCTGCTACGGGTATCTAGCAAGAACGGTTCTCACCTACACAAAACCAAAACGGTGATACATAAGTTGCTTTTCTACCTTCTCAAGGACCGCCTTTGTCGAATCCGATCCAACTAAAGTAGGAGAGACTGACACCCGCAAGCCATCTTTGTGCAACAAAGTCACGCGTCAGTCGATGGAACCGGTCTCTCGTAAGCGTACGAGTAATGTTGGTCCGGGCCGCTTCATCCCACAATACCGCTGAACCAAAACACGACCAAGGGAGGAAGCAATCTAAGCATCAACGCCCACAAACTCTTTGTGTTCTACTCAAGATCTCATCTACACATAGACCTAGTTCATGATGCGACTGTTGGGGAGCGTTGCATGGGAAACAAAAAATTTCCTACGCTTCACCAAGATCAATCTAGGAGATGAGCATCTACGAGAGAGAGAGTGGATCTACATAGCCTTGTACATCACTAAGCGGTAAGCGTTAAGAAACACGGTTGATGTAGTCGAACGTCTTCGCGATCCAAATCGCCGAGCGGCCTGCGATCCAATCACGATCCTTCCCGATCTAGCACCGAACGGACGGCACCTCCGTGTTCAGCACACGTACGGCTTGATGACGATCTCTGCCTTCTTGATCCAGCAAGAGGGAGCGGAGAGGTAGAAGAGTTCTTCGGCAGCGCGATGGCGTTACGGCGATGGTGGTGGACCTATTCCGGCAGGGCTTCGCCTAAGCATTGCAGAAAACCGATCTAGAGGTGAAACTATGCACTAGAGGAGAGGGTGGCACGTCGCTGAAAATCTTGTGAAAAAAACCTAAAACCTCTAGTATATATAAGAGGAAGAGAGGAGGAGGCTCGACCCGAGGGCCAAGCCCTCTAGGCTTCTGCCGAACCAGGAGGGAGGAGTCCTCCTCCTCCACTCCTAGTAGGATTAGGACTCCTTCCTTATTTGACCTTTTTGCCTTTTTCCACTTTTTCTCATTGAGCTTTTCTTTCCCAGACGCATGGGCCTTTGTGGGACTTCCACCAGCCCACTAAGGGTTGGTATTCATCCTCCCACATCCCATGTAGCCTCTTGGGTCGAAATACCCCTCCCGATGGTCCCCCGATACACTACCGGCACTCCCGGTACACTACCGATGAGCCCGAAACTTTTCCGGGGACCAAAACAGGACTTCCTATATATCAATCTTTACCTCCGGACCATTCTGGAGCTCCTCATGACGTCTGGGATCTCCGGGACTCCGAACAACCTTCGGTCACCACCATACATAACTCTATGCTACTAAAACGTCACCGAACCTTAAGTGTGCAGACCCTGCGGGTTCGAGAACTATGTAGACATGACCAAGACACCTCTATGGTCAATAACCAATAGCGGGACCTGGATGCCCATATTGGTTCCTACATATTCTACAAAGATCTTTTTCGGTCGAACCTCTATGTCAAGGATTCAGTTAATCCCGGATGATGTTCCCTTTGTTTATTGGGATGTTACTTGCCCGAGATTCGGTCGTCGGTATCTGCATACCCAGTTCAACCTCGTTACTGGCAAGTCTCTTTACTCGTCCTGTAATACAAGATACCATGATCAACACTTAGTCACATTGCTTGCAAGGCTTATTGTGATGCTGTATTACTGAGTGGGCCCTAAGATACCTCTCCATCACACGGAGTAACAAAACCCAGTGTTGATCCATGCCAACCCACCAGACACCCTCGGAGATACCTGTAGAGTACCTTTATAGTCACTCAGTTATGTTGTGACGTTTGATACACACAAGGCACTCCTCCGGTGTCCGTGAGTTGCATGATCTCATGGTCATAGGAACATATACTTGACATGCAGAAAACTGTAGCAATAAACTGACACGATTATATGCTACATTTATAGTTTGGGTCTTGTCCATCCAATTATTCTCCTAATGATGTGATCCCGTTATCAAATGACATCTCATGTAAATGGCTAGGAAACCTTGACCATATTTGATCAACGAGCTAGGCTACTAGAGGCTTACTAGGGACATAGTTGTGTCTATGTATCCACACATGCAACGTGTTTCCAATCAATACAATTATAGCATGGATAATAAACGACTATCATGAACAAGGAAATATAATAATAAGTATTTTATTATTGCCTCTAGGGCATATTTCCAACAGTCTCCCACTTGCACTAGAGTCAATAATCTAGCTCACATCACTATGTGATTTACATTGTAATGAATCGAACACCCATACAGTTCTGGTGTTGATCATGTTTAGCCCTTGGAAGTGGTTTAGTGAACGGGTCTGCAACATTCAGATCTGTGTGCACTTTGCAAATATTTATGTCGTCCTCCTTCATGTACTCGCGGATGGAACTGAAGCGTCGCTTTATGTGTCTAGTCCTCTTGTGAAACCTTGGTTCCTTGGCTAGTGCAATGGCACTAGTGTTATCACAGAACAGATCCACTGGGTTTAGTGCACTAGGCACTACTCCAAGATCTGTCATGAACTCCTTCATCCAGACACCTTCCTTCTCTGCCTCCGAGGCTGCGATGTACTCCGCTTCGCATGTAGAATCGGCTATCATGTTCTGCTTGGAACTGCACCAGCTTACCGCACCCCCATTAAGAATAAATACTCCGGTTTGCGACTTACAGTCATCCGGATGAGTGTCAAAGCTTGCATCGACGTAACCCTTTATGACGAGCTCTTGATCAACTCCATAAATGAGAAACATTTCCTTTGTCCTTTTCAGGTACTTAAGGATATTCTTGACTGATGTCCAGTGCTCCATTCCAGGATTACTTTCAAACCTTCCAGCCATACTTATGGCAAGGCTGACATCGGGTCTTGTGCACAGCATTGCATACATGATTGAGCCTATGGCTAAAGCATAGGGGATGACACTCATCGTCTCTCTATCTTCTGCAGTCACTAGGCATTGAGTCTTACTCAACTTCACACCTTGTAACATAGGCAAGAACCCCTTCTTGGACTGATCCATTTTGAACTTCTTCAAAACTTTATCAAGGTATGTGCTCTGTGAAAGTCCTATTAAGCATCTTAATCTATCTCTATAGATCTTAATGCCTAATATGAAAGCAGCTTCTCCCAGGTCCTTCATTGAAAAACTCTTGTTCCAATATTCCTTCATGCTTTCCAGCATTTCTATATTGTTTCCAATCAGCAATATGTCATCCACATATAATATTAGAAACACTATAGAGCTCCCACTCACTTTCTTGTAAATACAAGCTTCTCCGTAAACTTGTATAAACCCGAACGCTTTGGTCACCTCATCAAAACGCAGATTCCAACTCCGAGATGCTTGCACCAGTCCATAAATGGATCGTTGGAGCTTGCAAACTTTGTTAGCATTCTCTGGATCGACAAAACCTTCTGGCTGCATCATATACAACTCTTCCTTAAGAAAACCGTTAAGGAACGCTGTTTTGACATCCATCTGCCAAATTTCATAGTTGAAATATGCAGCTATTGCTAATATGATTCTGATGGACTTAAGCATCGCTACGGCTCAGAAGGTCTCATCGTAGTCAACTCCATGAACTTGTGAAAAACCCTTTGCCACAAGTCGAGCTTTATAGACGATGACATTACCGTCCGCATCCGTCTTCCTCTTAAAAATCCATTTATTCCGAATGACCTTTCGCCCTTCACGTAATACTTCCAAAGTCCATACTTTGTTTTCATACATGGATCCCATCTCGGATTTCTTGGCCTCTAACCATTTCTCGGAATCCAGGCCCATCATCGCTTCTCCATAGCTCGTAGGTTCATCGTTGTCTAACAACATGACCTCCAAGACAGGGTTGCCGTACCACTCAGGAGCAGTATGCACCCTTGTCGACCTACGAGGTTCAATAGTAACTTTATCCAAAGTTTCATGATCATCATCATTAACTTCCTCCTCAACTATCGTAGGCTCCACAGAAACATCTTTCTTCACTGCGCTACTCTCAGGCTGAAGTAAAGGTTCAATAATCTCATCAAGTTCTATTTTCCTCCCACTCAATTCTTTCGAGAGAAACTCTTTCTCAAGAAATGTTCCGTTCTTTGCGACAAACACTTTGCCTTCGGATCTGAGATAGAAGGTATACCCAACTGTCTCTTTTGGGTATCCTATGAAGACGCATTTCTCCGCTTTGGGTTCCAGCTTTTCAGGCTGAAGCTTTTTGACATAAGCATCACATCCCCAAACTTTAAGAAACGACAACTTTGGCTTCTTGCCAAACCACAGTTCATATGGCGTCGTCTCAACGGATTTCGATGGTTCCCTATTTAAAGTGAATGCGGCTGTCTCTAATGCATAACCCCAAAACGATAGTGGGAAATCGGTAAGAGACATCATAGAACGCACCATATCTAATAAGGTTCGATTACAACATTCGGACACATATTACGTTGTGGTGTTCCAGGCGGTGTCAATTGTGAAACAATTCCACACTATCTTAAGTGACTGTCAAACTCATAACTCAGATATTCACCTCCTCGATCAGATTGCAGGAATTTAATCTTCTTGTTACGATGATCTCGACTTCACTCTGAAATTGCTTGAACTTTTCAAATTTTTCAGACTTGTGCTTCGTTAAGTAAATATACCCATATCTACTTAAGTCATCAATGAAGGCGAGAAAATAACGATATCCACCACGCGCCTCAATGCTCATCGACCGCACACATTAGTATGTATGATTTCCAATAAGTCACTCACCCATTCCATTGTTCCAGAGAACGGCGTTTTAGTCATCTTGCCCATGAGGCATGGTTCACATGTGTCAAGTGATTCAAAGTCAAGTGACTCTAAAAGTCCATCAGCATGAAGCTTCCTCATGCGTTTTATACCAATATGACTCAAACGACAATGCCACAAGAAAGTGGTACTATCACTATCAACTCTACATCTTTTGGCGTCAATGTTATGAACATGTGTATCATCACAATCAAGATTCAGCATGAATAAACCCCTCACATTGGGTGCATGACCATAAAATATATCACTCATATAAATAGAACAACCATTATTCTCATATTTAAATGAGTAACCGTCTCACAATAAACAAGATCCACATATAATATTCATGCTTAATCCACATATAATATTCATGCTTAACGCAGGCACTAAATAACAATTATTCAGGTTCATCACTAATCCCGATGGTAATCGAAGAGAGAGCGTGCCGACGGCGATCACATCAACCTTGGAACCATTTCCCACACGCATCGTCACTTCGTCATTTGCCAATCTTCGTCTATTCCGTAGTTCCTGCTTTGAGTTGCAAATGTCAGCAACCGAACCGGTATCAAATACCCAGGCACTACAACGAGAGTTGTTAAGGTACACATCAATAACATGTATATCATATATACCTTTTTTGTTGTTGGTCGCCTTCTTGTCAACCAGATACTTGGGGCAGTTCTGCTTCCAGTGACCAGTATCCTTGCAATGAAAGCACTGAGTTTCTGGCTTGGGTCCAGCCTTGGGTTTCTTCACTGGAGTAGCAACTGCTTTGCCACCCTTCTTGGATTTACCCTTCTTGCTCTTGCCATTATTCTTGAAACTAGTAGTTTTATTGACCATCAACACTTGATGTTCTTTCTGGATTTCAGACTCAGCGACTTTCAGCATCGCAAACAGCTCGACGACTAACTTGTTCATCCCGTGCATGTTATAGTTCATCACAAAGCTCTTGTAGCTAGGTGGCAATGGTTGAAAAACTCTATTAGTGATCGCCTTCGGCGGAAGGGGCATCCCTAACTCTGCCAGACGGATCGAATACCTAGACATTCTGAGTATATGTTCACTGACAAACCCGTTCTCCTCCATTTTGCAAGCATAGAATTTATCGGAGGTCTCATACCTCTCGATCCGGGCATTCTTCTTAAAGATAAACTCTAACTCTTGGAACATCTCATATGCTCCATGACGTTCAAAACCTCTTTGAAGTCCCGGTTCTAAGCCATACAACATTACACATTGAACTATTGAGTAATCTCCAGAACGTATCTCCCAAGCGTTCTTAACGTCTTCGGATGACAGATCTGCGGGTCGGTCACCAAGCGGTGCATCACGGACATATGCCTTCTGGGAAGCCTTGAGGATAATCCTCAGATTACGGGCCTAGTCCACAAAGTTACTTCCATCATCTTTCAACTTAGCTTTCTCTAGAAACGCATTAAAATTCAGGGGTGCTACTGCGCGAGCCATTGATCTACAACATAAATATGCAAAGTTTACTTAGACTATTGTTCAAGATAATGAGTTTAGTTAATCAAATTACTAAATCTCCCACTCAAATTGACATCCCTCAGGTCATCTGAGTGATACATGATCCAAATTCACCAACTCAAGTCCGATCATCACGTGAGTTGAGGTGGTTTCAATGGTGAACATCATCATGTTGATCATATCTACTATATGAACATGTTCGAACTTTCGGTGTCTTGTGTTCCGAGGCAATGTCTTTACATGCTAGGCTCGTCAAGTTTAACCCGAGTGTTCTGCATGTGCAACACTGTCTTGCACCCGTTGTATGTGAACGTAGAGTCTATCACACCCGATCATCACGTGGTGTCTCGACACGATGAACTTTCACAACGGTGCACACTCGGGGAGAACACAATTTTATATTGAAATTTAAGTGAGGGATCACCTGATAATTGTACCATCGTCCTAAGCAAAACAAGGTGCATAAAAGGATTAACATCACATGCAAATCATAAGTGACATGATATGACCATGAACTTGTGCTTTTGATCTCCATCTTGAAAGCACCGGCATGATCTCCATCGTCACCGGCATAACACCATGATCTCCATCAACGTGTCGCCATCGGGGTTGTCGCGCCCGCCAAGCTCATACTACTATAGCTACCGTTTAGCGATAAATTAAAGCATTACATAGCGCTTAATGATTGACACGCAGGTCATACAATAATTATAGACAACCATATGGCTCTTGTCGGTTGCCATACTCATCGACATGCAAGTCATGAAATTTTATACATCACATGATCATATCATACATCACATATATCTCATCATGTAATTGGCCATATCATATCACAACATACCCTGCAAAAACAAGTTAGACGTCCTCTAATTGTTGTTGCAAATTTTACGTGGCTGCTACGGGTATCTAGCAAGAAAGATTCTCACCTACGCAAAACCACAACGGTGATACATAAGTTGCTTTTCAACCTTCTCAAGGACCGCCTTTGTCGAATCCGATCCAACTAAAGTAGGAGAGACTGACACCCACAAGCCATCTTTGTACAACAAAGTCACACGTTAGTCGATGGAACCGGTCTCTCGTAAGCATACGAGTAATGTTCGTCCGGGTCGCTTCATCCCATAATACCGCTGAACCAAAACACGACCAAGGGAGGAAGCAATCTAAGTATCAACGCTCACAAACTCTTTATGTTCTACTCGAGATCTCATTTACACATAGACCTAGCTCATGATGCCACTGTTGGGGAACGTTGCATGGGAAACAAAAAAATTCCTATGCTTCACCAAGATCAATCTAGGAGATGGGCATCTATGAGAGACAGAGTGCATCTACATACCCTTGTAGATCGCTAAGCGGGAAGCATTAAGAAACGCGGTTGATGTAGTCGAACGTCTTCACGATCCGTCCCGGTCTAGCACCGAACGGACGGCACCTCCGCGTTCAGCACACGTACGGCGTGATGATGATCTCCGTCTTCTTGATCCAGCAAGAGGGAGCGGAGAGGTAGAAGAGTTCTCTGACAACGCGACGGCGTTGCGGCGATGGTGGTGGAGCTATTCCGGCAGGACTTCACCTAAGCACTGCAGAAAACCGATCTAGAAGAGAAACTGTGCACTAGAGGAGAGGGTAGCACGTAGCTAAAAATCTTGTGAAAAAACCCTAAAACCTACAGTATATATAAAAGGAAGAGAGGAGGAGGCTTGGCCCAAGGGACAAGCCCTCTAGGCTTCGGCCGAACCAGGAGGGAGGAGTCCTCCTCCTCCACTCCTAGTAGGATTAGGACTCCTTCCTTATTTCACCTTTTTGCCTTTTTCCACCTTTTTCTCTTTGGGCTTTTCTTTCCCAGCCGCATGGGCCTTTGTGGGACTTCTACCAGCCCAGTAAGGGCTGGTATTCGTCCTCCCACAACCCATGTAGCCTCTTGGGTCGAAATACCCCTCCTGATGGTCCCCGATACACTACCGGCACTCCCGGTACACTACCGATGAGCCTGAAACTTTTCCGGTGACCAAAATAGGACTTCCTATATATCAATCTTTACCTCCGGACCATTCCGGAGCTCCTCGTGACGTCCGGGATCTCATCCAGGACTCTGAACAACCTTCGATCACCACCATACATAACTCTATACTACCGAAACATCACCGAACCTTAAGTGTGCAGACCTTATGGGTTCGAGAACTATGTAGACATGACCAAGACACCTCTACGGTCAATAACCAATAGCGGGACCTAGATGCCCATATTGGTTCCTACATATTCTACGAAGAACTTTATCGGTTGAACCTCTATGTCAAGGATTCAGTTAATCCCGTATGATGTTCCTTTTGTTTATCGGTATGTTACTTGCCCGAGATTCGATCGTCGATATCTGCATACCCAGTTCAACCTCTTTACTGGCAAGTCTCTTTACTCGTTCCGTAATACAAGAGCACGTGACCAACACTTAGTCACATTGCTTGCAAGGCTTATTGTGATGTTGTATTACCGAGTGGACCCTGAGAGACCTCTCTGTCACACGGAGTAACAAAACCCAGTGTTGATCCATGCCAACCCACCAGACACCCTCGGAGATACCTGTAGAGTACCTTTATAGTCACCCAGTTACGTTGCGACATTTGGTACACACGAGGCACTCCTCCGGTGTCCGTGAGTTGCATGATCTCATGGTCATTGGAACATATACTTGACATGCAGAAAACTGTAGCAATAAACTGACACGATTATATGCTACGTTTATAGTTTGGGTCTTGTTCATCCAATCATTCTCCTAATTATGTGATCCCGTTATCAAATGACATCTCATGTCAATGGCTAGGAAACCTTGACCATCTTTGATCAACGAGCTAGTCTACTAGAGGCTCACTAGGGACATAGTTGTGTCTATGTATCCACACATGCAACGTGTGCAACATGTTTCCAATCAATACAATTATAACATGGATAATAAATGATTATCATCAACAAGGAAATATAATAATAACTATTTCATTATTGCCTCTAGGGCATATTTCCAACAGCTACAGCGCGAGCTATTGATCTACAACATAATTTTGCAAAGACAACTTAGACTATGTTCATGGTAAGGAGTTTTGTTAATCATATTACTTAAAAAAGTTCCACTCAAATTGACATCCCTCCGGTCATCCGAGTGTTACATGATCCAAATTCACCAACCCAAGTCCGATCATCATGTGAGATGAGGTGGTTTCAATTGTGATCATCTCCATGTTGATCATATCTACTATATGACTCATGTTCGACATTTTGGTCTCTTGTGTTCCAAGGCCATGTCTATACATGCTAGGCTCGCCAAGTTTAACCCGAGAATTCTGCACGTGCAACACTGGCTTGCACCAGTTGTATCTGAATGTAGAGTCTATCACACCCGATCATCACGTGGTGTCTCAAAATGACGAACTTTCGTAATGGTGCACACTCGGGGAGAACACAATTTTATGTTGAAATTTCAGTGAGGGATCACCTTATAATGTTTCTGTCGTCCTAAGAAAAACAAGGTGCATAAAAGAATTAACATCACATGCAAATCATAAGTGACATGATATTTGGCATGAACTTGTGCTTTTTCTCTTTGGGCTTTTCATTCCCAGCCGCATGGGCCTTTGTGGCCATGAGGTTGTCGCGCCAACTGTTGCTTCTACGACTATTGCTAGCTAATAGCGATAAAGTAAAGCAAAAAACGACAAAAATAATTGAAGACAACCCTATGGCTCCTGCCAGTTTCTGTACTCATAGGCCCACTTGGGTTGGCCGCCCAGCCCACCAGGGGCTGGCGCGCCACCCTATGGCCCATGTGGCCCTCTTGGGGTTTGGTGGCCCCACTTGGTGGACCCCCAAAACCCATTCTTCATGCCCGGTACACTGCCGAAAATACACGAAACTTTTCTGGAGTTCAAACACCACTTTCCTATATATCAATCTTTACCTTCGAACCATTCTGGAGCTCCTCTCTGATGTCTTGGAACTCATCAGGGACTCCGAACAACCTTCGGTCACCAACATACATAACTCAATATTACTGAAACGTCACCAAACATTAAGTGTCCAGACCCTGTAGGTTGGAGAACTATGTAGACATGACCAAGACACCTCTACAGTCAATAACCAATAGCAGGACCTGGATTCCCATATTGGTTCCTACATATTCTACGAATATCTTTATCGGTTGAACCTCTATGTCAAGGATTCAGTTAATTTCATATGATGTTCCCCTTGTTCTTCGGTATGTTACTTACCCGAGATTCGATCGTCGGTATCTCTATACCTAATTCAATCTCGTTACCAGCAAGTATCTTTACTTGTTCCGTAATACAAGATCATGTGGCTAACACTTTAGTCACATTGCTTGCAAGGCTTGTTGTGATGTTGTATTACCGAGTGGGTCTTGAGATACCTCTCCGTCAAACGGAGTAACAAATCACAGTCTTGATCCATGCCCCCTCAACAGACACCCTCGAAGATACCTATAGAGCATCTTTAGTCACCAAGTTACGTTGCGACATTTGATACACACAAGGTATTCCTCCGATGTCAATGAGTTGCATGATCTCATGGTCATAGGAACAGACTTGACATGCAGAAAACTATAGCGATAAAGTGACACGATCATATGCTACGTTCATAGTTTGGGTCTTGTCCATCACATCATTCTCCTAATGATGTGACCCCGTTATCAAATGACATCTCATGTCCATAGCTAGGAAACCTTGACCATCTTTGATCAACGAACTAGTCTACTAGAAGCATACTAGGGACATAGTGTTGTCTATGTCTCCACACATGCAATTGTGTTTCCAATGAATACAATTATAGCATCGATAATAAATGATTATCATGAATAAGGAATTATAATAATAACCACTTTATTATTGCCTCTCGGACATATATCCAACAATAGGCATATAATATGATATGGGGCATTTGTCATCATGGCGGAAGGAAATGGTGCCATGACAACGAAAACGAAAATGGTGCCACTGCAACGTTCCATTTCCAGCAACTTATTGAGATGTCGGTGCAAAAGAAAGTGTAGTCCTATACGTGTCATGCAAAGATGGTGAGGCAATTCCGGTTACCGGGTTCCCATGCATCGGTTGCACGGAAAAGAGGTACCCACAACTAGCATACTATACGGTAAACACGCGGTGCATCTCATACAACCATCAAACATTCATTGCAACGGCGGGCAGCTCGGGTTTATACCTTTGACGCGTGCACTTTGGGGCGGAATGAGTCATCGATGGAAGTAGACGTTCACGGGTCATCGGGGACATCGTGGAAGTGTTGGTACACGTGTCGAAGATGAACTTGATGAATCCGAGGTTCCCGTGGCGACGGTATTGGTACGCAGCATCGGTCTTGTCAGTTCCGTGGCGACGGTAGATGTACACTTGTCATAGTTGTATTCGTGCGCAGCGACAAAGATCATTCGTGACACTTGGTGTTTCCCCGGTTGTGTCAAACTCCGGTCTTCGCAAGGACTCGATGTGACCCAAAACAAAATGGCACAAGAGCCTTCGGGCAACGGTGTCGTGGAGAAAATGAACCGGTCGCGTCGAAGGCAACGGGGGTTTGCGGACGTGCTTCTCACATCAACTGGATGGCAATGGTGGTGGTCGATGCGGCCCCGCAACAAGCACCATCAACAACTAGCAGCAGCGACAGCATCAACACGGAGGCACGGGAGGTTCCCAAGGGCGTGGACGGGGCACTGGTCGTCGGTGGATGAAGGGGTGGCGCGCAGCCAAGGCAAGGAGGCGGAGGTCACCGGCGTGGCCGTCGGGCGGCGCAAGGACGAGCATGTGCGCGGGGTTGCTTGAGGCACTGCGCTCCTAGAGAGGGAGGCGACCAACAGGTCTGGTGGGCCGCCATGGCTGTGAGGAGGAGGGG
Organism: Hordeum marinum; assembly: GCA_022496015.1. Classification (NCBI taxonomy): domain Eukaryota; kingdom Viridiplantae; phylum Streptophyta; class Magnoliopsida; order Poales; family Poaceae; genus Hordeum; species Hordeum marinum. The sequence goes on along the minus strand of CM039674.1, from coordinate 551,699,345 downwards.
CTTGAGCAGGAGGGAGGAGGAGGCGACGACAGGGAGCAGGGGAAGGAGGCCATGCGAGGAGCAGGGGAAGGGTGGCGGGCACAGGAATTAACGACTGTGTATTCAATTTTGAGAAAAATATATTTGAAAGTCTATGACTTTTCTTTTGGGCTTATATCCAATTCTAGAAGCATATTATACTAGCTTTAAACTATATAAAAGATATCACATAATATACTATATTCATAAATATTGATCATAACTTGGTATTATTCAGAGTATGGAAGTAAAACATTGTTCAACATATATGGCAACATCTAAAATATACAGAGGATAGAAAATAGTAAATGATAAAAAAACCTTACAAGTTACAAGTTAACTTTGCGATCCTTGATGCTTTGAAAATGAGTGATGATGTCCTCATCCTTAACTTGCAAGAAGAAATCCCTTTCAACGAATGTGACCAAGCAATCATTCAAGTACTTTTGCCCCATCTTGCTTCTTAGCTTGTCTTTTATATAGTTCATCGATGAAAAGACCCTCTCAACACCGGCTGTTGCAACAGGAAGAACTAGCACCAATTTGAGAAGTTTGTAAACAATATTGTACTGAAGGTTCCTCCTTGTTTTAACAAGCATCATAGATAACTCTGCTAGACTTCTCAAGTTTTTGAAGTTTTCATCATTCCTCACATCACTAATATAAAGATTCAATCGGAAAGGAAGTTGGTGCATTTCTTCAAATTCAAAATCATGAGGATAGAACCCAGCAAGCTTAACCAAGTCATCACTATTAAAAGAAGAAAATGACTTGGCTGGACTAAATGATGCCATGCATCTAAGTAGCTCTATGTTTACCTCATCAAACCTATTATTAAACTCCTGAAGTTGCCTATCAATGACACCCAAAAACATATCAGCATGAAACCGATGGTAATTCATGGCATTTTTATAGAAAGCTCTTGCTCTTTGAATAGGTTTGTACTTCCCATCCATGTCAACACATCTGACATTGTGCTTCACACAAAAAGTAGTCACATTCTCAAGGAATTCTTTCCATCCAGCATCTTCTCTCAGAACTTGCAGCTGTACCTTTGTGAACTCAAGAAGATCAATTGCATTCATAATATCCTGATCCCTCTTTTGCAAAGCATTGCTCAAGTCATTTGTGTATCCAAAAATTTCATTCATCAAGTGCAGCATGAAAACAAACTCAAATGATTTAAATACTTCCAACATAGTCTGAGCTCCTGAAGCCTCTGCCCCATTACTTTCTTTCCCAAGCCTAAAGAGAACTTTCCTGATTGAAGGATACAAATACATAACATGCATTACCGTTTTGTAGTGAGATCCCATCGTGTATCACCGAGCCTTGCTAGGCCCATCTCTTGATTCAAACCTTGGCCAGCTTCAATTTCACCTAGTTTCAATGCTTCAATCATATACTCACCTAGTTTCAATGCTTCAATCATATACTCAGACTGAGCTACACGAAGCATACGAATCTTTTTACATGACATCCCAAGAACATTCAACAAATATGCAAGGTGCCCAAAGAACCATTTGCAATCAATATTCTCCTTAGCAACAGCTACAAGGGTTAGTTGAAGCTGATGGGCGAAGCAATGGACATAATAAGCAGAAGGAGAATCTTCCATTATTAGTTTCTTCAAACCATTAACATGACCCTTCATATTACTAGCACCGTCATACCCTTGCCCATGTACCTTGGATATGGGCAGATGATACTTCATAAGCAAGGTCTGAATTGCTTCTTTAAGAGTCAATGATGTAGTATCCGCAACTTGGGAAAGACCAAGAATCCTTTCAATTGGCTCCCCTATTTTATTGACAAATCTCAAGCAAAGAGCTAATTGTTTGTTGGTATGCATCACTAGATTCATCAGCACGAATTGCAAAACACTCATCAGCAAGTTCCTCTATGACAATTTTTGTTGTTTCATGAGCACAAGAACCAATAAGTTGCTTTGGAATCTTGTGATCTACCATCCGACAATTCTGTGGAGCATTTCCTAAAACTACCTTATTAACTTCTTCAAAGTTACATGGCAACCATTGCAAAAGTTCTCGAAAATTTCCTTTATTTTTTTAATCCTTTCCCTCATCATGACCACGAAAAGCTAGCCCCTGATGCAAAATGAATTTTATGCACTCAAGTGACCATTTCAATCGAGCTAGATACTGAGCCTTGTACTGCGTGGTCTGTGAGGCAATGGCCTCACGGATTGATGCTTTAGGTTTGATGAACAAATTATATTTCTCTTCGGCTTCACAATGAGCACTATTGACCTCACCAACATGCTTACGAAATCTCGCTTCACGTTCCAATTTCTGAACCCTCCATTAATATAACAAAACTATCTCCACCCACAAATTTAGTGCTATCTTTGAACAAATAGCAAAGAAAGCAATATGCAGCATATTTATCCACACTATACTCAAGCCACTTGTACTCATCAAACCAAACAGGTTGGAAGCGACGCTTACCTCCGCACTCATGTTGCGGAAAATCTTTCTTTTGCATCTTTGGTTGACATCGTCCCAATGCAATGTAGGCCCTTCTAACTGAATCTTGGTCATTAACATCATAGCTTGAGATGGGAGTCCTCAACCCAGGATCAGGCTCGATGTCATAAAATTCATCATCATTGTCCTCATCACTAGAATCAGATTCATCTAGGGCCATAGATTCTTCATAATCTTCTGCTATTGGTGCCTCTATGCTAGGAGCTCTCTCAGGTTCAGGTGGTATTGTGTGTGTCTGACTACCACTTTGCCCTTGGAAAACTACCAACTGCATCTGACTTTCATTGGAAGATGGTGTAGCGCTCGCTGGTTCAGGTTGTTTTCTTTTTGCATCAGCTCTTTTCAAGAAAGCTCTCAAATTAGTAGTACCTGCATTCTTCCTCTTCATGTTATACACCTGAAATGTTAAAAAAATCAAGTTTTAGAGTACTAATCGTTATACATAATGCTCACCGTAACAAATTCAGAATCTATAAACTTTCTTTCATTACTTACTTAGGAGCTCAAATTCTACTGATGCAACAGCCTGCCGGACAGGGAGGAGAAAGCGTGCATGTATGGCTGTACCTGCAGTCATAGTCTCATAGATCAATTTAGATTTCTTTTTTTTAACGGGATGAATTCAGATTTTAGTGCCACTTAGAATCGGCATGAGAAGATACATCCCAATTCCAGAAATAGAGGCATTAGCACATCTAATTAGCAATTATACCTTCAATTCAATCTATGGTCGTGGCTTTGAAACTAAATCAATGAGGCTTTGTTGCTGTTGTATGTTCCCTGCTGCCTACTTCTTCAGGGATGCGTCGCAGGGGGTGGGCCGTGCGCATGCGCGCGAGGCGACGGCAACAGCCCCGCCGATCGCCTGGCGGAGTGGCGGCGGAGGGCGGAGCTGGCGTCTGGCGATCTAATCGATGGATGTCGTATGCGAACAGGGGAGTTGCCGGTTCGTCTCGCTTCTGTTCTGATCGATGGATTGATTTTTTTGGGCCATGATGTACGTGTGCGTGCGCTCCTGGGCCAAGTCTCCCTTTGGGCCGAGTACGTGTGCATCCCCGCCCGTGAGGAGCCTACGTTTTGGGCTTATAATCGCTAACTAGCGCCTGTAGCGTATCAGTTTCTATTTTTTTTTATACAGACACATTATATACACTATATATACCTAATTTTTTGTCAAAATTAATGGGTATTTGGAGGGCAGAGGTGGTCCTTACCGGCGGCGGTCGAAGGAGGTCGCCAGATCTGGAGGTACGGGCGGCTACGCCATGGGGGGTCGGCGAGGAGGCAGAGGGCAGCAAGGAGAGGCGAACAACAGGGGGGCGAACTTCCACCAGGAGGTGATGCTCGCGGGGAGGCGGACAGCAGGGGTCCTGCCTAGCCGACAGCGGCGGTTCGGCGAGGTGGCTCCAGCAGCGCGCACGGAGTCGGGCGATGGGAGGCCATCGGGGGTGAGGGGAGTTCCTCTCCCTGGCGCGATGCATGTGTGTGCGTGCCTGTGTGTGTGGAGGCGGGAGGAGGACGAGCGAGGGGATTGGGGTTGCGTGCGTGGGTTTTCGGGGAGGGAGGCGGTGCTGTCGGGAGGAACAAGAGGAAAACGTGGGTTTCGATCGGAGGCTCGGAGCTAGGGTTAGCTAGGTGGGGCGCGGCTGGGCCAATTGGGCTGGAGGCGTGGTTGGTGGACGACTGGGCCTCTGGCTGGCCTTCTCTCTCTTAATTAAAGAAAAAAATAGATGTTGGATGAAGAAAAGAAAGAGAAGACGTTGGGAAAAGAATTTTAGCATAGGGGGTTATATGCCTAAACTCACAAAATTGTGCTTGAACCAGAAAATTGCAAGAGACAAGTTCAACGGGTTTGGAAAACAAATGGGTTTAAATAGAGAGTGGGTGTTTGGAAGGTCCCCAAAAACGTTAAGAGTTCTGGAGGGGCTTGGACACGCGACAAAAGAAATGTGGGCAAAGAAATGTAATACACAAATAAATAATAACCGCGATAAGAAAATAAAAGGAAGGCATCTGGAGCATCGGTCTCGGGCTATTACATTGGCATATATTTTAATTCTTGGTAAATGTATGTTTCTTGTACAAAATATGCATAATAGACAGATCTGTGGATCCATTAGTAGGCCAACTGAAAAGCATGCTCTCTTATCGCAAATTCATGAAAGGGTTAAAAGGGAAAGTTGATGATATGTTGAGGGCTGAGAAATCAAAGAATCCTAAGAGAATAGTCTATTGTTTTGGCATATCTCATGAACATCCACGCACCTTTATATTATCTTACATCAGGAGTACAAACCCACATCATGAGTATGTATAATACAAACTGACAAAAAATATTTTATAATATTCTTCAATAGCAAAAAGAATCAATGGAAAAGCTTTTATCAAACTCTATTTAATTATGATCAAAATAATATTAACTTAGAATTAAATACAAAAATCAGCTAAAATACAAATTGATTCTGATCTAAATTAAAGTTAATAGAAGGTAAAATTTATCCAACTAAAATTTTCAAAGAGTGTTTTTTTTCTTTAAAACTTTTCATAATGCTAGTGCTTTTGAATTTGATTAAAAGAAAACTAAAATTAAAATATCCTAAAAAGGCCTAAAACCAAAATAGGTAAAAATAGCGTTAGTCCCAATTGGGGCCACCAACCGGGACTAAAGGCCTACCTTTAGTCCCGGTCCGAGCCACCAACCGGGACTAAAGGCCTAGCTTTGGCGCCCTTTGGGCTGCTGAAATTTAGCTTTAGTCTTGGTTTGTGGCTCCGGTCGGGACTAAAGGTAGGCCTAACCAGGACTAAAGACTGGGGTATTTAACCGCAGCTTCTCCCCCCCCCCCAATCTTCCTCTCCACTCCCTCCCACGACGCCGAAACCATACCACAAAGCCGCTAGACTGGCGGAGATCATCGTCGCCTCCGAGCCGTCCCCAAGCCCGCTGACCGTCACCGGACCTCCTCACCCTCCTCCCCGAGCATCGCCGCACTCGAGCCCGCTCCTCATCGTCGGACCTCCTCGCACGCCCTGATACGTCCATTTTGCATCATGATTTCCTACTGTTATTTACTTTTTTTTAATAATAATGCTTTGGGGAGTGATTCCAATGCCATTTATCTCATAATATGCAAGGTTTACACAAAGAGGGAGAATACCAGCAGCTAGAATTCTGAACCCAAGAAAAGCATGTCAGAGATACCTATTCTGCACAACTCCAATGAAGCTGAAAATTTACAGAGATTATTTTTGTATTTCATAAGAATTATTGGAGTTGAAAACTACCGAAGGAGGGCCCCCAGGTGGGCACAAACCACCAGGGTGCGCCAGGCCCCCCTGGCCGCGCCCTGATGGGTTGTGCCCAGCCTGGCCCGCTTCTGGTGCCCATATTCTGGTATAAATGCCTAAAAACCTAAAAAAATAGAGGAAGGACTTTTGGGACGAAGTGCCGCCGCCTCGAGGCGGAACTTGGACACGAGCACTTTTGCCCTTCGGCGGAACGATTCCGTCGGGTGAACTTCCCTCCCGGAGGGGAAATCGAAGCGGTCGTCACCACCAACACCCCTCTTATCTTTGGGAGGCCAATCGTCATCAACATCTTCAATAGAACCATCTCCTCTCAAACCCTAGTTCATATGTTGTGTTCAATCTTTGTACCAGAACCTTAGATTGGTACCTGTGGGTGACTAGTAGTGTTGATTACCTTGTCTAGTTGATTGCTATATGGTTTATTTGGTGGAAGAGTATATGTTTAGATCCATTATGCTACTCAATACTCCTCTGATCTTGAGCATGAATATTGTTTGTGAGTAGTTACTTTTGTTCTTGAGGTCACGGGAGAAGTCATGTTGCGAGTAATCATGTGAATTTGATGTGTTCGATATTTTGACGATGTGTATGTTGTGATTGCCTTAGTGGTGTCATGCGAACGTAGACTACATGACACTTCACCATTCATGGGCATAAGGGAATGCATTGTGGAGTAGTTATTAGATGATGGGTTACTAGAGTGACAGAAGTTTAAACCCTAGTTTATGCACTACTTCTTAAGGGGCTGATTTGGGTCCACATGTTTAATGCTATGGTTAGACTTTGCCTTAATACTTTTCTCGTAGTTTTGGATGCTTGTGAGGGGGTTAATCATAAGTAGGTTGTTATTTCAAGTAAGAACAACACCTTAGCACCTGTCCACCCACATATCAAACTATCAAAGTAGCGAACACAAATCAACCCAACATGATAAAAATGACTAGACGAAATTCATGTGTACCCTCAAGAACACTTTGCCTATTACTAGTGATTGTTCTGACCTGTCCTTTGCCTCAAAAGGATTGGGCTACCTTAGTGCACCTTGTTTACCAATATCGTTACTTGCTCGTTACAAATCATCTTGCTATCAAACTATCTGTTACCTAGTATTTCAGTGCTTGCAGAGATTACCTTGCTGAAAATCGCTTATCATTTCCTTCTGCTCCTCGTTGGGTTCGACACCCTTACTTATCAAAAGGACTACGATTGATCCCCTATACTTGTGGGTTATCACGCCCTCCTCCCCGAGAATCGTCGCGCTCCACAAGCCCGTCCACGTTGCCGGCCGGACCTTGTCGCCCTCCTCCTCGAGCCTCACCGCCCCCGCTCCCTGGCAACGTTGTCCCTGCTATGAGCCGTCGTCGTTCAATTCCCCTCCTTACCATTGTTTAGACAGAAAAAAATCAAGAACAGAGAAATTTGTGAAACATGTGTGTTTGATCACCATGAGCTTATCGGTTTTTTGTGTTTATGCTCATCAATTTGTTACAAGTGATTGCTAATATGTCTTCATTTGTTCATCTTTTTCTATGTCTTGTACATGCTTAGTATGTAGATATATGTATGTATGTATGTAGATGAACGGTGGAATTTGGATAAGATGTGTATATATGTATGTAGATGCTTAGTACATGGAACGGTGGAATTTGGCAAAATGTTGTGACTGCTCTTAGCAACTTTGTTGGTGAGTCCCCGACGATCGCCGGAGGAGGCCCCAACGATCGCCGAAAGAGCCCCAGATGATCGTCGGAGGAGTCATCCCCAATGATTGCTGGTGAGGATTCCGCGACGATCACCGGAGGAGGCCCTGACGATCGCCGGTGAAGAGTCCTCACCGTTTCCTTCCTAGTATTTTGGGTCGCCGGAGGAGTCCCCGATGATCGCTGGTGAAGAGTCATCATCGTTAACCTTCCCAAAATTTTGGATTGCCGGAGGAGTCCCCGATGATCACCAGTGACGAGTCCTCACTGTTTCCCTTCCTGGTAATTTGGGTTGCCGGAAGAGTCCCCGATGATCGCTAGTGATGAGTCCTCACCATTTCGTTCTAGTAGAACCATAACTCCGATTGAAACATTATGTATATGCCTTTGTTTTGATTTCTCTTGTGATTATGTTTTTCCATCATCATACATGTTAATATAAATAAACTTATTGTTCTGTCCAGAATACTAAATCTGTATAAAATGCATATGAAATAACTTGCAAGTGATTGCAGAAACTATGGATCCAGAACTCCGTCAGAGCCGAAGAACAAGAAAACATGTTGGAGGAAATAATCCGTGACGGAGATGATGATAGCACCTCACATTCACTGAACGACTCCGATGAGGGAGTGGACGGCTCCGGTGAAAGAATGGAACGAGAAGATGACGGCTCCGGTGTTGGAACCTTAATTATTGCAAAGTCTGACGAGGTATATTAATTAAGCCTTTAGTGACTAGATGCATTAATTTACTTGTATATACATATATTAACGCTTCTTTCTTCTTTTAGCACTCCAGATCGAGACAATCTTCGATAAAGAAATGAGGCCCGGAAAGAAGGTTGGACTCTAATGAAAGGTTCAAGATTGAAGAAGCCGCTGCAGATGGCAAACCGGTTGCCCCCAAGGGGAACACAAATGCATTTGTAAGGCATGCGGATTTGTTGTTAGGGACAGCATCGCGATCTCCATTCCATAATGTAATAATCCAAAAGCGGGCAATGGAGTTACTTATGTCGAGGATCAATTCAAAGAAACGCCTTGGAATACGCTCATGACAAATTTCACCCTACCACCGGAGAAGGATCCAAATAACCCAGTTATAGAGCGAAAAGTCAAGTCATGGGCTCTTAAGAAGATGGCCGCACAATTTTGCAATTGCATGAAAAGATTGAACCAAGACTATGTCTAGAAAGACAAGACTCCATCATTCACCGGAGCACATGAGAAGTTAAAAGATCACCAGGACATATTTGTGAAGTACAAGAAATCGAATGAAGCTAAGAAAAGGTCAGAAATAAATAAGATAAATGCTGCAAAGAAAAAATATCACCATGTTACGGGGTCAGGTAGCCACAAGGTTGCCAGGCCTAAGTGGGAGACAATTGAGATAGACCTGATTGCTAAAGGGATCGATCCAGATCCATTGCCATGGATTGAACGGGCAAGGACTTGGTTCTAAGGGCATGGGGGAACGTTGAACCCAGAAACAGGGAAGTGTATTTATACAAATAAGCAACTTGCAACACCCGTCAAAGCCCTTCAAGTTGCAATGAAGGACGCGCGGGGTGGGAAGTTCATTCTCGACAGAGAGAACGATGAGCTGACACATGCCCTAGAGAATGTTGAACACAATGGACGAACACGAGGCACATTGGGCTTTGTTCCGTGGAAGGTTGGGTTTCCGCCAGTAGTGACACCTATAGAAGCCGAGGGAGAAAGAAGAAACAGGCAGCAGACCGTTTGTAGAAGGTAGAACAAAAATTAGAGTTGCAGCATAAGGAAATAGAGGCACTTAAAAGCCGGCGAGCTACCGGCCCATCTCAGCTACACGAAGATCCAACATTCGATACTGGTGCCAACTGATACGTCTCCAATGTATCTATAATTTTTTATGATGTCATGCTATTATATTATCTGTTTTGGATGTTTAATATGATATTTTATATTATTTTTGGGACTAACCTATTAATCTAGAGCCTAGTGCCAGTTTCTGTTTTTTCCTTGTTTTTGAGTTTTGCAGATATGGAATATTAAACGGAGTCCAAACAGAATAAAATCTTTGGAATGATTTTTCTGGAAGGAAAGAGATCCATGAGACATGGACTACACACCAGGGGATCTACCAGGAGATCACAAGCCTGGTAGGTGCGGCCACCCCCCTGGCCGCGCCTGGCAAGCTTGCCGTCTCCTGGCAGGTCTCCTAACCCTATTATTCGTCCTAAAAATACTCAAATATTCTCCCAGCACCAGAGCGATCCACGCAAATACTTTTCTGCCACCAGAAGCCCCCATTCCTGAGAGATCCAATCTTGGAGCCTTTTCTGGTAATCTGCCAGAGGGGTTCGATCACGAAGGGCATCTACATCAACTCCATTGCCCCTCTAATGATGCGTGAGTAGTCCACCACAGACCTACGGTCCACACCTAGTATCTAGATGTCTTCTTCTCTATTCAATACCATGTTCTTGATGATCTTCATGGAGATCTATCCGATGTAATACTCTTTTGTGGTGTGTTTGTCAAGATCCGATGAATTGTGGGTTTATGTTTAGATTATCCATGAATCTTATTTGAATATTCTCTAAATTCTTATATGAATGATTTCATATCCTTGCAAGTCTCTTCGAGTTATTGGTTTGGTTTGGCCAACTAGATTGGTAATTCTTGCAATGGGAGAAGTGCTTGGTTTTGGGTTCAATCTTGCGGTGTCCTCACCCAGTGACATAGTAGGGGTAGCGAGGCACGTATTGTATTGTTGCCATCAAGGGTAACAAGATGGGGTTTTCATCATATTGCTTGAGTTTATCCCTCTACATCATGCCATCTTACTTAATGTGTTACTCTATTCTTCATGAACTTAATACTCTCGATGCAGATAGGAGTCGGTCGATGTGTGGGGTAATAGTAGTAGATGCAGAATCATTTCGGTCTACTTGACATGGACGTGATGCCTATATGCATGATCATTGCCTTGGATATATACATGATTATTCGCTTTTCTATCAATTGCTTGACAGTAATTTTTTTACCCACCATGATGTTTTCCTTCAAGAGAGAAGCTTCTGGTGAAATCTATGGCCCCCGGGTCTACTTTCCATAATATATTTTCAGATCTATAAACCAAAAATACCAAAAAATACTTTGCTGCAAGTTACTTATCTTTTACTATCCGTTTTCGTTTACATCTATCTATATCGGATCTAATCCTTGCAAATAACCGTGAAGGGATTGACAACCCCTTTATAGCGTTGGGTGCAAGAGTTTGATTGTTTGTGTAGGTGCATACATTGGTGACTTGCTTGTTCCTCCTACTAGATTGATACCTTTGTTCTTATCAAGTGAGGGAAATACTTATCTACTTTGCTGCATCACCCTTTCCTCTTCAAGGGAAAACCAACGCAATCTCAAGAGGTAGCAAGAAGGATTTCTCGCACCGTTGCCGAAGAGGATACATAGCAATTCAAGACAAGAACTTTCCAGTCAACTTGCCAATTTTGGCAGCGTTGCTGGGATAGATCTACATCAATCCTACCAAGTACCCATCACAAACTCATCTCTTGCATTTACATTATTTTCCATTTGCCTCTTGTTTTCCTCTCCCCCACTTCTAAAACGATTTTCAAAAAATACCAAAAATATTTGCCTTTTTATTCGCCCTTCTTTCGTTTGCCTTTCGTTTGCTTGTGTGCTTGATTGCTTGCTTTGTTACGATGTCTGAGAATACCAAGTTGTGTGACTTTTCCAATACTAATAATAATGATTTTATTAGTACTCTGATTGCTCCTGCCACTAGTGCGGAATCTTATGAAATAAATGCTGCTTTGCTTAATCTTGTTATGAAAGAACAATTTTCTGGCCTTCCTAGTGAAGATGCCGCATCCCATCTAAATACTTTTATTGAGTTGTGTGACATGCAAAAGAACAAAGATGTGGATAACGATATTGTTAACTTGAAACTATTTCCGTTCTCGCTACGAGATCGTGCTAAAACTTGGTTTTCATCTTTACCTAAAAATAGTATTGATTCATGGAATAAGTGTAAAGATGCTTTTATCTCCAAATACTTTTCGCCCGCTAAGATCGTCTCCCTTAGAAACGATATAATGAACTTGAAGAAACTTGATCATGAGCATGTTGCACAATCTTGGGAGAGGATGAAATTAATGATTAGGAATTGCCCCGCACATGGTTTGAGTTTATGGATGATTATACAAACTTTTTATGCGGGATTGAATTTTTCTTCTAGAAATCTTTTAGATTCAGACGCGGGTGGTACTTTTATGGAAATCACATTAGGAGAAGCTACTAAACTCCTAGATAACATTATGACAAACTACTCTCAATGGCATACCGAAAGATCTCCTACTAGTAAAAAGGTGCATGCTATTGAAGAAATAAATACTTTTAGTGAAAAGATGGATGAATTGATGAAATTGTTTGCTAGTAAGAGTGCTCCTACTGATCCCAATGATATGCCTTTGTCTTCTTTGATTGGAAATAGTAATGAATCTATGGATGTGAGTTTTTTTGGTAGGAACAATTTTGGTAATGACGTGTATAGAGGCAATTTTAACCCTAGGCCGTTTCCTAGTAATTCCTTTAACAATTATGGTAATTCCTTTAACAATTATGGTAATTCCTTTAACAATTATGGTAATTCCTACAACAATTCTTATGGAAATTATAATAAGATGCCCTCTGATATTGAGAATATTGTTAAAGAATTTATTGGTTCAAAAAAATTTAATGCTACGATTGAAGAAAAAGTGCTCAAGATTGATGATTTGGCTAGGAGTGTTGATAGAATTTCGCTTGATTGATTCTTTGAAAGTTAGATCTACACCACCCAAGCATGATATTAATGAGTCTCTAAAAGCTATGAGAATTTATATTGACAAAAGTAAGGAAAGAACCGCTACAATTTGTGCTCAGCATGAATGGCTTGAAAAAGTGTGTTCCCGTGATAACAATGATGAAGATCTCAAAGTGATTGATGTGACTCCTATTGAATCTTTGTTTAAGATGTGGCTGGAGACAAGTCAACTTTAGTAGAAGGCATCCCAATGATTCGGAGTATATAGATCTCAATGCTAAGATTGATAAAAGTGGGATTGAAGAGGTCAAAACTTTAAATAGCAATGAACCCACTCTTTTGGATTTCAAGGACTTTAATTATGATAGTTGCTCTTTGATTGATTCTATTTCCTTGTTACAATCCATGATGAATTCTCCACATGCTTATAATCACAATAAGGCTTTTACTAAACATATCATTGATGCTATGATGAAATCTTTTGAAGAAAAACTTGAGTTAGAAGTTTCTATCCCTAGAAAGCTTCATGATGAGTGGGGACCTAATATTAAGATTAAAATAAAAGATTATTATTTCCATGCTTTGTGTGATTTGGGTGCTAGTATTTCCACGATTCCGAAAATTTTATGTGATGTGCTAGGTTACCATGATCTTGATGATTGCTCTCTAAATTTGCATCTTGCGGATTCCACTATTAAGAAAACCTATGGGAAGGATGAATGATGTTATTATTGTTTCAAATAGGAATTATGTGCCCGTAGATTTCATTGTTCTTGATATAGATTGCAATCCTACATGCCCTATTATTCTTGATAGACCTTTCCTTAGAATGATTGGTGCAATTATTGACATGAAAGAAGGAAACATTAGATTCCAATTTCCAGTAAGGAAAGGCATGGAACACTTTCCTAGAAATAAAATAATATTTCCTTATGAATCTGTTATGAGAGCTAATTTTGAATTGCATACCAAAAATGAGAATACCGAGATCTATTGCGTTTTCCCTAGCTAGGAGCGTTGAACAATAGCGCTTGTTGGGAGGCAACCCAATTTTATTTTTGTGTTCTGTTTTGCTTCTGTTTTTGAGTGTTTACCACATTATTACTTCTGTAGTAATTGTGTTTTGGTGTTTTAATTAGTGTTTGATCCAAGTAAAACCTTTGGGGTGATCTATGGTAGTTGTTGATTTGATCTTGCTGAAAAACAGAAACTTTTTTGCTCAGTCCAGGAATTTTCTAAATTTTTCATAGAGTCTAATGAGTCTGAAATTTTTACACAAGATTTATATATAAATTTCCCTAGTTTTCCTAATGTTTCATAAGTTTTTGATTTACATAAGTATACGAAGTTTTCAGATTGGTACAGACTGTTCTGTTTTTGACAAATTCTGTTTTCTTTGAGTTGTTTGCCTATTTTGATGAATCTATGGGTTGTATCATGGGTTATGAACCATGGAGATTTTACAATAAAGTGGGTATAACAACAATATAAATAAATAATGAGTTCACAACAGTACCTAAAGTGGTGATTTATTTTCTTATACTAACGGATCTCACGAGTTTTCTGTTAAGTTTTGTGTTGTGAAGTTTTCAAGTTTTGGGTAAAGATTTGATGGAATATGGCATAAGGAGTGGCAAGAGCCTAAGCTTGGGGATGCCCAAGGCACCCCAAGTCATATTAAAGGATGCCAAAGAGCCTAATCTTGGGGATGCCCCAGAAGGTATCCCCTCTTTTGTCTTCAATCCATCGGTAAATTTCCTTGAGGCTATATTTTTATTCACCACATGATATGTGTTTTACTTGGAGAGTCTTGTATGATATGAGTATTTTATTCTTAGTTTGATACAATAATCCTTGCTGCACACATCTTTTGAGATACACACTCTGAATTGTGAATTTATTAAAATACTCTATGTGCTTCACTTATATCTTTTGAGATAGGCAATTTTGCTCTATGTGCTTCACTTATATTTTTTAGAGCACGGTGGTGTTTGCGTTTTATAGAAATAATTGAACTGTCGTACCTCACTTATATTATTTTGAGAGTATCTAAACAGCATGGTAATTGGTCTAGGTTATGAATTTAGTCCTAATATGATAGGCATCCAAGAGGGATATAATAAAAACTTCCATATTAAGTGCATTGAATACTATGAGAAGTTTGATTCCTTGCATAAAGTTTTGAGATGTAAAGATGGTAATGTTAAGATTCATGTTAGGAAGTAATTGTGATTTGGTAAAAATACTTGTGTAAAGGTTTGTGATTCCCGTAGCATGCACGTATGGTGAACCGTTATGTAAGGAAGTCAGAGCATGATTTGTTTATAGATTGTCGACCTTTGTGTGAGGGTCGGGAGCGCGCGATGGTTAACTCCTACCAACCTCTCCCCTAGGAGCATGCGTTTAATACTTTGCTTCAATGACTAATAGACTTTTGAAATAAGTATGTGAGTTCTTTATGACTAATGTTGAGTCCATGGATTATACACACTCTCACCCTTCCACCTTTTCTAGCCTCTCTAGGACCACGCAACTCTCGCCGGTACAACAAACCCACCTTTCCGCAAAACAGCCACCATATACCTTCCTCAAAACAAACACCATATACCTTCCTCAAAACAGCCACCATACCTACCTATTATGGCATTTCCATAGCCATTCCGAGATATATTTCCATGCAACTCCCACTGTTTCCTTTTATGACATGCACCATCACTTCCATATTGCATATAGAGTCATATTTCAAGTTGTAACTTTCTTTTGAGTTGTAAGTACATAAAAGTGTGATTATTATCATTATTAGAGCATGTCCCATGTGAGGAAAGGATGGTGGAATCTATGATTCCCTCACAAGTGGGGATGAGATTCCGGACTTTATGAAAAATAAGAGAGGCCAGTGAAGCCCAAATAAAAAAATAAAAGAGGCCTTAGATGCCCACCAAAAAATGAGAGAAAATAGAAAGGGACATTGCTACTATCTTTTTCCGCACTTGTGCTTCAAAGTAGCACCATGATCTTCATGATAAAGAGTCTCCTATTTTGTCACTTCCATATACTAGTGGGAATTTTTCTTTCTATAACTTGGCTTGTATATTCCAATGATGGTCTTCCTCAAATTGCCCTAGGTCTTCATGGGCAAGCAAGTTGGATGCACACCCACTTAGTTTCCTTTTGAGCTTTCATACACTTATAGCTCTAGTGCATACATTGCATGGCAATCCCTACTCACTCACATTGATATCTATTGATGGGAATCTCCATAGCCCGTTGATATGCCTAGTTGATGTGAGACTATCTTCTCCCTTTCCTTGACAACCTCCACCATATTCTATTCCACCTATAGTGCTATATCCATGGCTAACGCTCATGTATTGCGTGAGAGTTGAAAAAGTTTGAGAAAATAGAAGTGTGAAAACAATTGCTTGACTTGTCATCAGGGTTGTACATGATATAAATACTTTGTATGGGGAAGATGGAGCATAGCCAGACCATATGATATTGTAGGGATAACTTTCTTGTGCCATTATATTTTGAAGAGATACAATTGCTTTGCTAGTATGCTTGAAATGTTATTGTTTTTAAATCAATATTAAGCTTTTGTTTGGAGTCTTATGGATCTGAATATTCATGTCAAAATAGAGAATATTACATGGATAAATATGTTAGGTAGCACTCCACATCAAAAATTCTGTTTTTATCATTTACCTACTCTAGGACGAGCAGGAATTAAGCTTGGGATGTTGATACGTCTCCAACGTATCTATATTTTTTTATGAAGTCATGCTATTATATTATCTATTTTGGATGTTCTATATGCATTAATATGCTATTTTATATTATTTTTGGGACTAACCTGTTAATCTAAAGCCTAGAGCCAGTTTCTGTTTTTCCTTGTTTTTGAGTTTTGCAGATATGGAACATGAAACGGAGTCCACACGAAATCAAATCTTCGGAATGGTATTTTCTGGAAAGAAAGAGATCCACGAGACTTGGAGTGCACGCCAGGGGATCCACCAGGAGATCACAAGCCTAGTAGGTGCAGCCACCCCCCTGGTCATGCCTGGCAGGCTTGCCGTCTCCTGGCAGGTCTCCTAACCCTATTCTTCGGCCTATAAAAACCCAAATATTCCCCCAACACCAGAGGGAGCCACACAAATACTTTTCCGCTGCGAGAAGCCTCTGTTCCTTAGAGATCCAATCTTGGAGCCTTTTTCGGTAATCTGCCAGAGGGGGTTTCGATCACAGAGGGCATCTACATCAACTCCATTGCCCCTCTGATGATTCGTGAGTAGTCCACCACAGACCTACGGGTCCATAGCTAGTAGCTAGATGTCTTCTTCTCTCTCTTTGATCTTCAACACCATGTTCTTCATGATCTTCATGGAGATCTATCTGATGTAATACTCTTTTGTGGTGTGTTTGTCAAGATCCGATGAATTGTGGGTTTATGTTTAGATTATCCATGAATCTTATTTGAATCTTCTCTGAATTCTTATATGCATGATTTCATATCCTTGCAAGTCTCTTCGAGTTATTAGTTTGGTTTGGCCAACTAGATTGGTAATTCTTGCAATGGGAGAAGTGCTTGGTTTTGGGTTCAATCTTGCGGTGTCTTCACCCAGTGACATAGTAGGGGTAGGGAGGCACATATTGTATTGTTGCCATCAAGGGTAACAAGATGGGGTTTTCATCATATTGCTTGAGTTTATTCCTCTACATCATGTCATCTTACTTAATCTGTTACTCTATTCTTCATGAACTTAATACTCTAGATGCAGGCAGGAGTCGGCCGATGTGTGGAGTAATAGTAGTAGATGCAGAATCGTTTCGGTCTACTTGACACGGACATGATGCCTATATGCATGATCATTGCCTTGGATATCTACATGATTATTCTCTTTTCTATCAATTGCTTGACAGTAATTTGTTTACCCACCATGATATTTTCCTTAAAGAGAGAATCCTCTAGTGAAATCTATGGCCCACGGGTCTACTTTCCATAATATATTTTCATATCTATAAACCAAAAATACCAAAAATACTTTTCTGCAATTTACTTATCTTTTTCTTTCTGTTTTCGTTTACATCTATCTCTATCGGATCTAATCCTTGCAAATAACCGTGAAGGGATTGACAACCCCTTTATAGCATTGGGTGCAAGAGTTTGATTGTTTGTGTAGGTGCATACATTGGTGACTTGCTTGTTCCTCCTACTGGATTGATACCTTGGTTCTCATCAACTGAGGGAAATACTTACCTACTTCGCTGCATCACCCTTTCCTCTTCAAGGGAAAACCAACACAAGCTCAAGAGGTAGCACCAGCCCACCATCTTAGAGGAAAAGTAGCGTGGCTTCCACGGAGCTCGTTCGGCCCACAGATGATATCACGGCTCCTCGCTACCCCGTGGATGATATCACGCAGAGGGAACATTGTGATCTACATGTGAAATGCATCAACACATCCCTGAAGGTGGCGATCGGCTTTGCCTGACCTCTTGTACCTGATGTAACTCACCATTGCTCTCCGATTCTAGATGGCTATGCTGTTGTCGGGGTGGATGAAGTAATGAGCGGATTTGAGCACCTGGGGCTTGAATTCCCTACGGGTGAAGGGGAAACTGCATTGGGAGATGTCATAAGGTCTACCATTCTCTAGAAAAAGCAACACATCGTGCTTCCACATTGGACGCCGCGTCAGTAGACTCCGCCGGAGGAGGCCCCTTAGCAGACTCCTCACAGTAGCAATCCAGCTCTAGCACCGTCGCCTCAACCTTCTCCGCCACCTTCGTAGACTCCGTCGGAGGAGGCCCCTCAGTAGACTCCTCACAGTAGCAATCCAGCTCTATCTCCTCTGCCTTAGTTGTCTCTGCCGCGTCAGTAGACTCCGTCCGACGAGGCCCCTCAGCAGACTCCGCCTGGACGTGAGCAGACTCTGCCTCCTTCGCCATCTTAGAACTAGTGGAATACAGTCGCTGCTCCGGCGGCTAGTAGTCCAACTGGAAGAAATCCAGAGAAGATACAAGCATCAAGAAGGCTCATGCGAAGTTATCATGTGATATGACTAATGAGGAACTCAAGAAGGTAGTGGATGGTCGGGAAGTGGTCGGGAAGCAGTAGTAGTAATGCAAGTGGGAAAACAATTCCCTAGCTCGGCAAACAGAAAAACAAATCGTGCTGGTGTTTACCGGTATCAATTATGATGCGGAGGCAATAGGCCATGGTATTGGTTTCACTCTTGGTCAATACTTAGGCGAGCAGCGAGAGTTCCCCATGGCTGAGTTAGCATACAGATAC
The DNA here is from genome assembly GCA_022496015.1 of Hordeum marinum. Taxonomy (NCBI): domain Eukaryota; kingdom Viridiplantae; phylum Streptophyta; class Magnoliopsida; order Poales; family Poaceae; genus Hordeum; species Hordeum marinum. Next base: position 551,680,701 of record CM039674.1, on the reverse strand, counting down.
AAGCACAGGAAGCCTCTCGTCAAACCTGAGGAGGCCCGGATTCTACCAACACAAATGCGAAGATTGCATGATTGGTACATGGAAGCCTCAAATGAGGGATCAAGTATCTCATTGTGGGAGTGAAACATGAGCATTACTTCAATGGAGACAACGAGATTTTCATTAAATTTGATGAATTATTTCAGTTATACAATCAAGACGCCATCGACAAATCTATCGTCAGTTGCTATTGTGCGTAAGTATCATTTCTGTAATTAAGTCTCTAGCTCAGCTCGTTCATTGCATGTATAATTATCCTTATTATATTATGCATAAAGAAGATCCTCGAATGCAAAACAGAACAAATTTATAACATTGGGTTCATTAACCCAAATATTGTTCATGAAGTCACGGCGGAAAAGAACGTCAAGGATGGAGAGAAGATCTTGCTAAGGGCATTAATTGAACAATAAACCAAAAGGTAAATACTATTTCCTCACAACTTCAAGTGAGTGTTCTACTGTCCTGTACACATTATGTTTCACTTACTCGATGTTAAGTGTAATTGATTAGTTATGCATGCGCAGGTTCCACTTTATTCTACTAGTCATGGACTCGCTACGTTAAGAGTACTTGTCATGGACTCGCTACGTAAAGATTACTTGTCATGGACTCGCTACGCAGGAAGAGTACTTGTCATGGACTCGCTACGTAAAGACCCTAAGATGTGGGCGCACCTGAAGGAAATGCTCCAGAGGTAATTTCAATCATTATCGTATTATATCTACAACTTTCATTTATTTCCTGGTATCAAGTAATTAATGACTCATTTATTCGTTTTCTTTGACGGGCAGGGTTTCAAAAAAGTTCACCAAGAAGGCTAGGGGTGAATGGAAAGACGAGCTGCGATTTCAACAACTCAATGCAAGTAATACTAGCTAGGTCCGTGCATCTCTTTGATTATAGTTTCAATATCATTATCATGTTTGATTATTAGCTCTATTCTCGTGAAGTGCTCGAGATAGGGACACGGGAATAATTTATGTGGATACTGTGTTTGCGAGTTCATTCGCGAGACGACCTCTGAGAAGGGCAGAAGTTTACAACAACTTAAAGTACGTAAAAAATATTCACAAATTTATTTTATTACCATCAATCGTGGTTAGTTTCACACACACACACACACATATATATATATATATATATATATATGACAAATTTTGTGTAGTATCTGTCAAAACAGAGAGTATGTACGCGTAGTATGTAGTGTATAAGAACATTTGGATAGTATGTATCTTATTTTTTAGGTAGTATGCATCATAATTTTTAGTATGCTCCTTTTTACGTACAAATATATATGTATTTTACAAATATAATAAAAACCATGAGTCAACTTACATTTTTTTATGTAACTCGCCTTAAAGTATCTTATATATAGTATATGCACATACTTACGATGAGAAATTAGTATATATAGTATCACATGATTGTATATGAGACATGTGGGGTAACTACCCTAGGTGGTAGGATTGATTTTTCATATATAGGACAAATGTTTTCTACCACTCGGTGGTAGTTACCACCACTTGAGTTTTGTATGTTGTATGTAGTGTCTATGAAATAGGAGAGTATGTACGTGTAGTATGTAGTATATAAGAATGTTAAGGGATTATATATACTATTTTTGGTAGTATGTCTCGTATTTTGAGTATGCTCCTTTTTACGTACAAATATATATGTATTTTACAAATATAATAAAAATCACGGACCAACTTGCAATTTTTTCATGTAACTCACTTTGAAGTATCTTATATATAATATATCAATACATTTATAATAATAAAGTAATATATATACTACAACATTATAGGAAAAATACATCCTACCCCTATATATAGGAAAAGTACATCCTACCACCTAGAGGTAGGTACCACCTACCGAAATATTTCCAGAGCACCTTTTAGGACAAAAAAAGTCTGGCACTGTTTTTAGAGCACTTTTTAGGTCACAATTTGGACGCCCTAATGGCTGTATATATGGGGAATAGAGGGGAATTTCGTGGCCCGTTGAAGGAGGGGTCCGAAACCGGCCCTAACTCACTTTTCCCACACATATGGACTGTAAAAACAACCTATAATATGGTATTTGAAAATTATATGGGCCTGGCCCAAAAATAAGGTGACGCAACACCTATAATAGCCTATGGACGAAATTTATGAAGTGGCATGTTGTATATTTGGTCCAAGCCTCCAAGCTCTCCTAATGGTGGCTTCAAAGTGCGAAAATCACCACTGGAAAGTTCATTGTTCCTTCCCGCGCGTGCACCTTCTTCTCCATGCTTGATCCCGTTCCAATGGTCATCCTTCTTGTCCATGCTAGGTCCTTCATTCATAAGTAAAACAAAAGTATCTAATTTAGGCAACATCAGATGTTCATGAACATTAGAATGATTTTCAAGAAACGAAAGTACCTGATAATTTAGTTGGCGTGCGCGGGCTCTAGTAACTAGTCCAATATGTGTAGCAGGTGGGGATGTGGGTTTAACATTAGTAGGGATGTCCTCATCATCCTCCCCTTCTTGAACTGAAGTTGTCCTTGACGGAGCTCATCATTCTCACCCAAATAAGGCTTCAAATTTGCAATGTTAAAAGTTGGACTAACCCCAAAATCTGCATGCAGCTCAAGTTTATATGCATTATCATTTATTTTCTCCAACACCTTAAAAGGATCATTAGCACGTGGCATTAGCTTTGACTTGCGCAATTCAGGAAACCTATCCTTACGCAAATATAACCAAACGAGATCTCCATGTGCAAAGACAAGATGTTTTCTACCCTTATCTCCAGCAAGTTTATATTTATCATTCATACACTCAATGTTCTCCTTAGTTAACTCGTGCATCTTTAATATCAATTCAGCACGTTCTTTAGCAACAAAATTAACCTTCTCCGAAGATGAAAGAGGCAACAAATCAATAGGTGCACGAGGTAAGAAACCATACACAACTTCAAAATGGCACATCTTAGTAGTAGAATGCAGTGAACGATTATAAGAAAATTCAATATGAGGCAAGAATTCTTCCCACATTTTCAGGTTATTCTTCAAAACATCCCTAAGCATAGTAGACAATGATCTATTGACTACTTCAGTTTGTCCATCAGTTTGGGGATGACATGTAGTACTAAAAAGCAGTTTAGTCCCCAACTTAGCCCATAAACATCTCCAAAAGTGGCTAAGAAATCTAGTACACGATCTGAAACAATTGTATTTGGCACACCATGCAAGCGAATAATTTCACGAGAGAACAAATCAACAACATGGTATAAAGTGTGCCATTTTGGAAAATCTATCCACGACAACAAATATGCTATCCCTCCCCTTCTTTGTTCGAGGTAAACCTAAAACAAAGTCTATAGATATATCCTCCCAAGGAACAGTAGGTACAGGCAAAGGCATATATAAACCATGAGGATTGAGTCGTGACTTAGCTTTTTGACATGTAGTGCAGTGAGCAACAAAACGCTCAACATCTCGTCTCATCGTTGGCCAAAAGAAATGTGTGGCAAGTATGTCATTCATCTTCTTCAAGCCAAAATATCACATTAATCCTCCTCCATGCACCTCCTGCAACAACAAAAGATGAACGGAGCTAGCTAGAATGCATAGCTTGTTAGCATGGAACACAAATCCATCATTAATTATGAACTTGTTCCATGTTCTCCCATATTGACATTCTCCAACACATCTTTAAATTCAGTATTATGCACATATTGATCTTTGATGGTCTCCAAACCAAATATTTTAAAGTCAAGTTGTGAAAGCATAGTATAACGATGAGACACTGCATCAGCAATAACATTTACTTTACCCTTCTTGTGTTTAATGACATAAGGGAAAGTCTCAGTGAATTCAACCCATTTAGCATGTCTACGGTTCAGTTTTGCTTGACTTTTAATATGTTTCAAAGATTCACGATCAAAATTCTTTGGGCCATAAATAATGTTGCCATGTTTCAAAAGTCCAAACAAGAGCATATAATTCCTTATCATAAGTAGAATAATTCAGACTAGGCCCAGTCAATTTTTTAGAAAAGTGCGCAACAGGTTTACCATCTTGTAATAACATACCTCCTAATCCAAATCCACTAGCATCACATTCAAGCTCGAATGTCTTATTAAAATTTGGAAGTTGGATTAAAGGAGCATGAGTTAACTTATCTTTCAATACCGTGAAGTCTTCTTCTTGTGCGGTACCCCAAGCAAAAGGCAAGTCCTTCTTTGTAAGCTCATTGAGAGGTGCAGCAATGGTGCCGAAATCTCTCACAAAACACCTATGGAAACCAGCGAGGCCAAAACATCCTCACTTGTGTGACCATTTTGGGTTCCGGCCGACTCTCAATAGCTTCGATCTTGGCTTTATTAACTTCAATTTCCCGTGGAGTAACAACATAGCCAAGAAAAGATACTCGGTCGGTGCAAAAGGTGCACTTCCCAAGGTTACCAAACAAACGTGCATCACGTAGAGCATTAAAAACAACACGTAAATGTTCCAAATGTTCCTCCAAAATCTACTATAAATTGGTACATCATCAAAATAGACTACCACAAATCATCCAATGAAAGCACGTAAAACCTCATTCATTAATCTCATGAAAGTACTAGGTGCATTAGTTAACCAAAAAGGCATGACTAACCACTCATATAAACCAAACTTAGTTTTAAATGTTGTTTTCCATTCAGCTCCCAATTTCATACGAATTTGATGGTATCCACTACGCAAATTAACTTTAGAGAAAATTGTAGAGCCACTTAATTCATCAACCATATCATCTAGCCTAGGAATAGGATGACGATAAAAATAGTAATGTTGTTAATGCCTCTGCAATCAACACACATACGTCATGTACCATCCTATTTAGGCACTAGAATAATAAAAACAGCACAAGGACTAAGGGATTCGCATATATAACCTTTGTCGAGCAGCTCTTGTACTTGATGCATAATCTCCTTCGCCTCCTCTGGATTGGTACGGTATGGTGCATGGTTGGGTAGCGATGCACCAGGTATCAAGTAAATCTGATGCTCAATCCCTCGAATAGGTGGTAATCCCGGTGGTACGTCTTGTGGAAAGACGTCAGCAAACTGCTGCAAGATGTTAATGACATCAGGAGGCAAAGAGGGAGGCATGTCCTCAAATGAAAATAATACCTCTTTGCATACGAAAGCATAGCAAACAGATGTAGTAACATCCAAATCGGTGATATCAGATTTAGTGGCATGTAAACAACCACTCTTCGGTTTTATTTCACATGAAATGCTAGATGATTGTTTATTAGGCTTATAATGTTGCTCAAATTCCTTTGCCACAATCTAATTTTCATTCTCACTTTGCTCATGTTTTGCTTTACTAGCTCTAGCAATGTCATGTTTCATAATATGTTTAGGAGACATAGGAAGCAAAGTTCTATTTTATCCTTATGAACAAGAGTATATTTATTAGTCCTACCATGGTGTACAGATTTTTTATCAAATTCCATGGTCTACCAAGTAAAACTGAGCTTGCTTGCATTGGTACCACATCACAATCAACATAATTAGAATATGTAGCAATGCTAAAATACACACGAATAGTACGTGTTACCTTAACCTTGCCACTGTTGTTGAACCATTGGATGTAATAAGGATGAGGATGTGTTCTGGTGGTTAGAGACAGCTTCTCCACCATCTCCATGCTAGCCAAGTTGTTGCAACTCCCTCCATTGATGTTGACGCGAACAAAACGCTCCTTCACAACTCCCTTTGTATGGAACAAGTTGTGCCTCTGATTTTGCTCAACCTGTGTAAATTACACACTCAGAACACATTGAGCAACTAAACTTTCATACATGTCGGCGTAATCAACAGCCATGAAGTGTGTCTCTTGTTCTGTATCCTCGGCACCCTGTTCTTCACTTGCAATGAGAGCCAAAGTCTCCTCATCATAATCACTAGCAGATGCATATCCACCATCCTCATTAATAATCATCACACGCTTGGAAGGGTATTCTCTCGCATAGTGACCTGCACCCTTGCAACAACGACAAATAACCTCATGTGTTTGCCCTGTAGATGCTATGGGCGAAGAAGAGCTCTGTGCAGGCCCCGGAGGTGTGCCCTTGCTGGAGGCTGGTGGTGGTGCCTGTTTTCTCGTATCTCTATTGGAGTTGGCGGCTGACGTAACTGGTGTTGTAGGAGGACGTGTGGAAGTAGATGATGTATGTGGTGTCCATGATGAAGATTGTCCTGCAGAAAAATTAGTTCTCGTCATTGCTTGTTGATCATGCACTTCACGTTCAGCTTTGCAAGCAAGATGGGATAAACGAGTGATAGTATTATACTCCTTATACTCGAGAATAGTCTAAATCTCTCTATTTAATCCACCCATAAAACATGCAAGCATAGCTTCATTCTCCTCAACAATACCACATCTAATCATGCTAGTTTGTAATTCCTGATAATATTCCTCTACATAATTGTTTCCTTGTCTTAATCGCTGCAAATTTTGAAGCAATTCACGTTGATAATATGGTGGAACCCAACGATTACGCATAGCAGTTTTCAGATCAGCCCAAGTAGTTGGAATATTAGCATGATGCACTCTACAATGTTCAGACCACCAAACACAAGCAAAACTAGTGAATGCACAAACAGCAGCAGGAACACGTCTATCCTTAGGAAATTGTAAGCATGTAAAACGTGTTCCTCTGTCTCTAACTCCCATGTAAGATATATATTAGGAACATATCTACCATCAAATGTAGGAATATTCAATTTAAGTTTGGGAAGATGGTCATGATCTCGTACCTAAGGGGGGTGGAGCCCTACCGTTGCGAATGTAGCCATGTGGACGACCTGGTGCGTGCAGTGGTGGTTGCCTCTGGTGCTGATTTGGAGCAGCCTCTCCCTCACCCTCGTAATCACCATCAAAATCCTGATCATAACCTCATTCTGCTCAATGACAGGAGCAGCAACAACAACAGCCACCGAAGCTGCAGCAGTAGCAATGGCACCAAAATTTTGGCCTTCGATAGGCACACGTCGCGCTCATCCCACGAAATTTGGTCATTGTTGGTGTTGTAGTTGCTGAGGTATGACAGGTACAGCTGGTGGAGGTAGACATGCAAGCACCTCATTTAATTTAGCGTCAAGATTGGCGTCAACCGTCTTCTCCAAACCATCTAGCTTCTCCATAGCCTGTCCAAGGCTCGTCACGAAGTCTTGTACCTCGTCAGCCATCGTTTGCTGGAATTTATCATGGAGCTCCTTGTTGGTCATAACCTCCCATTCGATCTCGTCGGCTTTTGATCCTGGCATGGTTAGCAGTAATAGGAACACACAAGAATATGAACCTATAGACTACTAGGAAGTGGTGGTCGTAGTGGTGGTGGTGTGTCACAAATCCCTCAAGCAAATCTCCAATTCTTACCTAGCATTAGGTGGTGATCGGCAACCATTGTAGTCAAAACTCTCAAAGCTTGGATAGAGTGATTGGCAAGTGGTATTAGAATTCCAAGTTGCTCGGTGAGATTTTACCAGTTATTCGTAGTGTAGATTGCATCTGTTCTTCATACCTACAGTCCACGAAAAAGCCACACACAAAAAATCTGGCACCGTTTTCAAAGCACTTTTTAGGCCGTCGATAGGTGAAAATATTTATATATACCCTTCTTTAAATTATATCCAACAGAAGCAGGACGAACTCCTACCAAAGGATCGCATACGAGCAATTCAAGAGGAATTGACGGGATTCTTACTTGAAGAGGTCATAGCTAGAAACGGAGAATACCATCGGGAATTGGTAGCGGATTTTAGTAATTAGATATTAGGGATTGTAAGAGATGTTATATTGTATATATGCATGAACATGTACTATATGTAGTAGCGTCGAATATATATACGAAAACTTGTTGTTCAACCAAGCACGGAGAAAGAGGTCACTTCTCTATATTCATGACAACGTTGTGTAACGGTTTATTCATTGCTATTAGTAGCTAGCGTCAAGTTGAATGGACCTAAACCCTCCAAAACCCCTCCTTTCAAAAAAACCTAAACCCCAGCGTTGGGCAACGGTTGACACGTGGCGGCCTTTTAGACCCGGTTGGTGTGACCAATCGGGACTAAAGCTCCTCCTACCTGACCGCTATGCAGCGGCCACGTGGATCCCCTTTAGTCCAGGTTCGTAACACGACCGGGACTAAAAAGGGGGGCCTTTGGTCCTGATTGCTATCTCAGTTGCACAACCGGAACTAAAGGCCCTTGCGAACCGGGACTAATGTCCCTTTTTCTACTAGTGTTAGGACACGACATCTCCAACACTGACGCTTGAACAGTCCGCAAGCGTTCAAATCGCGTGGTCTAGACCATGAAAGTCATGCAATATCGGCCCTTATCGATGCGCTCGGTGGTCCGGGCGCACTTTGTCCCGCAAAATGGAGCCAAAGTGGGGGATGTGAGTGTTTGCAGGAGTCCGGACAACAGCCACATTGAACTCTGACACCCTAGGCCCACTAAGTCTGCCCTTCCAGGCTTATTTTTTCCACTCCATCAATGATGACCCACAAGTATAGGGGGCAATCGTAGTCCTTTCCATAAGTAAGAGTGTCTAACCCAACAAGGAGCAGAAGGAAATGACAAGCGGTTTTTAGCAAGGTAGTTTTTGCAAGCATAGGATAAGAGTTTTGGTGGAATTCCAATTTCAATCGATTCCAGTTCCATAATCCAATATCATCGCACAGCCTATACCATGTCGATGCTTTTCCCTTCAAAGATAAAGGTAAAACCTTCTTCTTAGCTTCATCTTCGATTAAACCTGCAAGCTTAAATAATCCACAAATTTCATCCACATGTATTAAGTGCATATCGGGATGTTCAGTTCCGGCTCCTGCATAAGGATTAGCTAGAAGTTGTTCTATCATACCTGAATGAATTTCATAAGCAACATTTTCAGTAGGTGTATTAGGTTGAGGGGAAACTAATTGTGGTTCCGGTCGAGGTGAATATTGTTGGGAGACATAGTAGTAAATCAAAAAAATTCCTACGATCACCAAGATCTATCTATGGAGAAACCAGCAATGAGAGGGGAGAGATTGCATATTCATACCTTTGAAGATCGCTAAGTGGAAGCGTTACAAGAACGCGGTTGATGGAGTCGTACTCGCAGCGATTCAGATCGCGGTGGATTCCGATCTTAGCGCCGAACAGCGGTGCCTCCGGGTTCAACACACATGCAGCCCGGTGACGTCTCCTATGCCTTGATCCATCAAGGAGGAAGGAGAGGTTGAGGGAGAGCTCCGGCAGCACGACGGCGTGGTGACGGTGGAGCTACGTGAACTCCGGCAGGGCTTCGCCAAGTTGTACGGAGAACAAGGAAGAGGAAGGGTAGGGCTGCACCGAGAGAGAAAGAAGTCGTGTCTCAAAACAGCCCAAACCCTTGCATATATATAGGAGGAGGGAGAGGGAGGTCTGCCTTGGCCCCTCCTCCAAAGAGGAAAGGTTCGGCCGACCCTAGGGAGGAGTCCACCTCCCACAAGGGAGGTGGATCTCTTCCTTTTGAATCCTTTTCAGCTCTATCTCTTATCTCCAGCCACATGGGCCTTTCTAGAAGGTCTTGGACAGCCCAAAAAGGGCTGGCACACTTCCTCTAAGGGCCCACGAAATCCTTTGGTCGTCACACCCCTCCCGGGGTTCCTCCGGCACCCTCCCGGTACTCCCGGTACACTACCGATGAGCCCGAAAACTTTCCGGTGACCAAAACTGGACTTCCTATGTATCAATCTTTACCTCCGGACCATTCCAGAGCTCCTCGTGACATCCGGGATCTCATCCGGGACTCCGAACAACTTTCGGTAATCACGTATACCATTTCCCTATAACCCTAGCGTCATCGAACCTTAAGTGTGTAGACCCTACGGGTTCGGGAGACACGTGGACATGACCGAGACACTTCTCCGGCCAATAACCAACAGCGGGATCTGGATACCCATGTTGGCTCCCACATTCTCCACGATGATCTCATCGGATGAACTACGATGTCGGGGATTCAATCAATCCTGTATACAATTCCCTTTGTCTATCGGTATGATACTTGCCCGAGATTCGATCGTCGATATCTCTATACCTTGTTCAATCTCGTTACCGGCAAGTCTCTTTACTCGTTCCGTAATACATCATCCCATGACTAACTCCTTGGTCACATTGAGCTCATTATGATGATGTCTTACCGAGTGGGCCCAGAGATACCTCTCCGTCACACGGAGTGACAAATCCCAGTCTCGATTCGTGCCAACCCAACAGACACTTTCGGAGATACCCATAGTGCACCTTTATAGCCACCCAGTTACGTTGTGACGTTTGGCACACCCAAAGAATTCCTACGGTATCCGGGAGTTGCACAATCTCATGGTCTAAGGAAACGATACTTGACATTGAAAAGCTTTAGCAAACGAACTACACGATCTAGTGCTATGCTTAGGATTGGGTCTTGTCCATCACATCATTCTCCTAATGATGTGATCCCGTTATCAACGACATCCAATGTCTATGGTCATGAAACCGTGACCATCTATTGATCAACGAGCTAGTCAACTAGAGGCTCACTAGGGACATGTTGTGGTCTATGTATTCACACATGTATTATGGTTTCCGGTTAACACAATTATAGCATGCACAATAGACAATTATCATGAACAAGGAAATACAATAATAACCATTTTATTATTGCCTCTAGGGCATATTTCCAACAGTCTCCCACTTGCACTAGAGTCAATAATCTAGTTACATTGTGATGAATCGTACACCCATAGCATTCTGGTGTTGATTATGTTTTGCTCGTGAGAGAGGTTTAGTCAACGGATCTGCGACATTCTGATCCGTATGCACTTTACAAATATCTATATCTCCCTCTTGAATGTAATCACGGATGGAGTTGAAGCGGCGCTTGATGTATCTTGTCTTCTTGTGAAACCTGGGCTCCTTCGCAAGGGCAGTAGCTCCAGTGTTGTCACAGAATAGAGTCATCGGGCCCGACGCACTTGGAATTACTCCTAGGTCGGTGATGAACTCCTTCATCCAGACTCCTTACATAGCTGCTTCCGAAGCAGCTATGTACTCCGCTTCACATGTAGATGCCGCCACGACGCTTTGCTTGCTGCTGCACCAGCTGACTGCCCCTCCATTCAAAATATACACCTATCCGGTTTGCGACTTGGAGTCGTCCGGATCTGTGTCGAAGCTAGCATCGACGTAACCCTTTACGACGAGCTCTTCGGCACCTCCATATACGAGAAACATGTCCTTTGTCCTTTTCAGGTACTTCAGGATATTCTTGACCTTGTCCAGTGTTTCGCTCCGGGATCACTTTGGTACCTCCCTACCAAACTTATGGCAAGGTTCACATCAGGTCTGGTACATAGCATGGCATACATAATAGAGCCTATGGCTGAAGCATAGGGGATGACACTCATCTCTTCTCTATCCTTTGCCGTGGTCGGGCATTGAGTCGTACTCAATCTCACACCTTGTAACACAGGCAAGAACCCCTTCTTGGACTGATCTATATTGAACTTCTTCAATATCTTTTCAAGGTATGTGCTTTGTGAAAGACCTATGAGGCGTCTCGATCTATCTCTATAGATCTTAATACCTAATATGTAAGCAGCTTCTCCAAGGTCCTTCATTGAAAAACACTTATTCAAGTAGGTCTTTACACTTTCCAAGAGTTCTATATCATTTCCCATTATCAGTATGTCATCCACATATAATACGAGAAATGCTACAGAGCTCCCACTCACTTTCTTGTAAATACAGGGTTCTCCATAAACCTGTACAAACCCAAACGCTTTAATCACTTCATTAAAGCGAATGTTCCAACTCCGAGATGCTTGCACCAGCCCATAGATGGAGCGTTGGAGCTTGCATACCTTGTTAGCATCTTTAGGATCGACAAAACCTTCCGGCTGCATCATATACAATTCTTCCTTGAGGAAGCCATTAAGGAATGCCATTTGCCAGATCTCATAATCATAAAATGCGGCAATTGCTAACATGATTCGGACAGACTTCAACATCGCTACGGGTGAGAAAGTCTCATCGTAGTCAACTCCTTGAACTTGTCGATAACCCTTAGCGACAAGTCGAGCCTTATAGACGGTCACATTACCATCCGCGTCGGTCTTCTTCTTAAAGATCCATTTATTTTCAATGGCTCGCTTATCATCAGGCAATTCCACCAAAGTCCATACTTTGTTCTCATACATGGATCCTATCTCAGATTTCATGGCTTCAAGCCATTTGTTGGAATCCGGGCCTGCCATCGCTTCTTCATAGTTCGAAGGTTCACCGTTGTCTAACAACATGATCTCTAGGACAGGGTTGCCGTACCACTCTAGTGCGGAACGTGTCCTAGTGGACCTTCGACGTTCAATAGTAACTTGATCTGAAGTTTCATGATCATCATCATTAACTTCCTCTCCAGCCAGTGTAGGCTCCACAGAAACAACTTCCTGTGTTGCGCTACTCTCCGGTTCGAGTGGAGGTACAATTACCTCATCAAGTTCTATTTTCTTCCCACTTACTTCTTTCGAGAGAAACTCTTTCTCGAGAAAGGATCCATTCTTGGCAACAAAGACTTTGCCCTCAGATCGTAGGTAGAAGGTATACCCTATAGTCTCTTTGGGATATCCTATGAAGACACACTTTTCCGCTTTGGGTTCGAGCTTCTCAGGTTGAAGTTTCTTCACATAAGCATCGCATCCCCAAACTTTTAGAAACGACAGCTTAGGTTTCTTTCCAAACCATAATTCATACGGTGTCGTCTCAACGGATTTTGACGGTGCCCTATTTAAAGTGAATGCGGCAGTCTCTAATGCATATCCCCAAAATGATAGCGGTAAGTCGGTAAGAGACATCATAGATCATACCATATCTAATAGAGTGCGATTACGATGTTCAGACACACCATTTCGCTGAGGTGTGCCAGGCGGCGTGAGTTGTGAAACAATTCCACATTTCCTTAGGTGCGTGCCAAACTCGTGACTTAAATATTCTCCGCCACGATAATATCGTAGGCACTTTATCTTCCTGTCACGTTGATTCTCTACCTCACTCTGAAATTCCTCGAACCTTTCTAAAGTTTTAGACTTTTGCTTCATTAAGTAGACATACCCATATATACTCAAGTCATCAGTGAGGGTGAGAACATAACGGTAGCCACCACGAGCCTCGACACTCATTGGACCACATACATCGGTATGTATTATTTCCAACAAGTCAGTTGCTCGCTCCATTGTTCCGGAGAACGGAGTCTTAGTCATCTTGCCCATGAGGCATGGTTCGCACGTGTCAAATGATTCGAAATCAAGAGACTCCAAAAGTCCATCAGTATGGAGCTTCTTCATACGTTTGACACCAATATGACCAAGGCGGCAGTGCCACATGTAAGTGGGACTATCGTTATCAACCTTACACTTTTTGGTACTCACACTATGGACATGTGTAACATCACGTTCGAGATTCATCAAAAATAAACCATTGACCAGCGAGGCATGACCATAAAAAAAATTTCTCATATAAATAGAACAACCATTATTCTCAGATTTAAATGAGCAGCCATCTTGCATCAAGCGAGATCCAGATACAATGTTCATGCTCAAAGCTGGTACTAAATAACAATTATTAAGGTTTAACACTAATCCCGAAGGTAGACGTAGAGGTAGCGTGCCGACGGCGATCACATCGACCTTGGAACCATTCCCGACGCGCATCGTCACCTCGTCCTTTGCCAGTCTCCGTTTATTCCGCAGCTCCTGCTTGGAGTTACAAATGTGAGCAACTGCACCGGTATCAAATACCCAAGAGCTACTACGAGCGCTGTTTAGGTACACATCAATAACAAGTATATCACATATACCTTTAATGTTGCCGTCCTTCTTATCCTCTAAGTACTTGGGGCAGTTCCGCTTCCAGTGACCGGTACCCTTGCAGTAAAAGCACTCAGTCTCAGGCTTGGGTCCATGCTTGTTCTTCTTCTTCCCAGCAACTTGCTTACCGGGCGCGGCAACAGCTTTGCCATCCTTCTTGAAGTTCTTCTTACCCTTGCCTTTCTTGAAACTAGTGGTCTTATTTACCATCAACACTTGATGCTCCTTTCTGATCTCGACCTCTGCTGATTTCAGCATCGAGTACAACTCAGGAATGGACTTCTCCATCCCTTGCATGTTGTAGTTCATCACAAAGCTCTTGTAGCTAGGTGGAAGCGACTAGAGGATTCTGTCAATGACCGAGTCATCCGGGAGATTAACTCCCAGCTGAGTCAAGCGGTTGTGTAGCCCAGACATCTTGAGGATGTGCTCACTGACAGAACTATTCTCCTCCATCTTACAGCTGAAGAACTTGTCGGAGACGTCATATCTCTCGACCCGGGCATGAGCTTGGAAAACCAGTTTCAGCTCTTGGAACATCTCATATGCTCCGTGTTGCTCAAAACGCTTTTGGAGCCCCGGTTCTAAACTGTAAAGCATGCCGCACTGAACAATGGAGTAATCATCGCAGCGAGAATGCCAAGCGTTCGCAACATCTTGCTCTGCTGGGAGAAGGGGTGGGTCACCTAGTGGTGCATCAAGGACATGCAATTTCTTGGAAGCTACAAGGATGATCCTCAAGCCACGGACCCAGTCCGCATAGTTGCTTCCATCATCTTTCAGCTTGGTTTTCTCTAGGAACGCGTTGAAATTGAGGGTGACATTCGCGTTGGCCATTGGATCTACAATATAGATTGTAAAGATAATTTTAGACTAAGTTCATGATAATTGAGTTCACATAATCAAATTATTTAATGAACTCCCACTTAGATAGACATCTCTCTAGTCATCCAAGTGACACATGATCCATGTCAACTAGCCCATGTCCGATCATCACGTGAGACGGACTAGTCATCCATGGTGAACATCTCCATGTTGATCATATCTTCCATACAACTCATGTTCAACCTTTCGGTCTTCCGTGTTTCGAGGCCATGTCTGTACATGCTAGGCTCGTCAAGTCAACCTAAGTGTTTTGCGTGTGTAAATCTGGCTTACACCCGTTGTATGCAAATGTTAGAACCTATCACACCCGATCATCACGTGGTGCTTCGGAACAACGATCCTTAGCAACGGTGCATAGTTAGGGTGAACACTTTTCTTGAAATTTTAGTGAGAGATCATCTTATTTACTACCGTCGTTCTAGGCAAATAAGATGTAAACATGATAAACATCACATGCAATCAATATAGTGACATGATATGGCCATTATCATCTTGCTCCTTTGATCTCCATCTTCGGGGCACCATGATCATCACTATCACCGGCACGACACCATGATCTCAATCATCATGATCTCCATCACTGTGTCTTCATGAAGTTGTCTCGCCAACTATTACCTCTACCACTATGGCTAACGTTTAGCAATAAAGTAAAGTAATTACATGGCGTTTATGATTGACACGCAGGTCATACAATAAAATAAGGCAACTCCTATGGCTCCTGCCGGTTGTCATACTCATCGACATGCAAGTCGTGAATCCTATTACAAGAACATGATCAATCTCATACATCACAATGCATCACATCACATCCTTTGGCCATATCACATCACAAGGCATATGCTGCAAAAACAAGTTAGACGTCCTCTAATTTGTAGTTGCAAGTTTTTACGTGGCTGCTATAGCTTACTAGCAAGAACGTTTCTTACCTACACCTAAACCACAACATGATATGCCAATTGCTATTTACCCTTCATAAGGACACTTTTCATCGAATCCAATCCGACTAAGCTGGGAGAGATAGACACCTGCTAGCCACCTTATGCAACAAGTGCATGTCAGGCGGTGGAACCAGTCTCACGTAAGCGTACGTGTAAAGTCGGTCCGGGCCGCTTCATCCCACAATACCTCCGAATCAAGATAAGACTAGTAGTGGTAAGCAAATTAACAAAATCGACGCCCACAACTGCTTTGTGTTCTACTCGTGCATAGATTCTGTGCATAGACCTAGCTCATGATGCCACTGTTGGGAGACGTAGTAGTAAATCAAAATATTTCCTACGATCACCAAGATCTATCCATGGAGAAACCAGCAACGAGAGGGGAGAGATTGCATCTTCATACCTTTGAAGATCGCTAAGTGGAAGCGTTACAAGAACGCGGTTGATGGAGTCGTACTCGCAGCGATTCAGATCGCGGTGGATTCCGATCTTAGCGCCGAACAGCGGCGCCTCCACATTCAACACACGTGCAGCCCGGTGACATCTCCTACGCATTGATCCAGCAAGGAGGAAGGAGAGGTTGAGGGAGAGCTTCGGCAGCACGACGGCGTGGTGACGGTGGAGCTACGTGAACTCCGGCAGGGCTTCGCCAAGCGCTACGGAGAACGAGGAAGAAGAAGGGTAGGGCTGCACCGAGAGAGAAAGAAGTCGTGTCTCAAAACAGCCCAAACCCTTGCATATATATAGGAGGAGGGAGAGGGAGGGCTGCCTTGGCCCCTCCTCCAAAGAGGAGAGGTTCGGCCGACCCTAGAGAGGAGTTCACCTCCCACAAGGGAGGTGGATCTCTTCCTTTTGAATCCTTTTCAGCCCCATCTCTTATCTCCAGCCACATGGGCCTTTCTAGAAGGTCTTGGCCAGCCCAAAAAGGGCTGGCACACTTCCTCTAAGGGCCCACGAAATCCTTTGGTCGTCACACCCCTCCCGGGGTTCCTCCGGCATCCTCCCGGCACTCCCGGTACACTACCGATGAGCCCAAAAACTTTCCGATGACCAAAACTGGACTTCCTATATCAATCTTTACCTCTGGACCATTCCAGAGCTCCTCGTGACGTCCGGGACTCCGAACAACTTTCGGTAATCACGTATACCATTTCCCTATAACCCTAGCGTCATCGAACCTTAAGTGTGTAGACCCTACGGGTTCGGGAGACACGTGGACATGACCGAGACACTTCTCCGGCCAATAACCAACAGCGGGATCTGGATACCCATGTTGGCTCCCACATGCTCCACGATGATCTCATCGGATGAACCACGATGTTGGGGATTCAATCAATCCCGTATACAATTCCCTTTGTCTATCGGTATGATACTTGCCCGAGATTCGATCGTCGGTATCTCTATACCTTGTTCAATCTCGTTACCGGCAAGTCTCTTTACTCATTCCGTAATACATCATCCCGTGACTAACTCCTTGGTCACATTGAGCTCATTATGATGATGTCTTACCGAGTGGGCCCAGAGATACCTCTCCGTCACACGGAGTGACAAATCCCAGTCTCGATTCGTGCCAACCCAACAGACACTTTCGGAGATACCCGTAGTGCACCTTTATAGCCACCCAGTTACGTTGTGACATTTGGCACACCCAAAGCATTCCTACGGTATCCGGGAGTTGCACAATCTCATGGTCTAAGGAAAGGATACTTGACATTGAAAAGCTTTAGCAAACGAACTACATGATCTAGTGCTATGCTTAGGATTGGGTCTTGTCCATCACATCATTCTCCTAATGATGTGATCCCGTTATCAACGACATCCAATGTCTATGGTCATGAAACCATGACCATCTATTGATCAACGAGCTAGTCAACTAGAGGCTCACTAGGGACATGTTGTGGTCTATGTATTCACACATGTATTATGGTTTCCGGTTAACACAATTATAGCATGAACAATAGACAATTATCATGAACAAGGAAATACAATAATAACCATTTTATTATTGCCTCTAGGGCATATTTACAACAAATATACCCCAAACAAACCCCTCAAAGGATTGTTCTCCATAGTAACAAGTGACAATAAATTTCAGCACATAGTAGTGCAGAAATGGCTAGCAACAACTCTTGTTCGTGGCGCACCATTACACTCCAACGCCAGCACTAATATTTTCAAATAGTGTTGGTGTCTGTTAAATTGGTATTCCATGCGTAAATGGTTAGCGCTAGCGTAGCTTGTTTTTGTCATGCTACAAATTTGTTGGCCCACCTAAGTCTTACCATTTGGAACATAGTGGTGGTGTTGTGTTTGTATACATGCCGTAGACAAATAAATAGTGTTGGTGTGTCTGTTGGGGAATGCGACAAAAAACAAAAATTTCCGGTATAGCGAGCACGCCCAGGACCACTATGGAGACTGCATACAAGGTTTGATCTGATCTGTACCGACTCGAAGCACAGCGGAAGAAGAGTCGGTGGAGATCGTTGGTGCAGATCCTCGCAACTAGGATTTTACAACCTCCCAACCGCGAGGATGTACTCCCGCGTCGGACAGCCCTTCGGGAGGCAGTCGGATAGTCCCTCGGACGATGTCACGGATAGCCCTTTGGGAGGACCTTCGAAACTCGGACGGTCACCTGGACAGCCCTCCGGGAGGACCTCTCAAACTAAGACCAAAACCACGATCTCTCTACAGAGTTGCACACATACAGTGTCATCTATCTGGCAGGGCTTCCCCGTCCAGAACTAGTTCCTGTCGGAACCCAGACAGCCTTTCGGCTCTATGAAAAACTCTTTTCATGGGAGGGAGAGAGAGAGCTAGCAAAGCATAGCATGTGTATGAGAGTAAGGGGTGAGAGTGGAGAGTGCATCTCCACCTCTATTTATAGGAAAACCCAAGGGGTAGGGTGAAACTTGAAATACCCAAAATGCCCTTCACAAGGGCACAAAGGTAAAACAAGTGGGCAGCCCATATCCTTCCATGTCATCCCAAAAGATCTTGGGAAGATATTTGTGGAAAGCCAACTTCCAACCATAACCATAAGTGCATTTATACTATTCACGAAACCAATTTTTCGTGATTGATAAATCCAAAAATATTTCTATGTGTCCTAGAATAATTCTAGTACCCACCAAAACAATTTTGGACATCATCCGAAACATTTTCAGATTAGTAATTTTCATCTGTGAAAAGCAACCAAAGTGGTTCCGGTAGTCCGCAACATTTCCGGTTTTTCTTCCGAAAAATTCCAGAAACTTTCCAGAACGATTCTGGCATCCTCCAAGAATTATCAGGCATGTGCCGAAACCGATTTGACTTTATGGTATCCCCTGAAACAACTTTTCAGTTTCATCGGAACTCATGCGGTGACCTCTCTCTTCGGAACTTTTCCGCTTTCTCTGAGAACTTTTTCCGGAAACTTTCTCTCCGACTCCCTGCCTAGTATTCAGCAGATAGATGACCCTTAAGCGTGTGACCCTATAGGTTCGGTTAAGTATAGACATGACCCAGAACTCCTTCCTGTCAATGATCAACATCGAAGCCGTGGACACCCTTATTGACCCCTATACCCACACGAATGAATATTCGAGTGAACCTCCAGTTGCCGTGTGCTATTCCTATTGCTTCATGATATGTTACAAACACCCGAGGTGAGATTTTCTGCATCCCCATGGATCAACAACTTGTCCACTATGCAAGTTACCTCGTTATCGGTTTTGTTCTCTTTTTTCGTTTTCGTGTTCCGGCATCCGTGTGATCAAATCACACTGTGTCTTGCTAGACGTTGATGGATACCGTAACACCGAGAGGGCCTAAGAATATCTCTCCATTGTCGGAGGAGCAAATCCCAATCTTGAGCTATCTTGTTACTTGCCATAATTTTCCGTGAACCCGTAAGCCGCCGTATTAGCCACCCAGTAACGGATGACGTTTAACAAACCCCAAAGTTCACGAAGCAAGCACGAAGGAACTTGATACCCTCATGGTCTAAGGAATTATGCAAACATTAACTATCTTTGTGTTATCAACCATTAACTTGTGACGGATGCATCTCATAGCATAACATCAATATGGGTCGATTCAACACAAGTGTTCTACCAACATCGTGCCCTCAAAATTGCCGGCATAGCCATGCCCATGATCAGGAAAACAGGATCATCATGCAATACTTGAGCCAGTCTTAGAGGCAAGACAAGGAATACAATTTACCGTTTATTATACCACACGTGCACATGAGTTTCCCTTCAAGCCTCGTGGTTATAGCAGACTCGAGAATCATTGCAGTTATAGCATGGAACATAAACATTCATTACAAATTCGGAGATACAAAATAACTATTATTACTGCCTCTAGGGCATATCTCCTATAGACTCCCACTTGCACTGGAGTCATAATCCAGTCACATGGCTTCCCTAACACCAATGGCTATCCGGTGTTGCTCATGCTTTGCTCGTGGTAGAGGCTTTGTCATCGGGTCTGACACATTCAGATCCGTGTGAACTTTGCGTACTTTCACTAAACCTTCTTCGACATGATGTCGAATGAGTTTATATTTGCGTTGAATATGCATTGTCTTATGGTGCGAACATGGCTCCCTTGCCAGAGCCATGGCGCCACTATTATCACAATAGATCTCCACCGGGTCCAGAGCACTTGGAACCACACCAAGTGTTGGAAATATGCCCTAGAGGCAATAATAAATTGGTTATTATCATACTTCCTTGTTCATGATAATTTTTATTACCATGCTATAATTGTGTTGATCGGAAACTCAGATACATGTGTGGATACATAGACAACACCATGTCCCTAGTATGCCTCTAATAGATTAGATAGTTGATCAAAGATGGCTATGGTTTCCTAGTCATGGACATGAGATGTCATTTGATAACAAGATCACGTCATTAGGAGAATGATGTGATGGAAAAGACCCAAACTACAAACGTAGCATATGATCGTGTCAGTTTATTGCTACTGTTTTCTGCATGTCAAGTATTTGTTCCTATGACCATGAGATCATGCAACTCTATGACAGCGGAGGAGTACCTTGTGTGTATCAAACGTCGCAACATAACTGGGTGACTATAAAGGTGCTCTACAGGTATCTCCGAGGGTGTCTGTTGGGTTGGCATGGATCAAGACTGGGATTTGTTACTCCGTGTGACGGAGAGGTATCTCAGGGCCCACTCGGTAATACAACATCACAATAAGCCTTGCAAGAAATGTGACTAAGTGTTAGTCACGAGATCTTGTATTACGGAACGAGTAAAGAGACATGCCGGTAATGAGGTTGAACTAGGTATGGAGATACCGACGATCGAATCTCGGGCAAGTAACATACCGAAGAACAAAGGGAACATCATACGGGATTAACTGAATCCTTGACATAGAGGTTCGACCGATAAAGATCTTCATAGAATATGTAGAAACCAATATGGGCATCCAGGTCCCGCTATGGGTTATTGACCATAGAGGTGTCTCGGTCTTGTCTACATAGTTCTCGAACCCGCAGGGTTTGCACACTTAAGGTTCGGTTACGTTTCGGTAGTATAGAGTTATGTATGGTGGTGACCGAAGGTTGTTCAGAGTCCCAAATAAGATCCTGGATGTCACGAGGAGCTCCAGAATGGTCCAGAGGTAAAGATTGATATATAGGAAGTCCTGTTTTGGTCGTCGGAAAAGTTTCGGGCTCATCAATAGTGTACCGGGAGTGCCGGGAGTGTACCGGGGGACCATCGGGGAAGGTATTTCTACCCAAGAGGCTACATGGGCTATGGGGGGAGGTAAACCAGACCCTGGTGGGCTGGCCGAAGCCTCCTCTCAGGGCCCATGCGGCTGGAGTGGTCTGAGAAGGAAAAAATCCAAAGGTGGAGAGGTGGAAAGAGTTTCCAAGTGGAAAGGAGGAATCCTACTCCTAATAGGATTGGAGTAGGACTCCTCCACCTCCAATTTCGACCAAACCTTGAGGGTTTGAGGCTGCCTCCTCCCCTCCCTCCCTCCTATATATACTAGAGGATTTAGAGGAAAAAGCTAACCCTAATAGCCATGTGCTACCTCTCCTCTAGATCGTAGTTTCTCCTCTAAATCGATTTTCAGCGGTACTTAGGCGAAGCCCTACTGGAATAGCTCCACCACCATTGCCACAACACCGTCGCACTGCCGGAGAACTCATCTACCTACCCGCTCCCTCTTGCTGGATCAAGAAGGCGGAGATCGTCATCGAGTTGTACGTGTGCTGAACGTGGAGGTGTTGTCCGTTCGGCGCTAGATTGGAAGGACCGTGATCAAGATCGCGAGACGGATCGTGATGAGATCGCGGGATGGATCGTGATGATTTCGCGGGACGGATCGTGATTGGATCACGGGATGGATCGTGATGAGATCGCGGGATGCTCGGCAATTTGGATCGCGAAGACGTTCGACTACACCAACCGCGTTTCTTAACGCTTCCCGCTTAGCGATCTACAAGGGTATGTAGATCCACTCTCCCTCTCGTAGATTCTCATCACCATGGATAGATCTTGCGTGTGCGTAGGAAATTTTTTGTTTCCCATGCAATGATACCCGACAGTGGCATCATGAGCTGGATCTATGTGTAGATGAGATCTCGAGTAGAACACAAAGAGTTTGTGGGCGTTGATGCTTAGATTGCTTCCTCCCTTGGTCGTGTTTTGGTTCAGCAGTATTGTGGGATGAAGCGGCCCGGACCAACCTTACTCGTACACTTACGGGAGACCGGTTCCATCAACTGACGTGTAGCTCGTTGCACAAAGATGGCTGGCGGGTGCCTATTTCTCCTACTTTAGTTGGATCGGATTCGACAAAGGCGGTCCTTGAGAAGGTTGTAAAGCAACTTATGTATCACCGTTGTGGTTTATGCGTAGGTGAGAATTGTTCTTGCTAGATACCCGTAGCAGCCACGTAAAACATGCAACAACAATTAGAGGACGTGTAACTTGTTTTTGCAGGGTATGTTGTGATGTGATATGGCCAATTACATGATGTGATATATGTGATGTATGAGATGATCATATGTTGTATAGAATATCACGACTTGCATGTCGATGAGTACGGCAACCGGCAGGAGCCATAGGGTTGTCTTTAATTATTGTATGACCTGCGTGTCAATCATTAAGCGCTATGTAATGCTTTATTTTATCGCTAAACGGTAGCAATAGTAGTACACACATGATGGGCGCGACAACCCCGATGGCGACATGTTGATGGAGATCAAGATGATGGAGATCATGGTGTCATACCGGTGACGATGGAGATCATGCCGGTGCTTTCAAGATGGAGATCAAAAGCACAAGTTCATGGCCATATCATGTCACTTATGATTTGCATGTGATGTTAATCCTTTTATGCACCTTGTTTTTCTTAGGGTGACGGTAGCATTATAAGCTGATCCCTCACTTAATTTCAAGATAAATTGTGTTCTCCCCGAGTGTGCACCGTTGCGAAAGTTCGTCGTGTCGAGACACCACGTGATGATCGGGTGTGATAGACTCTACGTTCACATACAACGGGTGCAAGCCAGTGTTGCACATGCAGAACACTTGGATTAAACTTAACGAGCCTAGCATGTAGAGACATGGCCTCAGAACACAAGAGACCGAAAGGTCGAACATGAGTCATATAGTAGATATGATCAACATGATGATGTTCACCATTGAAACCACCTCAACTCACGTGATGATCGGACTTGAGTTGGTGAATTTGGATCATTTATCACTCGAATGACCGGAGGGATGTCAATTTGAGTGGGAGTTCTTCAGTAATATGATTAATTGAACTCATTACCATGAACATAGTCAATAGTGTCTTTGCAAATAATGTTGTAGATTACTTGCTCACTCTGTAGCTCCCTTGAATTTTTATATGTTCCTAGAGAAATAGAGTTGAAAGACGATGGCAGCAATATTGCGGACTGGGTCCATGATCTGAGGATTGTCCTCATTGCTGCATAGAAGGCTTATGTCCTTAATGCACCACTCGGTGCGCCAAGCCCTCTAGTGTCATTTATAGATGTTGTGAACATCTGATAGGCACATTCTGATAACTACTTGATAGTTCAGTGCGTCATGCATTACGGCTTAGAATTGAGGCTCCGAAACGTTTTGAACATCACGGAACATATGAGATGTTCTAAGAACTGAAATTAGGATCTCAGGCTCGTGCCCGTGTTGCGATATATGAGATCTCCAACAAGATTCTTTGCCTGCAAGATGAAAGAGAATAGCTCAATCGTTGAGCATGTGCTCAGATTGTTTGGGTGCTACAATCGCTTGAATCGAGTGGGAGTTGATCTTCCAAATAAGATAGTGATTGATATAGTTCTCATAGTCACTATCACTAAGCTACTAGAACTTGGTGATGAACTATAAAATGCTAGGGATAGAAATAATGATCTCTGAGCTGTTCGCGATGTTTGACACCGCAAAGGTAGAAATCAAGAAGGAGCGTCAAGTGTTGATGGTTAGTCAAACCACTAGTTTCGAGAAGGGCAAAGGGCAAGGAGGGAAACTTCATGGATAGCAAGTCAGTTGCTGCTCCAGTGAAGCAACCCAAAGTTGAACCCAAACCCGAGACTAAGTGCTTCTATTATGAGGTGAGCGGTCGCTGAAGTGGAACAACCCTAGATACTTGGTAGATAAGAAGGCTAGCAACATCGACATAAGTGTATTTGATATACGTGTTATTGATGTGTACCTTGCTAGTACTCCTAATAGAACCTAGGTATTCGATACTGGTTCGGTTGCTAAATGTTAGTAACTCGAAGTAAAAGCTACGAAATAAACGGAGACTAGCTAAGGGTGAGGTGACGATGTGTGTTGGAAATGTTTCCAAGGTTGATATGATCGACATCGCATGCTCTGTCTACCTTCGGGATTAGTGAAAAACCTAAATAAATGTTATTTGGTGTTTTGCATTGAGCATGAACGTGATTAGATCGTGTTTATTGCAACACGATTATTCATTTAAGTTAGAGAATAACTGTTATTCTATTTACATGAATAATACCTTCAATGGTCATGCACACAGTGAGAATGGTTTGTTGAATCTTGATCATAGTAATACACATGTTCATAACATTGATGCCAAAAGATACAAAGTTAATAATGATAGTACCACATACTTGTGGCACTGCCGCTAAATGTCATATTGGTATAAAGTGCATGAAGAAACTCCATGTTGATGGATCTTTGGACTTCGATTTCGAATCGGTTGAGACATGCGAACCATGCCTCTTGGGCAAGATGACTAAGGACCCCATTTTCCGGATTGATGGAGCTGGCAAGTGATTTATTGGAAATGATACATGTTGATGTATGCAATCCAATGAGTCTTGTAGCATGCAGTGGATATCGTTATTTTCTTACCTTCACTGCTGATTTGAGTAGATATAGTGTATGTTTACCTAATGAAACACAAGTCTGAATCATTTGAAAAGTTCAAGCAAATTCAGAGTGAAGTTTAAGATCATCGTGACAAGAAGATAAGAATGTATGCGATATGATCGTGGAGGTGAATATGTGAGTTACAAGTTTGGCATACAACTTTATACAATGTGAAAGTCGTTTCACAACTCATGCCACCTAGAACACCATAGTGTGTGTTGGGGAATGCCGCATGGGAAACAAAAAAATTCCTACGCACACGCAAATCTATCCATGGTGATGAGCATCTATGAGAGGGAGAGTGGATCTACGTACCCTTGTAGATCGCTAAGCGGGAAGCGTTAAGAAATGCGGTTGGTGTAGTCCAACATCTTCGCGATCCAAATCGCCGAGCATCCCGTGATCACATCACGATCCGTCCCGCAATCCAATCACGATCCGTCCCGCGAACTCATCACGATCCGTCCCGTGAACTCATCACGATCCGTCTCGTGAACTCATCACGATCCGTCCTGCGATCTCATCATGATTCGTCTCGCGATCTTGATCACGATCCTTCCGATCTAGCGCCGAACGGACGGCACCTCCGCGTTTAGCACACGTGCAGCTTGATGACGATATCCACCATCTTGATCCAGCAAGAGGAAGTAGAGAGGAAGAAGAGTTCACCGGCAGCATGACGGCACTTCGGTGATGGTGGTGGAGCAATTCCGGCAGGGCTTCGCCTAAGCACTGCGGAAATCCAATCTAGAGGAGCACCGGTGGAACGGGTAGCACGTGGCCATAAAATCTAGTGCAAAAACCCTAAAATCCACCGGTATATATAGGAGAAGAGGAGAGGAGGCTGGTGCAAGGGCCAAGGCTCCTATAGGAGTCGGCCGAACCAACTAGGGAGGAGTCCACCTCCTCCACTCCTAGTAGGATTAGGACTCCTTCCCTAATTTGCCTTTTTGCCTTTTTCCACCTTTTTCCTTTTGGGTTTTATTCTCCAGCCACATGGGCCTTGTGTGGGAGTTTCCACCAGCCCACTAAGGGCTGATATTCACTCTCCCACAGCCCATGAAGCCTCTTGGGTCGAAATACCCCTCCCGATGGTCCCCCGGTACACTACCGGCACTCCCGGTACACTACCGATGAGCCCGAAACTTTTCCGGTGACCAAAACAGGACTTCCTATATAGGAATCTTTACCTCCGTACCATTCTGGAGCTCCTCGTGACGTCCGGGATCTCGTCCGTCACTCCTAACAACCTTCGGTCACCACCATACATAACTCTATACTACCGAAACGTCACCAAACCTTAAGTGTGCAGACCCTGCGGGTTCGAGAACTATGTAGACATGACCAAGACACCTCTACGGTCAATAACCAATAGCGGGCCCTGGATGACCATATTGGTTCCTACATATTCTACAAAGATCTTTATCGGTCGAACCTCTATGTCACGGATTCAGTCAATCCCATATAACGCTCCCTTTGTTCTTCGGTATGTTACTTGCCCGAGATTCGATCGTCAGTATCTCCATACCTAGTTCAACCTCGTTACCGACAAGTCTCTTTACTCGTTTCGTAATACAAGATCCCGTGGCTAACACTTAGTCACATTGCTTGCAAGGCTTGTTGTGATGTTGTATTACCGAGTGGGCCCTGAGATACCTCTCCGTCAAACGGAGTAACAAATTCCAGTCTTGATCCATGCCAACCCAACAGACACCTTCGGAGATACCTGTAGAGCACCTTTATAGTCACCCAGTTATGTTGCGACGTTTGATACACACAAGGCACTCCTCCGATGTCTGGCAGTTGCATGATCTCATGGGCATAGGAACATATACTTGACATGCAGAAAATAGTAGCAATAAACTGACACGATCATATGCTACGTTTGTAGTTTGGGTCTTGTCCATCACATCATTCTCCTAATAATGTGATCCCGTTATCAAATGACATCTCATGTCCATGGCTAGGAAACCTTAACCATCTTTTGATCAATGAGCTAGTCTACTAGAGGCATACTAGGGACATGGTGTTGTCTATGTATCCACACATGTATCTGAGTCTCCGATCAATACAATTATAGCATGGATAATAAACGATTATCATGAACAAGGAAATATGATAATAACTAATTTATTATTGCCTCTAGGGCATATTTCCAACAGTCTCCCACTTGCACTAGAGTCAATAATCTAGTTCACATCACTATGTGATTCGCATTGTTATGAATCTAACACCCAATGAGTTCTGGGATTCGATCATGCTTTGCATGTGAGAGATATCTTATAGTCAATGGGTCTGCGACATTTTGATCCATGTGTAACTTGCAAATCTCTATGTCAAACTGTAAGCACTGGTCGCACACTCCACTTGGTACTATTCCAAATGGCTGCTCCACTATACGTATCCAGATTGCTACTACGAGTTATCCGGATTGGTGTTAAAGCTTGCATCGACGTAACTCTTTATGATGAACTCTTTATCACCTCCATAATCGAGAAACATCTCCTTAGTCTTTTAGTTACTAAGGATAATCTTGACCTCTGTCCAGTGATCCACTCCTGGATCACTCTTGTGCCCCTTGACGGACTCATGGCAAGGCACACACAGGTGCAGTACACAGCATGGCATACTATACAGAGCCTATGGCTAAGGCATAGGGGACGACATTCGTCCTTTCTCCTTCTTCTGCCGTGGTCAAACTTTGAGTCTCACTCAACTTCACACCTTACAAAACAGGCGAGAACACTTCTCTCTGACTAATCCATTTTGAACTCTTTCAAAATCTTGTCAAGGTATGTACTCATTGAAAGTCTTATCAAACATCTTGATCTATCTTTATAGATTTTGATGCTCAACCATTAGGTAGCTTTATCCAGGTCTTCCTTTGAAAAACTCTTTTTAAACAACCGTTTATGCTCTCCAGAAATTCTACATCATTTCCGAATAGCAATATGTCATCCACATATACTTATCAGAAACTCTATAGTGCTCCCACTCACTTTATTGCAAATACAAGTTTCTCGTAAACTTTGTATAGACTCAAAAACTTTGATCACCTCATAAAAGTGCATATTCCAACTCCGAGATGCTTGCTTCAGTTCATAGAAGAATCACTGAAGCTTGCACACCTTTTAGCATCCTTATGACTGACAAAACCTTCTGGTTGTATCTCATACAACCTTTCCATAAGGAAGGAAACGATGTTTTGGCATCCATCTGCCAGATTTCATAATTGAAAAATTCAGCAACTGCTAACATAATTCCAATAGACTGTAGCATCGCTACAAGTGAGAAAGTCTCATTGTAGTCAACTCCTTGAACTTGTCGTAAACTTCTTTGCAACAAGTCGAGCTTTACTAATGGTGACATTCACCATGAGCGTCTGTCTTCATTTTAAACATCCATTTGTAATCAACGACCTGCCGTCCAACGAGCAAGTCTACCAAAGTCTATACTTGGTTTTCATACATGGATCCTTTCTCGGATTTCATGGCCTCTAACCATTTGTCGGAATCCAGACCCATCATCGCTTCTCCACAGCTCGTGGGTTTCATCGTTGTCCAACAACATGACCTCCAAGACAGGGTTGTCGTACCGCTCACGAGCTGTACACATCCTTGTTGACCTATGAGGTTTGATAGTAACTTGATCTGAAGCTTCATGATCATCATCATTAACTTCCTCTTCAATTAACGTAGGCTTCACAGAAACAACTTCCTGCGTTGCGCTACTCTCTGGTTGAAACAGAGGTTCAATAACCTCATCAAGTTCTATCTTCCTCCCACTCAATTCTTTCAAGAGAAACTTTTTCTCGAGAAAGGACCCAGTTTTAGCAACAAACATTTTATGCTTGGATCTTGAGATAGAAGGTTCACCCAACTGTTCTTAGGGTATTCTATGAAGATGCATTTGTCCGCTTTGGGTTCGAGCTCATTAGGTGAAAACATTTTCCACACAAGCGTCGCAGCCCCAAACATTAAGAAATGGCAGCTTAGGTTTCTATGAAACCATAATTAACACGGTGTCATCTCAGATGGTGCCCTATTTAAAGTGAATGTAGTTGTCTCTAATGCATAACTCCAAAATTATAGTAACAAAACGATAAGAGACATCATAGCATGCACCATATCCAATAGAGCACGACTATGACGTTCGGACACACCATCACACTATGGTGTTCCAGGTGGCGTGAGTTGTGAAAACAATTCTCACATTGTCTAAAGTTGTATGCCAAACTCGCAACTCAGATATTAGCCTCCACAATCATATCGCAAACATTTTTATCTTCTTGTCACGATGATCTTAAAACTTCACTCTGAATTTGCTTGAACCTTTCAAACGATTCAGACTTGTGTTTCATTAAGTAAATATACACTATATCTACTCAAATCATCAGTGAAGGTAAGAAAATAACGATATTCACCACAAGCTACAAGACTCATTGGATTGCATACATCAACATGTATCATTTCCAATAAATCACTTGCCCGCTTCATCAAAACAGAAAACGGGGTCCTTAGTCATCTTGATCAAGAGGTATGGTTCGCATGTCTCAACCGATTCGAAATCGAATGAGTCCAAAGATCCATCAGCATGGGGTTTCTTCATGCGCTTTATACCAATATGACATTTAGCGGTAGTGCCACAAGTATGTGGTACTATCATTATTAACTTTGTATCCTTTTTGGCATCAATGTTATGAACATGTGTATTACTATGATCAAGTTTCAACAAACCATTCTTACTGGGTGCATGACCATTGAAGGTATTATTCATGTAAACAGAATAACCATTATTCTCTAACTTAAATGAATAACCGTGTTGCAATAAACATGATCTAATCACGTTCATGCTCAACGCAAAAAACACCAAATAACATTTATTTAGGTTCGCCACTAATCTTGAAGGTAGAGAGAGCGTGCAATGTTGATAACATCAACCTTGGAAACATTTCCAACACACATCGTCACCTGACACTTTGCTTGTTCTCCGTTTATTCCGTAGCTTTTACTTCGAGTTACTAACATTTAGCAACCGAACCGGTATCCAATACCCAGGTGCTACTAGGAGTACTAGCAAGGTACACATCAATAACACATATATCAAATATACTTCTGTCGACTTTGCCAGCCTTCTTATCTACCAAGTATCTAGGGTTGTCCCACTTCAGCGACCGTTCTCCTCATAATCGAAGCACTTAGTCTCGGGTTTGGGTTAGACTTTGGGTTGCTTCACTGGAGATGCAACTGACTTGCTATCCATGAAGTTTCCCTCCTTGCTCTTGCCCTTCTCGAAACTAGTGGTTTTGACTAACCATCAACACTTGATGCTCCTTCTCGATTTCTACCTTCGCGGTGTCAAACATCGCGAACAGCTCAGGGATCATTATTTCTATCCCTAGCATGTTATAGTTCATCACCAAGTTCTAGTAGCTTAGTGACAGTGACTTGGAGAACTATATCAATCACTATCTTATCTGGAAGATCAACTCCCACTCGATTCAAGCGATTGTAGCACCCAGACAATCTGAGCACATGCTCAATGATTGAGCTATTCTCTTTCATATTACAGGAAAAGAATCTTGTTGGAGATCTCATATCTCGCAACACGGGCATGAGCCTGAGATCCTAATTTCAGCTCTTAGAACATCTCATATGTTTTGTGATGTTCAAAACGTTTCGGATCCTCAATTCTAAGCCGTAATGCATGACGCACTAAACTATCAAGTATTCATCAGAACGTGCCTGTCAGATGTTCACAACATCTACAGACGACGCTAGAGGGGTTGGCGCACTGAGTGGTGCATTAAGGACATAAGCCTTCTGTGCAGCAACAAGGACAATCCTCAGATCACGGAGCCAGTACGCAATATTGCTACCATCATCTTTCAACTCTATTTCTCTAGGAACATATAAAAATACAAGGGAGCTACAACGTGAGCTAGTAATCTACAACACAGTTTGCAAAGACACTACTGACTATGTTCATGATAATGAGTTCAATTAATCATATTACTTAAGAACTCCCATTCAAATTGACATCCCTCCAGTTATTCGAGTGATACATGATCCAAATTCACCAACTCAAGTCCGATCATCACGTGAGTTGAGGTGCTTACAATGGTGAACATCATCGTGTTGATCATATCTAGTATATGACTCATGTTCGATCTTTTGGTCTCTTGTGTTCCGAGGCCATGTCTGTACATGCTAGGCTCGTCAAGTTTAACCCGAGTGTTCTGCATGTGCAACACTGGCTTGCACCTGTTGTATGTGAACGTAGAGTCTATCACACCTGATCATCACGTGGTGTCTCGACACGAAGAACTTTCGCAACGTTGCACACTCGGGGAGAACACAATTTATCTTGAAATTAAGTGAGGGATCACCTTATAAGGCTACCGTCATCCTAAGCAAAACAAGGTGCATAAAAGGATTAACATCACATGCAAATCATAAGTGACATGATATGGCCATGAACTTGTGCTTTTGATCTCCATCATGAAAGCACCGGGATGATCTCCATCGTCACCGACATGACACCATGATCTCCATCATCTTGATCTCCATCAACGTGTCGCCATCGGGGTTGCCGCGCCCACCATGCTTCTACTATTATTGCTACCGTTTAGCGATAAAGTAAAGCATTACATAGTGCTTAATGATTGACACGCAGGTCATACAATAATTAAAGACAACCCTATGGCTCCTGCCGGTTGCCGTACTCATCGACATGCAAGTCGTGAAATTCTATACATCACATGATCATCTCATACATCACATATATCACATCATGTAATTGTCCATATCACATCACAACATACCCTGCAAAAACAAGTTAGACGTCCTCTAATTGTTGTTGCATGTTTTACGTGGCTGCTACGGGTTTCTAGCAAGAACAATGCTCACCTACGCATAAACCACAACGGTGATACATAATTTTCTTTTCAACCTTCTCAAGGACCACCTTTGTCGAATCCGATCCAACTAAAGTGAGAGAAACTGCCACCCGCAGGCCATCTAGGCAACAAGTTGCGTCGAGGGAACCGGTCTCTCGTAAGCGTACGAGTAATGTTGGTCCGGGCCGCTTCATCTCAAAATAACGCTAAACCAAAATCCGACCAAGGGAGGAAGCAATCTAAGCATCAACGCCCACAAACCTTTTGTGTTCTACTCGAGATCTCATCAACACATAGACCTAGCTCATGATGCCACTGTTGGGGAACATCGCATGGGAAACAAAAAAATTCCTACGCACACGCAGATCTATCCATGGCGATGAGCATCTACGAGAGGGAGAGTGGATCTACGTACCCTTGTAGATCGCTAAGAGGGAAGCGTTAAGAAACGCGGTTGGTGTAGTCGAACATCTTCGCGATCCAAATCGCCGAGCGTCCCGCGATCACATCACGATCCGCCCCGCGATCCAATCACGATCCGTCCCGCGAACTCATCACGATCTGTCCCGTGAACTCATCATGATCTGTCTCGCGAACTCATCACGATCCGTCCCGCGATCTCATCACGATCCGTCTCGCGATCTTGATCACGATCCTTCCGATCTAGCGCCGAACGGACGGCACCTCCGCGTTCAGCAAACGTGCAGCTTGATGACGATCTCCACCATCTTGATCCAGCAAGGGGAAGTGGAGAGGAAGAATAGTTCACCGGAAGCATGACGGCGCACCGGTGATGGTGGTGGAGCAATTCCGGCAGGGCTTCGCCTAAGCACTGCGGAAATCCGATCTAGAGGAGCACCGATGGAACGGGTAGCACGTGGCTGTAAAATCTAGTGCAAAAACCCTAAAATCCACCGGTATATATAGGAGAATAGGATAGGAGGCTGGCGCAAGGGCCAAGGCTCCTATAGGAGTCGGCCAAACCAACTAGGGAGGAGTCCACCTCCTCCACTCCTAGTAGGATTAGGACTCCTTCCCTAATTTGCCTTTTTGCCTTTTTCCACCTTTTTCCTTTTGAGTTTTCTTCTCCAGCCACATGGGCCTTGTGTGGGAGTTTCCACCAGCCCACTAAGGGCTGATATTCACTCTACCACAGCCCATGAAGCCTCTTGGGTCGAAATACCCCTCCCGATGGTCCCCCGGTACACTCCCGGCACTCCCGGTACACTACCGATGAGCCCGAAACTTTTTCGGCGACCAAAACAGGACTTCCTATATATGAATCTTTACCTTCGGACCATTCCAGAGCTCCTCGTGACGTCTGGGATCTCATCCGGGACTCTAAACAACCGTCGCTCACCACCATACATAATTCTATACTACCGAAACGTCACCAAACCTTAAGTGTGCAGACCCTGTGGGTTCGAGAACTATGTAGACATGACCAAGACACCTCTACGGTCAATAACCAATAGCGGGCCCTGGATGACCATATTGGTTCCTACATATTCTACGAAGATCTTTATCGGTCGAACCTCTATGTCAAGGATTCATTCAATCCCGTATAACGTTCCCTTTGTTCTTCGATATGTTACTTGCCCGAGATTCGATTGTCGGTATCTCCATACCTAGTTCAACCTCGTTACCGGCAAGTCTCTTTACTCATCCCGTAATACAAGATCCTGTGGCTAACACTTAGTCACATTGCTTGCAAGGCTTGTTGTGATGTTGTATTACCGAGTGGGCTGAGATACCTCTCCATCAAACGGAGTAACAAATTCCAGTCTTGATCCATGCCAACCCAACAGACACCTTCGGAGATACCTGTAGAGCATCTTTATAGTCACCCAGTTACGTTGCGACGTTTGATACACACAAGGCACTCCTCCGATGTCTGTGAGTTGCGTGATCTCATGGGCATAGGAACATATACTTGACATGCAGAAAACAATAGCAATAAACTGACACGATCATATGCTACGTTTGTAGTTTGGGTCTTGTCCATCACATCATTCTCCTAATGATGTGATCCCGTTATCAAATGACATCTCATGTCCATGGCTAGGAAAGCTTAACCATATTTTGATCAATGAGCTAGTCTACTAGAGGCATACTAGGGACATGATGTTGTCTATGTATCCACACATGTATCTGAGTCTCCGATCAATACAATTATAGCATGGATAAAAAATGATTATCATGAACAAGGAAATATGATAATAACTAATTTCTTATTGCCTCTAGGGCATATTTCCAACAGTGTGATGGTGTGTCCGAATGTCATAGTCGTGCTCTATTGGATATGGTGCGGGCTATGATGTCTCTTATCATTTTGCTACTATAGTTTTGGGGTTATGCATTAGAGACAACTACATTCACTTTAAATAGGGCACCATCTAAATCCGTTGAGATGACACCGTGTGAATTATGGTTTGATAGAAACCTAAGTTGTCATTTCTTAATGTTTGGGGATGCAACGCTTGTGTGGAAAAATGTTTTCACCTAATGAGCTCGAACCCAAAGCAGACAAATGCATCTTCAAAGATTACCCTAAGAACAGTTGGGTGAACCTTCTATCTCAGATCCAAGCATAAAGTGTTTGTTGCTAAATGGGTCCTTTCCCGAGAAAAAGTTTCTCTCGAAAGAATTGAGTGGGAGGAAGATAGAACTTGATGAGGTTGTTGAACCTTTGTTTCAACCAGAGAGTAGCGCAGCGCAGAAAGATGTTTCTGTGGAACCTACATCAGTTGAAGAGGAAGTAAATGATGATGATCATGAAGCTTCGGATCAAGTTACTATCGAACCTCGTAGGTCGACAAGGATGCGTACTTCTCCTGAGTGGTACGACAACCCTATCTTGGAGGTCATGTTGTTGGACAACGATGAACCTACGAGATATGGAGAAGCGATGATGGGCCCGGATTCCGACAAATGGTTAGAGGCCATGAAATCCGAGAAAGGATCCATGTATGAAAACCAAGTATAGACTTTGGTAGACTTGCTTGTTGGACGACAGGTCCTCGAGTACAAATGGACCTTTGAGATGAAGACAGATGCTGGTGGTAAATGTCACCATTTATAAAGTTCGACTTGTCACAAAGAAGTTTCCGACAAGTTCAAAGAGTTGACTGCGATGAGACTTTCTCACTCGTAGCGATGCTAAAGTCTGTTGGAATTATGTTAGCAGTTGCTACATTTTTCAATTATTAAATCTGGCAGATGGATGACAAAACATCGTTTCCTTAACAGTTTACTTGAGGAAAAGTTGTATGTGATACAACCAGAAGGTTTTGTCAATCCTAAGGATGCTAAAAGGTAAGCAAGCTTCAGTGATCCCTCTATGGATTGAAGCAAGCATCTTGGAGTTGGAATATAAACTTTGATGAGGTGATCAAAGTTTTTGAGTCTATACAAAGTTTATGAGAAACTTGTATTTACAATAAAGTGAGTGGGAGCACTATAGAGTTTCTGATAAGCATATGTGGTTGACATATTGTTGATCGAAAATGATGTAGAATTTCGGGAAAGCATAAAGGGTTGTTTGAAAGGAATTTTTCAGAGGCAGACCTAGATAAAGCTACCTAATTGTTGAGCATCAAGATCTATAGAGATAGATCAAGATGCTTGATGAGACTTTGAATGAGTACATACCTTGACAAGATTTGGAAAGAGTTCAAAATGGATTAGTCAGAGAGAAGTGTTCTCGCCTGCTTTGTAAGGTGTGAAGTTGAGTGAGACTCAAAGCTCGACCACGGCAGAAGAAAGAGAAAGGACGAATGTCGTCCCCTATGCCTTAGCCATAGGCTCTGTATAGTATGACATGCTGTGTACCGCACCTGTGTGTGCCTTGCCATGAGCCCGTCAAGGGGTACAAGAGTGATCCAGGAGTGGATCACTGGATAGCGGTCAAGATCATCCTTAGTAACTAAAAGACTGAGGAAATGTTTCTTGATTATGGAGGTAAGAAAGAGTTCGTCGTAAAGAGTTACGTCGATGCAAGCTTTGACACCAATCCGGATGACTCTTAGGAGCAATCCGGATACATATAGTAGAGAAGCCATTTGGAATAGCTCCAAGTGGAGTATGGTAGCAGTGTTTACAGTTTGACATAGAGATTTGTAAAGTACACACGGATCTAAATGTCGCAGACCCGTTGACTATAAGACCTCTCTCACATGCAAAGCATGATCGAGCCCCAGAACTCATTGGGTGTTAAATTCATAACAATGTGAATCACATGGTGATGTGAACTAGATTATTGACTCTAGTGCAAGTGGGAGACTGTTGGAAATATGCCCTAGAGGCAATAATACATTGGGTATTATCATATTTCCTTGTTCATGATAATTGTTTATTATCCATGCTATAATTGTGTTGATCGGAAACTCAGATACATATGTGGATACATAGACAACACCATGTCCCTAGTATGCCTCTAATGGACTAGCTCGTTGATCAAAGATGGCTATGGTTTCCTAGTCATGGACATGAGATGTCATTTGATAACGAGATCATGTCATTAGGATAATTATGTGATGGAGAAGACCCAAACTACAAACTTACCATATGATCGTGTTAGTTATTGCTACTGTTTTCTGCATGTCAAGTATTTGTTCCTATGACCATGAGATCATGCAACTCACTGACACCGGAGGAGTACCTTGTGTGTATCAAATGTCGCAACGTAACCGGGTGACTATAAAGGTGCTCTATAGGTATCTCCGAGGGTGTCTATTGGGTTGGCATGGATCAAGACTGGGATTTGTTATTCCGTGTGACGGAGAGGTATCTCAGGGCCCACTCGATAATACATCATCACAATAAGCCTTGCAAGCAATGTGACTAAGTGTTAGTCACGGGATCTTGTATTACGGAATGAGTAAAGAGACTTGTCGTTAATGAGGTTGAACTAGGTATGGAGATACCGACGATCGAATCTCGGGCAAGTAAAATATCGAAGAACAAAGGGAACATCATACGGGATTAACTGAATCCTTAACATAGAGGTTCGACCGATAAATATCTTCGTAGAATATGTAGGAACCAATATGGGCATCCAGGTCCCTCTATTGGTTATTGACCGTAGAGGTGTCTCGGTCCTTTCTACATAGTTCTCGAACCCGCATGGTCTGCACACTTAAGGTTCGGTGACGTTTCGGTAGTATAGAGTTATGTATGGTGGTGACCGAAGGTTATTTGGAGTCCCGGATGAGATCCCGGACGTCACGAGGAGCTCCAGAATGGTCCGGAGGTAAAGATTGATATATAGGAAGTCCTGTTTTTGTCGTCGGAAAAGTTTCAGGCTCATCAGTAGTGTACCGGGAGTGCCGGTAGTGTACCAGGGGACCATCGGGAGAGGTATTTCGACCCAAGAGGCTACATGGGCTGTGGGAGGAGGTAAACCAGCCCCTGGTGGGCTGGCCGAAGCCTCCTCAAAGGGACCATGCGGCATGAGTGGTTTGAGAAGGAAAAAATCCAAAGGTGGAGAGGTGGAAAGAGTTTCCAAGTGGAAAGGAGGAATCCTACTCCTAATAGGATTGGAGTAGGACTCCTCCACCTCCAATTTCGACCAAACCTTGAGGGTTTGAGGCTGCCTCCTCCCCTCCCTCCCTCCTATATATACTAGAGGATTTAGAGGAAAAAGCTAACCCTAATAGCCACGTGCTACCTCTCCTCTAGATCGCAGTTTCTCCTCTAGATCGGTTTTCAGCGGTGCTTAGGTGAAGCCCTGCTGGAATAGCTCCACCACCATCGCCGCAACACCATCGCACTGCCGGAGAACTCATCTAACTCCCCGCTCCCTATTGCTATATCAAGAAGGCGGAGATCGTCATCGAGTTGTACGTGTGCTGAACGCGGAGGTGGCGTCCGTTCGGCGCTAGATTGGAAGGAACGTGATCAAGATCGCGAGACGGTTCGTGATGAGATCGCGGGACGGATCGTGATGAGTTCGCGGGACGGATCGTAATTGTATCGCGGGATGGATCGTGATGAGATCGCGGGATGCTCAGCGATTTGGATCGTGAAGACGTTCGACTACACCAACCGCGTTTCTTAACGCTTCCCGCTTAGCGATCTACAAGGGTATGTAGATCCACTCTCCCTCTCATAGATGCTCATCACCATGGATATATCTTGCGTGTGCATAGGAAAATTTTTGTTTCCCATGCAACGTTCCCCAACACCAAGGTCTTCAAGAAATTGTTTGATATCGACAGCTTTCTTGGAGGCTTCTGAAGCAGCAACATATTCCGCCTCCATCGTAGAATCCGCCACAGTCTTTTGTTTGGAACTTTTCCAATCAAGTGCTCCGCCGTTCAATATGAAAACATAGCAGAATTGAGATTTGAAGTCATATGGGTCAGTCATGAAGCTTGCATCAGTGTAAGAACTTACAATGAGCTCTTCATCACCTCCTTACACAAGGAGTAAATCCCTGGTCCTTCTGAGGTACTTAAGTATACCCTTGACTGCGGTCCAGTGTTCCAATCCTAGATCACCTTGGTACTGGCTGCTAACACTTAGCGCATAGGAAACATCCGGTCTTGTACATAGCATGGCATACATAATAGAACCAACTGCCGAAGCATATGGAATAACATTCATTTGTACTTGCTCATCGAGGGTCCGAGGACTCTGATTCTTGCAAAGCACTGTGCCAGGTGACATGGGGAGTAGGCCTTTCTTGGAGTTCTCCATGTTGAACCTTTTCAACACCTTGTCAATGTACGTGCTTCGGCTAAGCTCTATCAGGCGTCTTGATCAATCTCTATAGATTCTGATGCCCAATACATATGCCGCTTCGCCTACGTCTTTCATTGAAAAACTCCTTTTCAATGAGTCTTTTATTTTGCTAAGAAATTCCACGTCATTTCCAATCAACAATATGTCATCCACATACAATATTAGAAATGCTTTTGCGCTCCCACTAAACTTCTTGTAAACACAAGATTCTTCATCGTTCCTGATGAAGCCAAACTCTTTGACCACTTCATCAAAACGAATGTTCCAACTCCTTGATGCTTGCTTCAGACCATAAATGGCTTTTTGAAGCTTACATACCTTTCCAGCATTCTTAGGATCGATAAAACCTTCTGGTTGTATCATGTATACATCCTTTTCAAGGTTTCCATTTAGGAAAGCCGTTTTGACATCCATCTGCCATATTTCATAGTTAAAATAAGCAGCAATTGCTAGTAA
This sequence comes from Hordeum marinum, assembly GCA_022496015.1. Taxonomy (NCBI): domain Eukaryota; kingdom Viridiplantae; phylum Streptophyta; class Magnoliopsida; order Poales; family Poaceae; genus Hordeum; species Hordeum marinum. Next base: position 551,641,443 of record CM039674.1, on the reverse strand, counting down.
TATGCGAACAGACCTAAGCATAGCTATGGGCGAGAAAGTCTCGTCGTAGTCCACTCCTGGAACTTGCGTGAACCCTTTCGCGACAAGTCTAGCTTTGTGGATAGTAATGTTACCATCCGCGTCCGTCTTTCTTTTGAAAATTTCAATACATTTACAACCAATGGGTTTTATGCCATCTGGAAGTTCTTCCAAGTTCCAAACTTGGTTTATACATGGATTCCATTTCGGATTTCATGGCCTTGTGCCATTCCCTTGAGCTAGGCCCCGCCATCGCTTCCTTGTAGTGTGCAGGTTCATCATCTTCAAGAATGAAGATTTCGTTATGAAACCACTCAGGTGGCTGGATAGCCCTACCTGATCTGTGCGGTTCAGTTACAACATTGTCTGGAGTTACCGCATCATATGCGATGACTTCCTATTCGGTTGTATGGATAATTTGCGGAATTTCTTCCGGTTCATTAGCCATATCAACGGTCGCCGAAGATTCACTAATCTCATTAAGTTGTACTGTCCTCCCACTCAATTCTTTAGCGAGAAATTCTTTCTCGAGAAAGTGTCCAACCTTTGTGACAAACATTTTGCCCTCAGACTGGTGGTAGAAGGAATATCCAATGGTGTTTTTTGGATAACCTACAAAGTAACATATGTATGATCTAGGTTCTAGTTTGGTTGGCTGTAAACATTTTACGTATGTCTCACAACCCCAATCCTTGAGATGCGACACGCTAGGTATCTTCCCATACCACATCTCATGTGGTGTCGTCTCAATAGACTTAGACGGTGCTCTATTTAATGTATAAGCAGCAGTTTCTAGTGCGTGACCCCAAAAAGAAATTGATAGATCTGTAAGAGACATCATCGACCTTACCATGTCTAACAGGGTTCAGTTACGTCGTTCCGACACTCCGTTTTGTTGTGGAGTTCTGGGAGGCGTAAGTTGTGAAATGATTCCATGGTCACTCAGATGTTGGCCAAACTCGTGACTAAGATATCCGCCTCCGCGATCAGACCGTAGAAACTTAATCTTTTTGTTACGATGATTTTCGACCTCATTCTGAAATCCCTTGAACTTTTCAAAGGTTTCTGACTTATGCTTCATCAAGTAGATATATCCATACCTACTTAAATCATCAGTAAAAGTTACGAAGTAGAAATACACACCCCATGCGATTGTGCTCATTGGACCACATACATCACTATGTATTATTTCCAATAATTCACTCCCCCGTTCAGGATGACCTGTGAACGGCGTCCTGGTCATTTTTCCCATCAAGCAAGCTTCACATGTGTCAAATGATTCAAAATTAAGGGACGGTAAAACTCCACCTCTATGGAGTCTTTGCATGCGTTTCTTTCCGATGTGGCCAAGGCGACAGTGCCACATGAAAGTGGTGGTGGTATCAGCCTTCCTAAGGCGTTTAGCATTCACGTTAAAGACATCATTTTCGCATTCAAGATTTAGTATGAAAAGGCCCCCAACAATGGGTGCAAATCCATAAAACATATCCTTACAATAAAGTGAACAACCATTGTTCTCAGACTTGTAGGAGTACCCATCGTGTACCAAACATGATCCAGAGATAATGTTTCTACACAATGCCGGAACAAAATAACAGTTACTTAGTTCCAAAATAAATCCTGAAGGGAGACGTAGAGGCATAATGCCGACGACTTGAGCGGCGATCCCAGTGCCATTCTCGACACGCATCACGACTTCATTCTTTGCCAGCTTGCGTACCTTCTGAAGCCCCTGTATCGAGTTGCAAATGTGAGCAACTGATCCGGTATCAAATACACAAGACCTAGAATTTTCTCTAGCAAGCAAAACGTCAATGACATTAACTTGTATAACAATTATACGTTTTTCGGTTTTCCCGGACTTCTTATCTTCCGGATGCTTCTTGCAGTTTCTCTTCCAGTATCATGTGCCCTTGCAGTAGAAGCACTTAGTTTCATTCTTGGCTCCGCCCTTAGATTTGCATTGGAAGCCGGTATTACCGGCGCCCTTGCCCTTCTTTGGCTTGCCTTTCTTATTGAAACTAGCAGTTTTATTCACAAGCAACACTTGCTTGTGATTTTTCCGCAGTCCTCCTTCAGCAGTTTTCATCATGGCAAGCACCTCATTTGGTGTTTTGTCCATCCCATTCATGTTGTAGTTCATGATAAAACTGCTGTAAGACGGGGGGAGTGAACCGAGCAACATGTTCATAACATGCTCTGGTGGAAGTGGAAAATCCAGGGTTTTAAGCCTTTCAGTGTAGCCAATCATATTGACTACGTGCTCGTCAACTGAACTGCCATCAGCCATCTTGGTCTCCACCATCATCTTCATGATATCAAAACGTTCAGATCATGCATTAAACTTGTAAAGAGCATCCAGATCCTTGATCATATCAAAGGAGTTACGGAATTCAAAATGTTTTTGAAGCTCTGAACTCATGCAAGACAGCATGAGGCACTGCACTAAGTTGTAGTCATCATCCTTAGTGGCCCAGACATTTTGTATATCTTTCGCGGTTGTTGCCGCCGGCTTAGGTGGAAGAGGTTCGTCAAGCATGTACACTTTCTTAGCACCCCTGAGGACAATCCTCAGGGTACGGACCCAGTCCGCATAGTTGTTCCCATTTGCAGCTAACTTCTCTTTCTCTAACATTGGGCCTAAGTTGAACGCGCTGTTGCGAGCCATTTGATCTACAACGGAAAACACAAGTTCACTTAGACTTTGTTCATAATGTTTTTTGCATTAGTGAATAAACATTTTTATTCTAAAGTGCGCTCCCACTCAAATCAATATCTCTCATAATTGATTGTGAGTGATGCAAGACCCAACTTTCAATTCAAAATCAAGGATGTAACCATCTCAAGTGACGAGAATTTTAATTGGTAGGCCAACTTGTCAATCACATCTCTATGTGATTCTTGTTCATCTTTCGATGGGTGTGTTCCGAGCTCAGGACGATCCTTCGGAACGTCAAGATAACCAAGTGATCTTGCTGCGAGGTTTCAATTCACCCACCTCACACTTCTCTAATCGTTTGTACCCATGTAACCATGTGATACCCCGAAGAGATAGGTGCCGTGACGGTGCTACACTTGGGACAACACTAACTACTTGATATTTTGTGAGAGATCACCCTAATAAAAAGCGACTACCGCGCAATCAAGAAGGGTGCATCAAGAGGGATAAACATCTTAGGCAATTCATAATAGCATGATATGGTATAGCCCCTTCTGACGGAGAAGTCAAGTATTTCTTCGTCTTCGGCATTCGCGTCGGTATTCACCTTCGCGAAGATTGCCACCACCTTGTCGATGCACCAGATAATATTGCTATCTCTATAGATAATAAAATAAGTGCATTACATAATGTTGACACACAGGTCATTAAAGTGCAATCATATGGCTCCAACCATCATGCCGAATCATGACACGCAGGTCATGTTAATTACATCATATAGTCATCTCATACATAATCAAATTGAATACGAGCATTGCTATACCACATCACATGCAAACCATCCTGCAAAACCAAGTTAGACGCCTCTAATCGGTTTATAAAAAAATTATTTTACGTGGCTTCTAAGGTTTTGACTCAAACCGCAGCTACCAATGTTTATCATCAAGTATGATAATTCAAGTTGCTAGATTAACTTTCCAGGGTGTATGAAACACGAGATAATAAAATCTCGAGCACCATACTAAACTTCGTCATACGCGTGACCCCCGTGCAGATCACATCTGCATTGACCTTTCATCTACGAAACATCCATCTTTCTTTAACTATGGTGGAACCCAAAGAACTGTTAGCACTTCGTTGATCTGCCAATCAGCATACTCAGGAGCAGCATGAAAGGATCGCGGATTGCCAGAACTTTGTGAGATTCCACCATGCCGTCAAGATCAGGACTACGCAAATTCAAGGGAAGCAACAGGAACATCGGGTAACAAATTTCATCTACTACCCACACAAATAATTTTCAGTAATAGATCTCATCTACTACAAAATTATACAATGCAATACCCATACATCTCATGTATTCTAGATCATAACATGCATCTACGCATAGCCTGGCTCCTGATGCCACTGTTGGGGAACACGACAGAAAACAAAAATTTCTGGTATAGCGAGCACGCCCAGGACCACTATGGAGACTGCGTACAAGGTTTGATCTGATCCGTACCGACTCGAAGCATAGCGAAAGAAGAGTCGGTGGATATCGTTGGTGCAGATCCTCGCAGATAGGATTTTACAACCTCCCAACCGTGAGGATGTACTCCCTCATCGGACAGCCCTTCGGGAGGCGGTCGGACAGTCCCTCGGACGATGTCACGAATAGCCCTTGGGGAGGACCTTCGAAACTGAGACGGTCACCTGGACAGCCCTCCGGGAGGACCTCTCAAACTAGGACCGAAACTACGATCTCTCTATAAAGTTGCACACATACGGTGTCATCTATCCGGCAGGGCTTCGTCGTCTAGAACTAGTTCGTGTCGGAACCCAGACAGCCTTTCGGCTCTATGAAAAACTCTTTTCGTGGGAGGAAGAGAGAGAGATAGCAAAGCATAGCATGTGTATGAGAGTAAGGGGTGAGAGTGGAGAGTGCATCTCCACCTCTATTTATAGGAAAACCCAAGGGGTAGGGTGACACTTGAAATACCCAAAATGCCCTTCACAAGGGCACAAAGGTAAAACAAGTGGGCAGCCCATATCCTTCCATGTCATCCCAAAAGATCTTGGGAAGATATTTGTGGAAAGCCAACTTCCAACCATAACCATAAATGCATTTTCACTATTCATGAAACTAATTTTTCGTGATTGATAAATCCGAAAATAATTCTATGGGTCCTAGAATAATTCTAGTACCCACCAAAACAATTCTGGACATCATCCAAAACATTTTCAGATTAGTAATTTTCATCTGTGAAAAGCAACCAAAGCGGTTCCGGTAGTCCGGAACATTTCCGGTTTTTCTTCCGGAAAATTCCAAAAAGTTTCCAGAACAATTCTGGCATCCTCCAAGAATTATTAGGCATGTGCCAAAACCAATTTGACTTTATGGTATACCCTGAAACAACTTTTCAGTTTCATTGGAACTCATTTGGTGACCTCTCTCTTCGGAACTTTTTCGTTGTCTCCGAAAACTTTTTCCGGAAACTTTCTCTCCGACTCCTTGTCTAGTATTCAGCAGATAGATGACCCTTAAGTGTGTGACTCTATAGGTTCGGTGAAGTATAGACATGACCCGGAACCCCTTCCGATCAATGATCAACATCAGAGTCGTGGACACCATTATTGACCCCTATACCCACACGAATGAATATTCTACTGAACCTCCAGTTGCCGTGTGCTATTCCTATTGCTTCATGATATGTTACAAACACCCGAGGTGAGATTTTCTGCATCCCCATGGATCAACAACTTGTCCACTATGCAAGTTACCTCGTTACCGGTTTTGTTCTCTTTTCTCGTTTCCGTGTTCCAGCATCCCTGTGATCAAATCACACTGTGTCCGGCCAGACGATGATGGATACCGTAACACCGAGAGGGACCGAGAATATCTCTCCATCGTCGGAGTAGCAAATCACAATCTTGAGCTATCTTGTTACTTGTCATACTTTTCCGTGATGGAGCAAATCCCGTAAGCCGCCGTAATTGCCACCCAGTAACGGATGACGTTTAACAGATCCCAAAGTTCACGAAGCAAGCACGAAGGAACTTGATACTCTCATGGTCTAAGGAATTATGCAAACATTAACTATCTCTGTGTTATTAACCATTAACTTGTGAAAAATGTATCTCATAGCATAACATCAATATGGGTCGATTCAACACAAGTGTTCTACCAACATCGTGCCCTCAAAATTGACGGCATAGCCATGCTCATGATCAGGGAAACAGGATCATCATGCAATACTTGAGCCAGTCTTAGAGGCAAGACTAGGAATACAATTTACCGTTTATTATACCACACGTGCACATGAGTTTCCCTTCAAGCCTCGTGGTTATAGTAGACTCGAGAACCATTGCAGTTATGGCATGGAACATAAACATTCATTACAAACTCAGAGATACAAAATAACTATTATTACTGCCTCTAGGGCATATCTCCTACAGTGTCATATTTGCTTACGCCAGGCATAATTGTACTTTACCCCTTTTTTAAACTTAATTGGTATTTTTTTATTCGGCTTGTTATTAGCTATGGCATTGCCGCTTAGGCCCACGCCAGCAGTGTCCCACCTAAGTCAACTACCGGCCCATAGTAAAAGACCTAGTCACTGCCGCCCTCTCATTTCAACTCCCCCTCGACCAGTCGCCACCCGTCACCTCCCGTCACCGCCCCATCGCCTCTCGTCGCCACCCCATCGCCTTCCCGTCGCCGCCCCATCGCCGCCTCATCCTCTCCTCTCCGTACCAGCAAGGTTCACTCCTCTCTGTCCTTCGTCCTCGGTCTGCATCTCCTTCCTCCGTCCACGGTCTGCATCTCCTTCCTCGGTTCTGTGTGATGTAGGATTGCTATGTGTAGAAATTTTAGGATTGATATGTGTAGAAATTTTAATACATGGATTGCTTTGTGTAGAAATTTTAGTGATCCTATGTAAAATCCGATGCATTTTGAGTAGATTTTGTTTATTTGTGTCTCCCTCTGTGGATTTTGGTTTATAACTTGCATTGTATATATATATATATATATATGTTACTAGTGTAGAATTATACACATGTTACTTTCCAATATGTTTAGAATCCGATTATATACTTAGTTTTCAATATGTTTTTGTGTAGTATGGCGCAACCAGCACCATGCCGAGTGTGCAGGTCAAGGTGCGCAATCAGCCTTGCAACTGCCACCTTGTTCGGCATTTACTTCCAGCCGTGTTTTGTTCCTGCAGCGGTAACAAATTATATGACCCTTCTAATAGTTTGTTCTTTTCATTTTGTTGATATTTACACTAATTCATTGTGTGTGTGTGTGTGGTTTTCGTTTTTCTTACACAGATCATCCCTTGCAATGTGAGATTGGATTTCAATGAGCACATTACTGGAGACACCGTCATCTTCGAATCTCCTAGGGGGCTACACTATGGAGGTCAATAAGGAAGGAACATAACCCAGATTAGAGGAGATGAATGGGGTCGTTTCATCGCCCACATGCATCTAACTGGGGGTGAATTGATCAGCTTCTCATTCAGAAAAGAAACTCCAAGGCTAGTTGTTATCTATCTCAACTATGACGAAAAAGATGATTACCCACTTGATGAAGCACTCTTTGCCCAAAGAATGACCGGCTGAGGGAGGATAAAACGGACACGCTCTGGCGAGAGCTTCCGCCACGTGATGCCTACGTCGGGGTGCCATTCGTGACCCGCCTGACACGAGCGATGGTTAACCGACATATCATGGTATGTTTCTTATTGTTGTAGCTAGTAATGTAATATGCTTAGTACAAATAGTAATGTGATCTATGTTTATAGTATAGTAATGCAATGATATGCTTAGTATATTAATGTGATGATATGCTTAGTGTATAGTAATGCGATATGCTTAGTATATATATAGTAATGTGATCTATGCTTATAGTATAGTAATGCAATGATATGCTTAGTATATTAATGTGATGATATGCTTAGTGTGTATACATAGTAATGATATATGCTTCGTAATGCGATATGCTTAATTAGTAATGTGATATTCTTAGTATATATAGTAATATATTAATGTGATTTGTCCTTAGTATATATAGTAATGTGATCTATGCTCATATTATATATAGTAATGTCATATATTGACTATATAGTGTAGTGATGTGTGATGATATGATCATCATGTTTTTTTTCAAAAATTACCTAAGAGGCTATGTGAGAGTTGTGGCATCGAGATGGATGAAGAAGGCATTGTTGGACTACGCCTTACCAGAAGGGGAATCATTACCACATGTGCTTATTCATTGGACATGGACAGGTGCACTATCTTTAGTGCATCTGGGTGGAGCAACTTCCTCGCTGGCAAGAATCTTCGGGTTGGACAGGTCGTCTTAGTCACTATCAGGAACACCTCACGCCTTACTTGAGGATGATGATCGTTTTTGACATCCTTTAACTATGCTATATCTAGTTTGCTCATATTTGTGAGGATTGTATAATAGGTACTTATTATTAACTCTAGCTAGCTAGTACTGCTTGTGAGATTGATACTTATTATTAATGGTATGCATTGTTCTATTGGGCTAATTCCTCGTGTGCAATGCAAAATGCTAAATGTTATGTGCAATGCAAAATGCTAAATGTTACGTGATGTTATTTTCATTTTTATTTTTGGCTGCACAAAATGTTACATTACACGCTGCTAGGTGAGCGATTATAGTGCTGGCATAGCCTACATGGCACGCCATCAGCGCGTAGAATACCGCTGACGTGGGACCCGATGCCACCACTATTTTTTAAGAATGGAGACATATTAGTGGCATCGGCTATCATGCCAGTACAACCTTTTTCGCCACGCCATAACTAGGATTTTCTGCACTAGTATACGTAGTATAAGTTTTTCCTTACCAAGAGCGCTTCACTCCCTGGCAACCGCACCAAAAAAGAGTCTTGATGACCCACAAGTATAGGGGGTCAATCGTAGTCCTTTCGATAAGTAAGAGTGTCGAACCCAACGAGGAGCAGAAGGAAATGACAAGCTGTTTTCAGCAAGATAGTTTCTACAAGCACTGAAATTGTAGGTAACAGATAGTTTGATAGCAAGATAATTGGTAATGAGCAAGTAATGGTAACGGTAAATAAGTTGCAGCAAGGTAACCCAATCCTTTTGTGGCAAAGGACAGGTCAAAACGATCTCTTATAATAAGCAAAGTGTCTTGAGGGTACACGATAATTTCATCTAGTCACTTTCATCATGTTGGTTTGATTCGTGTTCGCTACTTTGATTATTTAATATGTGGGTGGACCGATGCTAAGGTGGTGTTCTTACTTGAACTAACAATCTACTTATGATTAACCCCATCGCAAGCATCTGTAACTACGAGAAAAGCATTAAGACAAAGTCTAACTATAGCATTAAACATGTGGATCCAAATCAGCCCCTTACGAAGTAGCGCATAAACTAGGGTTTAAGCTTTTGTCATTCTAGCAACCTATTATCTAATAACTACTCCACAATGCATTCCCTTAGGCCCAAGAATGACGAAGTATCATGTAGTCGACGTCACATGACACCACTAAGGGAATCACAATATACATATCATCAAAATATCGAACACATATCAAATTCACATGATTACTTGCAACATGACTTGTCTCGTGACCTCAAGAACAAAGGTAACTACTCACAAATGATATTATTACTCAAGATCAAAGAGGTATTGAATAGAATAATGGATCTGAACATATAATCTTCCACCAAATAAACCATATAGTAATCAACTATGCAAGGTAATAAACACTAATAGTCACCCACAAGTACCAATCTAAGGTTCCGATACAAAGATTGAACACGAGAGGTGAAGTAGGGTTTGAGAGGAGATGGTGTTGTTGAAGATGTTGATGAAGAATGGCCTCCCAAAGATGAGAGGGGTGTTGGTGATGACGATGGCTTCGAATTCCTCCTCCGGGAGGGAAGTTCCCCCTGCGAAATCGCTTCGCCGGACGGTAAAAGTGCTCCTGTCCAAGTTCCGCCTCTAGACGGCGGCGCTTTATCCCGAAAGTCCTACTCTGATTATTTTTTCTAAGTCAAAACACCTTTTATAACAGAAGATGGGCTCCGGAGGTGGGTCGTGCTGAGCACAACCCACCAAGGCTCACCAGGGTGGCCTGGCGCGTCCTGATGTCTTGTGCTCACCAGGGTGGCCCCTCCAGTAGTTATTTGCTCCAATATTTATTATATATTCCATAAAAAATCTCCGTGAAGTTTCAGCTCATTTGAAGATGTGCATAATAGGTATCTCTGACATGCTTTTTCAAGTCCAGAATTCCAGTTGCCGGTATTCTCCTTCTTTGTTCAAACCTTGCATATTATGAGAAAAAAAGGCATTAGAATTACTCCATAAAGCATTATTATGTATAAAAACACTATAAATAACGGTAGGAAATCATGATGCAAAATGGACGTATCACGTCACTTCTTCCGCTTGCTTTGCATCCACACCCACCACTTCCATCGCCGCCGTTGTACCTCTCCGGCTGCCACACAGGCATTGTTGAATGTTCACAATCAGCACCGATGTGCCCGCCCGTCTTTTTTGATAGCGATGTCCACCCTAGAGTCTTTTGTTCCCAGGTACACTCTGCCATCCTATGGACGACCTCCATGGTGGCCACCACGCCCGACAGATGTTCGTCAAATGTCATTGAGCTTATTTTCAGACGTGTCGATTTTTCAAAGTAAGAAGGATGGCGGGGTACTCGACCATGGAGGATGAGTTGTTGTGTGATGCGTGGTTGGTCGTGTCTAGGGACTTCATAGGCGGGAGCAGAGGGGGCCTTCTGGCAGCAAGTGCATGAATCATTTCACGAACCAAAGCACACTGCGCCCTACAATATGTACATCGTCCATGATCACAATGTGAGGTCGTTGTCGTATCGATGGTATGCCATCCAAACCATCGTCACCAAGTTTTGTCACATAGTTGCTCAACTGGAGGCAATGTGGCCATTGCACGCGACAGAGGAGATCATAAGTTTTGCTTCTTCTTCGCAACTTCTTGATTGAATCATTCATTCACTCAATGTTGTTATTTAAGTTGTGTAGCTCGTACGCGCTGCCGTGATGTACCACATGACAGAGAGGCAGCCATTTATATATACACACTATTGGATGAAACTGAAGAGACGGTATGCATGGGACACCATGCTCCGTTGAAAAACTTGTTGGACAACGAATTTGGTACGTTGTTGTACTTGCACGCTATGTATAAATGATTTGTACTAATTTCTTACTGAACTTTAATAAATATCAACCGCTCTGCAATAGGTGCCTGGCATTCCTTTCAGTTTGTGGTCAGGTTATTTGGAGTTGCCAATCCTTCAAGTCTGACTAATTTGTGAGCTAAATCGACAAAACAAAGTGGAGTACCAACAGCTTTGGAACAGAAAACTAAACCTTGGTTACATTAGTAAGATTATTTGGAAGATTAGGCCCTAGAGATAGGACATCACATTCCATGAGAAAGTACAGCAGAAAAAAAATAGTTTCACAATGACATAGCAGGAACCAAATCGAAGCTACCTACAACGCTCGTCGAAGACCAAATTGATGCTACCTATAGCTACAAAGTTGACCGAAGATTTACTGAACGCTTCACTTCACTGTACAGATTGATGTGAATCATTGGTGTCAGGTTGAGGAGACACAACCTATGGATGGATGGGGAGATCAAGATGGAACTCCCTTTATCTACCAAGTACACAGCCCACTGCCTACTTGTTCTTGTTCAGTTTGCCTTACTCAGAATTTGCTCCATGAGGGCCGTCTAAACTCGGATACAGCCAAAGCCAATGCATCTCAAAATATGCTCCATGGGGGCTGTCCAAACTGGGATACAGCCAATGCATCATATGGTTTAATGCCGCCCAATTCGTTTTCTGTCTATAGCTTAATGCCTATTCCCTGCATCAGCAGTCTGCAAATGAAAAACACAGTCTTCATACATCAGCACAACTTCTATTTTGATGTTCTCTATGGAGTATAAATGATGATAATAAACAGCTAGCAGTGTACCCAGGGGATGATATCGTGTACTTACAGCAAAGCGTGGGGAGCGACGGGTGCCAGATCCCGATGTAAGGGGAGATGCTGTTGATCGGGGAGGGGCACCTCTCTTTGCACGCGGATCTTGATTCTTTGACCGGCTTCGGGGATGGCTTTGACTGGTCGTGCCTTCGCTTGTGGTATCAACTGACACATCCGGTGGTGATGAAATCGGTGTGCATGATGTGTCTGTGCACAATGAAGTTGCAGGATGAACCCCTGCAGACAGTACAAGAAGAAGTCTCTATAAATGATATAAAAAAACAATATGCAGCACATTTACAACTCCACATAGTAGATCGGAACAAAGAGTAAGACAGGCAACCCATTTTTCAACAGAACTACAATGTACCATGTTCAGTATTGCTCATTACGAGAAAGTACACACGGCATGGTCATGCCATCAGAGGTCATGAACTGCTCTGCATTAGGTACTTGGCATTTCTTCCAGTTAGCGGTCACTGGTCAGGTTATTTTCAGTTCAAAATCCTTGAAGATTGACAAATTTGTGAACCAAGTCAGCAAAATGAAGTGGAGTCCCAACATCTTTAGAGCAGAAAACTAAATCATGATTGCATTACCAAGATTATTAGGAAGATTACGCTCTACAGACACGATGGTACACGCTATACAGAGATATTTCCATGATATATTCATGCCAGCCTCCCATCGTACAGACAGGATAGTTCATCTAGAGTTCTCGACACTCAGTCGAAAAAACAGATTGGTGGAAATTCAGGAAAATATTCAATACATACAGAGAACGTTATTGCAGCAATATTAACAGAGTTACTCTTGGGGGAAAACAGTGCTAAACTGAATTAACTGGCATTTCGGGGGAAATGGACTTGATACAGTTTTGTAAAGAAACATGGAATACCTTTGATTGCAGCCGCTCGGAATCTTGCCCTCATGATTCTAACGAACTTGAAGAGATCGTTAGTGCAGTTCAAATCCTTCACCAATTCTTCAGTGTCTTTCAATAATGGAGTACATTGAATTACTGTTATAAAGAAAATGAGAAGTTTGATGATTATACATTTCAAACAATCTGAATATTAGACAGCTCAGGTAAGAAACTTGTAACTCACAGCTGTACTCGTCTTTATTGACTTTTATGCAAAATAAATACTCATCATCCGGACTTTGCATGTCAACTTTATTGAAGACAAATTTAACCCCTTCACACACAAAAGAGAGGAAAGGTCACGTGTTATGGCCTGAAGCTCACTTAAAGGAACATGTTATTGGAACTATCATTACCTTCCCCTGCAACAATTTGAAAACCAAGAAATTTATTGTACCACATGATAGCTTCCTCTAGGTTCTTTTTTCCAATCACGTCAACATTAGCCTCAAGAGCTTCGATACCTGCCATCAAAACAAAATGTATCAAGGCATGTAGATTCCAGATTCTGCGTAGCCAAGGAAAATATATTCAAACAAAATCGTAATATTGGCGTCAGCATAACAACAAATTCAAGGGGCAGAATATATTGGAGCTAGGTGTTCAAAAGAACCCATCAGACTGGACTGTTGGGACTTATATCTTTGAACCCTACTAATCAACTTCTAAGTATACTTCATAGGTCAGATAATAGTAGTACGATGACACTTCCAACTATTGTACTAAAACCATGATTCAGGTTGTAATTTTTTTACCTTGGAGCTGATGTGATATGACATTTGCAAACTCATCTCTCCTAGCCCTCTGTTCCAAGACCAGGCTCCTGAGCTGCTCGTTCGTTGCAGTGGCGTTCAAAATCGACTCGCTGGTGAGCTTACATTCAGATTCCTTCTTCAGTTTGGCTGCAGAGATAGTTTACAGGACTTGAGCGTTTCTATGAATGTTGTCCCAGGACAACGATAGACCAGTATGAAATCATAGTTCAGAGACTGAACCATTCATCATAAGTTCATAACAAAGAAGCACTTTGAGTGTAACATACATTCCATTGTTGCAAAGTTGCACAATGGTGAAGAAATGCTTACTGGACAGAGCTTCTGTCAGGCTTGCCTCCAGTCCCCTGAGCTGGTCCTTGAGAGTGTTGAGCTTCTCTGCCATCACAGAAGGAAAGAGATGAATCAGTAAAGCCAATCACCCGCCCTTTCATCAGCATCAATAATTCACAAATCGTAGTGCATCTCAGGTTAACTAATCGTCCCGAAAGTGAAAGCTATGTCCTCAGCCGGCAGGAATTTCAAGCACAAACAAACTTAGATTTGCAAGTTTAACCGGCTTGCCGCCATCGCTGAACCGTATCTAACAATTGGTACTCCATCGGTCCCGTGAGCGCGCATCGACCAGCAGCAGACGACCGAGCGGAAGAGGGGCGACGGCGGGGGAGGCGCGTACCTCGGTGCGCGACGCTGCCGTTGGCGAGCGAGCGGGCGGAGAGGATGGCGCCGCGGAAGGCGGACGCGGCGGCCGCGGTGCGCTCGCGACCCTGCGCAATCCGCCGCTCGCACGCCGCGCGCGCCGCCGCCATGTCCCGGCGCAGATCCGCGGCCGCGGGGCCTCCCGCCCCTTCGCCGCGGCCCCCCTCCATGGGTTCGGAGACAGACGAGCGCGGCGGTGGCGCGGGTCGCCGGACGCGCAGGCGGTGGAGGCGGAGGCGGTGGAGGCTCTGGTGCTGCCGGTGGGTTCGGGAAGGAGCGGATTCAGTTCAAAATTTGGCCCTCTCGGTCTCTGCTCTCTTTTTTCGTTTTTTTTTCTTTTGGGCGGATGTGCTGTGAACAAACCTAGCCAAATTCGGCCTGGGTTAAACGGGCCAGGCACGCTTAAATACACGGGCCGAGCCGGGACGGCACACGTGCTGCCCTCCCTGGCCCAGGCATGGCCCCCTCGCTACATGGGCCGGCACACGTGCTGCCCTCCCTCGCCCAGGCACAGCCCCCTCCCTATACGTGCCGGCACGCGTGTTGTTCTTCCTAAAACGGCGACCCGTTTGGCAAGCTGACCCGGAGGTCTGAGTAACAGATCAAGGCACTTGTGCGCTAAAAAAAAGCACATCATGTGCGTGTCCACTCATGCAAGAGGCACGGACCCCTCTCTACACGGCCGGCACGCGTGTTGTCCTCCCTGAAACGGCGGCCCGTTTGGCAAGTTGGTCCGGAGGCCTGAGTAACAGATCAAGGCACTTGTGCGATAAAAAAAGCATCCATGTGTATGTGCACCCTAAACCCTAAAAAAAGCATCCATGTGTATGTGCACTCATGCAGGAGGCAATCTTTTCTTATGTGTTCATATCAAGAGTCAGGTCGTTTCATGGGCCACACCTTTTGGTCCCTTTGAGGGAGATGCTCCTCACCACACGCCAGCGATTTGTCAGGTTAGGCGGTTCGGCGTGTCGTGTTGGGCTGACATGCATGCCTGCCTAGCTAGCCAGACACGGCCCTAGTTGGGCCACGTGTCGGGCTGGCTTGTGACAGGCCAGACACACAGGCTATTGTGTCAGGCATACCTAGGTTGGTCCATTTGGTCAGGTTTGGTTGTGAAGTCGTTGCATCCAACAACTTGTCGAGGCTGGGCTGGCCCAAGCTAACGAACAACAATAGTCCTAAAAAATGTGAGGCTTCATAAGAGTCTAAGGGCACTCCTATTTCAAGGGCGGAATATATCGGAGCTAGTTCAAAAGCAACTATCTGAGGTGCGCTCTTCTGGGAGCCTCTTAAGGATCATTATGAGGCGCCGCAACTTGACACGTTCTGAGCCGCTGCCACGTGTCATGCTCTGGGCACTTTCTTAGGATTTTATTTTTTTATTTTTAGTTTCAACTTTCTAAAGGGTTTTTTATGGCTTTTCGGTTTCCCACCTGTCTTTATTGTCTTTTGGACAAAATACTTTAAAAAACTGTGTGAAATACACATTTTTACTTTCTCGAGAGGCACGGTTTTCTTTTCGCAAGAGGCACGGTCATACCTCTCGGAAACAAAAAAAACATACTTTTTTAAGAGACACGGTTTTGCTTTCGCGAGAGGCACATATTTGCTTCTACGAGAAGCAAGGATGTGCCTCTCGAAAATGATTCTTTTTTCTTAATTGAGAGTCACGGTTCTACTTTCGCAAAAGATACGGATTTGCTTCTGCAAGAGAAATGGAAGTGCCTCTTCTGAATGGAAAAACGTGTTTTCTCTTTCTTTTTTTTTGCTAGAAACACAGTTTTGCTTCTGCGAAAGAATCATATTTGCTTCTGTGAGAGGTAAGGTCGCGCCTCTTGGAAACGAAGAAAACACGTGTTTTCTTCTGCACGAGGCACGATTTTTTCGTCCGGTTTTTTTCGTGAAAAAAGTTCGTGTATCAATATGGGATCTAGTTTTGAAGATCTCGACACGAGGAATCCAACGGTGATAATTGTTCTAGATTTGGACTCACGGTTTAAGAGATCAAACATTTTGAATAAACAAATCTAAAAAAAGGGAAAACTCCCGTGTTGTGACAAGTGGCAGGCATAGAATGTGAAAAAAAGGGGAAACATTTTGAATACTCGCAACATGGGAGGTGGGAATGAAGCGTCGAAAGAAGTACTCCTTAATTAGTGATTCTGAATAACCCCTCTGAGGGAGCCTTGCGTCGGGGAGAGCCTAGATGGGCCCGTCCAGCAGGGCGAGAGGCCACGGCTTATTTATTTTTGTTTTCTGTTCTCGTTTTTTTCTTTATTTTTTTTACTTTTCTTTATACTTTAAAATATTTTATATATGTATACAAAAAACACACTTCAAAAACACATGAACAACTACTTGAAAATGTTGAATAAGTATTGAAAGTGTTGAAGAATATTTAGAAAATGTTGAACAAGGGACAAGTATTTGACAAATGTTCATTACATATTAACAATTGTTGAACGTGTTGAAAAATGTTCAAAAAGTATTTGAGAATGTTGAAAAGGTATTGAAAATGTATAATAAGTACTTGAAAAATGTTGAATAAGTATTATAAAACTAATGAGTATTTGAAAAATGTTGAGCATGTATTTAAAAAACGTTATATAAGTATTAAAATGTTGAAGAAGTGCTTGAAAAAATTTGAATAAGCATGTGGACAATGTTCAACGTGTATACAAAAAATGTTGAAACCCACCGCACCAATTACAAGCTTCATCACAAGCACGCTGGAGCAACTAATTAGGGTTTGCCCTTGGTTTGATGTCCTTGTGGGCAAATTTCAGGGCGTTTGAGCACTCCAATGCCGCCCCATGTTGCATGTTGGATGCTTCCTCCATCGGACGGTTTTATCTCCTTTTCCCCAATGTTTACTTGGTTTTATTATATTATTTTGTTTTCCTGGTTTTCTTGTTGGACATATTTTGTGTGCTCTCACATAGAAAACGGGTGTCCTTTACCTAGGAGCATGGGTTTGTATTAGGTGGGAGCACAAATGTACTTGGTTTAGTTAACGTTGGAAGCACAAATGTGCTTCAAGCACAAGTGTGCTTCACGTGAGAGAACTGTTGTGCTTCACGTTGGAGCATGAGTTTGTATTCGGTGGGAGAAGGGTTAATTAACTTTGGAAGCACAAATGTGCTTTACGTGAGAGAACTGTTGTGCATCACGTTTGGAGCACGGGTTAGTTCGTGCTGGGAGCACATGTTAGTGTAACTGACAGCACACATGTTTATACTAGTTGGAAGCACAAGTTATTAGCATAAATTACTACTAGGTTTTTTCTTTGAGAACTAACTACTAGGTGAGAGCACGTTTAGTTCAGGTTGATAGCACATGATAGTAGTAGTTTGCGAGCACAATTTTCTTTGAAAAAAGTTGTTGAGACTATCAATATTGGACCTATTTTTCCTGATTTCGACATGAGGAACGCAACGATAAAAATGATTCATCATTTGAACACATGTTTCAACAGATTTTTCATTTAGAAAAACTCAACTAAAAAACAAAAAACGTATCCACCCATTCATCCAAAGTTCTACAAAAACTTACAGGTTACAACAAACAACGCATATGGTAAAGTGTGTAAGCCATATCCCTCGTTCCACCCATCAGCCAGAGCCATTGATGCGCATGTGCGGACAATACAGCCGCACATGGCCTCAAATAACACTGCCCTCGACCTAGAACCTTTCCTGAAGCGACTTTTTTCTTTTTGTTATTTATTACCTTTTTTATTTTTCCTTTCATCTTCTTAAATTTTTTTCCTTTTCACTTCGTTAAAATACTTGAACTTTTTTAAAATCCATGTACCATTTTTTTCAATTTCATAACCATTTTTCTAAATTCGTGAAGTGATTTCATAAATTTTTTAAATCACTAGCATTTTTTTTAATTGATTAAAAACTTTAAAGTTCATGAACTTTTTTCCAAATATATGAAATCCCTGAACATCTTTGGTTAATAAATAACATTTTACAATTTTAAATATGGCAACAACTTTCAAATCCTTGAACATTTTCTGATAAACAAGAACATTTTTGAATTACGTGTATATATTTTAAATTTTGTTAATTTATTTCAAAATTAATGAACTTGTTTTCCATCATGAAATATATTTTTAAATATTTCGAAACTTTTTTTGTTATACATAAACATTTTTAAAACTCGCAAATATTTTTTTGAAACAGTGAGTAGTTTTGGAAATTCCTAAAGATAATTTTGAATTATTCGGTTTTGTTCCAAATTCATCAATATTTGTTGAACTTAAGATTTTTGAAATTATTGAACGTTTTTTCGAAATTCGTTTTTTCACAGTTTTCATTTTTTTTCACAGATCTTCTCTTTTTTCAGCACATATTGTACATTTTTAGGGCAAAGGCAAACCATTTTTCTGATACATGGTGGACATATTTCAAATACAAGATGTACATTTTTTAATAAATGTTTTGAACACTCTTTCGAATATATGGTAACATGTTTCCAAATACACATTGTAAAGTTTTTTTACATTGTATTGAAAATCCTGAAATATTCACAGACATTATTTGAAAAAACGAGCACATTTCTTTTAGATGTCATCATACATTTTTAATGAAAATAAACATTTCTTAACCTATGCGAACATATTTACCTTTGTATATAACATTTTTTTAGAAACGTCACAAACATATATTTTAAACCCTGAAATATTACCATGAAATGTTAGGTACATTTTTTTAAAGGCACAAAACATTTTATACACTTAATACACATTTATTTTTAAAATAAAAAATCATACCCATTATTTTGAAACATGGGAACAATTTTTCCATTGTCACGGATTTTTTTGAAGTTATTAACATTTTTGAAACTGCACTAACCATTTTCTACACTATGTTAACATTTTTTTAATTTGTCCTCTTAAATTACTTAAGTAAATTTAAGTTTTTGAATATATTGCTTTAATTTAAAATGTAAAAACTGTAAAAAAGGAGGAAAATAAAGAATTTTGGGTGACATTGGCATCAGGTCAGCTGGACGAGCCACATCCTTCTGGGATGGCCTACCATCGGCACTCTACAGCACGAAGTGACCGTGCGCATCGCAATAGGTGGCGCATAGCCGCAGCCCATAATAAAGGGGTCCTGTGTCTGTACATCGGTTTGCTTGGGGCTGTCATCATTTCCTTGATAATGGTTTGTGCATATTTTTCCTACAGTTTAGTTTAGTGGTTCTTCTAAAAAAGCTACTCATTATTCGTTAGAGCCCGACAAGGGAAGGCACAATCTTCTAAAAAGGGCAAGAGAAAACGTTTATATGTTCCCATGAGTTGACAGAATCACATAAAAGATGCATTGATTAGTTTTATAAGAGAATAAGCACATGAGGTAATTGATGACATGTCAATGATAGTTGTTGTGAGGAATATCTAATCTTAATCAAGAAGATGAGGATCCTTCATAAGACAATGTTGACATCAACACAGATGATAGCAACGTTGGCTCTATGTTTCGGAAGGTCCTAGGGTGAACTCGATGACATGGCACCCTAAGTTGTAAGGCCATATGTATATACATCATATATACATAAATATATATAACTTCATTTGCATAATACTAAGAGTAAACTTTCAACTATACATCTTTTGTTTTGATATGACTATAATAAATTTTGGACGATGTCATATTACGCCAGAAAGACTAAAAAGATAGCAAAATGAAACTCCCATGATTACCTCAAATAAGATCCAAATTCAAGTGATTCCATCGAATCCTTATGTGCTTGAATTTTTAGATTGCTTTCTTTATTTTCTCCTTTTTTCACCACCCAACAAATTGTTCTTAGGCAACTTTGTAAGGCAGACTAAGATCCGGAAATTAAAGAATAATGACAATTTTAAAATAAAATATTTAATAAATCATAAAAATTGTGTATTGAAATTTTTTCATGATTTTATAAAAACATCTTATTCAAAACATGTTCAAAATTTTGAAAACAAATGTTTGAGAGATCAAAAAATGTTCATGACTATAAAATGTAATTATATTGGGCAAAAAATTCCGGCAATTCAACAAAGGTTCATGAATGCAAAAATATCCTGAAAATTTAAAAACTGTTCGTGACTTACAAAATAGTTTATTTATTCATAAAATGTTCACTGGTTCAAAAAATGATCGTGCCTTTCAAAAATTGTTCGTTAAATCAGAAAAATGTTTGTGAAATCAAAAAACAAATTATGAATTTCAAAAAATAGTTCCACCAATTTCCAAAATAATGTTTGTCCGTTATAGAAATGCTTGCCAATTCAAGAAAATCGTCAAAAAATGTTCAGAATTTTTAAAAATTCTTTGCAACAGTATAAATATTCATTAATTCAAAAAATGTTCTTGATTTTATAAAATGTTCAAACATGTGTGAAAGGGTTCATGAATTTGAAAATTGTTTACAAGCTTAAAAAATCTTCATGATTTCACAAAATTTAGAGTGGTAGTGTATCTTAGAGAGGCAGTAAAATATGATCATGACCATTGTAGATCATGATTTTTTTTCTACCGTTGCAACACACGGACCCTTAATAAATGCAAAAAAGAAAAAAGAAAAACGTAAAACAAAACTGAGAATGTGCTGTCCGGCGAACCTAGGACAGCCCATGTGCAGCTGGCTCGACTCGAGCCTTCCGCCAGGTCTCGCTGAAAGCCAGGAATAGACGCACCCACGCACATGGTATCATAAACGGGCCTTTCATATGTATCTATATTAATTGATATTTGCGATTAATATTGAAGAGCCCAAGTTCTTCTTTCGCCACGCCCCAAAACTCTTGGAACTGGCTATCGATTTGCGCATCCCCATGGAGTCGGGATTGCTCCACATCCACTACCACCCAGCTGGAGTTACTTCTCTCCTCGCCTCTCATTCCATCTCCCACGCCGATCATTGCTTCGCCGTCCGTCCAATGGCGAGGAAAAGTTGTGAGCAACATGCAGCAGTGTGGATGTGGAAAGAAAGTACAGTTAATATATCCCACTAACATTAATAAAAATAGTACAATAAATCAATTATGATGCTATGTGTGGGATCGATATGACATGATAGAAGGCGGCATGGATCCACTATATTTAAAAGCCATTTTAACCAAACCAAACTGAATGCTCTTCGCTGTTCCATATAGAGCAGTTTTGGATATCGATGTCGTATATAAGTCAATATTGCTCCATAAAGATCAAATTAACTCCATCAATCTTCATCAAGTTGTCGTGCCAAAAATGACAACACATAGCATTTCATTTTGGGAGCTTCTATAGAGTTATACTTCATGAGTATATAGAGAATGCATGCAGCATTTGCATCTATTTGTCTATGGATGCACTAACTGTCTGACCCTAATGAATTCACACTAATAGAAAACAGACCTTTTGTCCACATCATTAGTCACGGTCTGGTTTTGAACCGGCACTAATGTGCCCATTAGTCCCGGTTCGTGATGGGCATCATTAGTGTCGGTTCGTTCTGGACCTTTAATCCCGATTCGTGCCACGAACCGGGACTAAAGGTGTGGTGGCAGACTGGTGTCAGCCTGGGGCCCCACGGTAACCTTTAGTCCCAGTTCGTGGCTCCAACCGCGACTATAGGCTAACCTTTAGTCGTGGTTGGAGCCACCAACCAGGACTAAAGGTCCCCTATATGAATCCTTCGGACAGTCCGAGCTCTCTGTTCTTCCCCTTTCCTCTCCTCTCTGGTTCTTCCTCTCTTCCCCGAGCTCATCATCCATTTTTGTCAAAATTTGTAAAGATTTGGAGGCACCCCATCCATCCAAATGTTCACAAAGGTTAGCAACTTTGTTCTTTCATCTCTCATTGCTAGATTAGCTCTTGCAATGCTCTATAAGTATAGTGATTTGTGGGTTTTAGTTTGAGAGTATTTATATGTGGTAGTTTATTTGATTTATGCAATTTGAGCTCAAATTAACTTCTTACTTTGCATTTGTAGGTGTTGTTTACTTAGTACCTTCCCGTCCCCGTCCTAACCACCGTCGATCGCCCGCACCGTCCCGTCGCCGGCACCACCTTGGTGAGTCTCTTGTTCTTATCCTTTTTATAAAAAAACTCATGTTTGTAAGATATAGTTAGTTACTTGTATAGTTTTCTTACTTGTATGGTTGTTTGTTATACATAGTGACATGGTTTTGATATCCGTCCCCGTCGGCCTCATCCGGTTTATGATTCAGATGTGGTATATACTCTCTTTTATAACTATTTGTTGCATTTCATGTTTTTGACAATTATGCCGATCAAGTTGACATAGATATTTTTATCTAGGAGGTATGTGAACCGGAAATTCCAACCGACATAGATATTCTTGTCAAGAAGTTAAATTTAGTTGAAAAAGAAAACGAGTGTTTGAAAGAAAAATTGAAAAGAGTTGAGGAAGAGAAGATGAAACTGGAGTTGTATGTTGCCGATGTCGTCGATGATCACAAGATCAATATGGATGCACTAGTGCAGAATCGGCCTATAGTCGCGGTTCATAAGGGCCTTTAGTGTCGGTTCTTAAACCGGCATTAAAGGGTGGGGACTAAAGCCCACCCCCCCTTCACTCCCAGTTCAACACGACCCGACACCAAAGGCCCATCACGTGGCATCTGTCGGCGCTGTTGGCTGGGGACCTTTAGTCCCGGTTGGTAACACCAACCGAAACTAAAAGTATTTATTTTGTTTTATTTTCCCTTTTAATCCTTTAGGGGTTTATAAATTAATTATGATTTATTTTTTCCTTTTGATTTTGTGTTTTCCATTTAATTAATTTTTATTTCAAACATATATTACGCTACTACATACTGTACACACGTTGTGCATATATATATATATGATCGGTTCTACGAGAAATTATATATATATATATATATAATATATATATATATATACATATACAATTTCTTCTACAATTTGAGGATCAATACATAGGCATGCATTACTTCTTGATATCTTGTAATGGTATTCTCCTTTGGGATCTATGATCTGGTCAACAGAAATCCAGCTATTTCCTCTTGAATTGCTCGTACGCGAGCCTCTGGTAGGAGCTGGCCCCGCATCTCCGTCAGCTATAAAAAGAAGATCAAGATGAATATATTAGTTGTATGTATATATATTAGCTAGATCACGACAAAAAAGTTATGGATAGTGTTTTGGCAAACGTACCTAAAGATTTCTTTCATCTCTGCTCCTTTCAGACATCATCATGCAAATGTTCTCGCAAACGTAGTATGCTAAACTATTTTCCTGCTCCTGCCTCATACACTTTACGAGAATAAAATCCAATCAGGTAATAATTAATCAAGCATGATAATGATATTGAAACTAGAATTAAAGAGATGCACGGACGTATAGCTAGCAAGCTAGTACTACTTAATTACATTGGGTCGCACCCATTTTAGCTGTTGTGGCTAGTCGCCTGGGACCTGTTTGATGTACTTGGCCCAAGCCCTGCCCGCCGGCAAAGAAAATGAATAAAGGAGTTATTAACTAGTTGATATCAGGAAATAAAGTAATGAAAGAGGCCGACATAGTACGACAATGATTGAAATTAACCGTCAACCATCCCCCTCATGATTGCGTATTCACATGAATCCTTATATAGTGAGTCAAGTACTTCAACTTTTCCCTTATCAACTTCAATAATTAACAAGATTCAATGGTAACTGCATGCGCACACGTTTTGTATAATTAAGCGGGCATGTGTGCATAACTCATCAACTATACTTATTAACATCTAGTAAGCAAAAAAAGAATTTGTAGTACAAAATATATATAGTAACACTCATCCGAAGTTGTAAGGAAGTAATATTTCTAGTTGGGTGTTTAGATGCTTCAAAAACTCTAGCAGGAATTTCTCTGTGTCTTTTCTCAAATATTGAGTTTCACATATCTTTTGATTAACCGTATTTGGGTCAATGAACCCAATGCCATAGCGTCCAGCTTGTTTTATTTTATACATCTTCATTCTGCATAATACCACAGAAATGAATACAGTGAGGATAATTACAGGTAATGAACGAGAGAACAGCTAGCTAGAGACTTAAATTACAGAAAGAAATCACTTACAGCCAATAGCAACTGACGAAAGATTTGTCGAGTGCCTCTTGATTGAATAACTGAAACAACTCTAATAATGAATCCACAAATCTTTGTTATGAAAGTAATGACTCTTCTTGACTCTCACCATGAGGGACTTTGTATTGGTATTTGCTGTCTCTTGCATGTACCACGTATGCAAATTGTACAATCTCGTTGGTAGAAGCTTGACATCTTCAGGCTTGACCAGAGGTTTGTCACGGGCATATTGATATTTTTCTTCCTCCTCTTTAAGCCCGGGGATTTCTTCAAGGCCTAGGAGTTGTTCAACAGTGACGGCCTCTTTAGCCTGCCTTATATGATCGCCGGTTACTCCTAGCCGATCGGCGGTACTCACAGGTGTTTGTACAATGAGCGGGGAGATTGATTGCACCGCCTGTTCTCCCAGCTGGGGAACATCTTTC
Source organism: Hordeum marinum (assembly GCA_022496015.1). Classification (NCBI taxonomy): domain Eukaryota; kingdom Viridiplantae; phylum Streptophyta; class Magnoliopsida; order Poales; family Poaceae; genus Hordeum; species Hordeum marinum. The sequence goes on along the minus strand of CM039674.1, from coordinate 551,616,799 downwards.
CCGCTTTTTTTGCCAACTCCTTGGCTCGAGCTCGAGCTCGACTCCTTTTGTCCTGCAAGATATGACTTCTTGATAGACCGCACATAGTCGCACTCCTTCTGATTGATAGCCGGTCGAGCCATATCAATAAAGTGTTGTGAGACATGCTCAGGTACTTTCTCCTTTGGTGGTTGGGGTGGTTTCGGTCCAAAATGGCATCCACTGCGCTGTCGAGTTCCTCCTTAGTCAGGTGGTAAGGCAACTTCAGAAGAGGCTTGAGGCTTGGACAATATTTGTATTTCTTGCCTGTTGTACCACTAGTCGTCGTAGTTGTGGCCTCTCTCTTCCGTTGTTGCTTAGGCGACGGAGCATGCTGACGCCGTGCCGGACTTGGAGGAGGAGTCAGCTGATGCGGTGCCGGACTTGGAGGAGGAGGAGTCGACTGACGCGGCGCCGGACTTGGAGGAGGAGGAGTCGGTGGCCTTGGAAAGACGATGCAATCCTTTTTTCCATAGAATGATACGATGTATGGCCTCTCCCAGTGTTCTCTCCTCATCACCTCCAAGAATGTCAAGTTGTAGCTCGTGATATCCTGACATCACTTCATCAACCCCGACACGAGCATAGCCAGCTGGAATGGGATTGCAATGGAGGTTGCTTATGGGGGATTTGCTAAAGCATAGTCGTCCGCCACCTTCATTGATAAGTTCTTCACTTTCATGTGTAGCTCACAGTTAGTCATGTCTTTGATATCATCCACAGGGTAGCTAGATAGCAGTGCATCGACATCGATATCGGCCAGGGCGGAACCCATGCTGCTTCTCGGCATAGATGGACGGTGGTATCCAATGCTGGATCGATCTGCTCATGCTGCCGCTGAGACGCCCTTTCCTGGCAGAGTGAGTCGATCTGCTCCTGCTGTCGCCTGAGTCTGGATTCCAACTCCAGGTGCTTTGATTCTAGGCCTTCAAGGCGGAGTGCTTCCTCCTTCTTCTTTCTCTCCTCCTGCATCTTCTTTCTCGCACGGCTTCTGTAGTCATCGTTCCAACCCGCAAACCCCTCAAACCACGGAACAACGCTTTTCCCTCGTGTTCTTCTCGGGTGTTTAGGATTCTTCAGGGCGCGCGTAAGCTCGTCGTCCTCTCTATTGGGCGTGAACACCCCCGTTCGAGCTTCTTCTATTTTCATTAATATTTCATCTGTCACTCCTTTAAGACTTGCCTTCACCATAATATACCCTGTCTTTGGGTCCAACTTCCCCCCATGCGCATAAAACCATGTCGTGCACCTGGGGGCCAGGTCAGTGTAACTGGAGTGACCCCTGCACTAACCATCTCTTGTTCGGATTGATCCCACTTAGGCAGGGCCGTCTGGTAGCCACCTGGCCCTACAGTATGGTGCCACTTCTTTTTCGCAGCATTAATCTTGTTTTTTCTCGACCGTTCCTTAGCTAGTTCTGATTCCTTGAACTTCATGAAATCGTCCCAGTGATCTTTTGCCTTCACCAGTGCTCCTTCGAATTTTGGAGTCTTCTTGTTTTCTTTGACGTACGCAGCCCATGCATTTTTTATGAAGGTGTTGAATGCGATCGCCATCTTTTTAAGAGCATAGTTTCTGACTTTCTTCAGATCTGCATCTGTCAAATTATCCGATAGTGTGAAATGTGACATCAGCTCGGTCCAAAGCACATCTTTTGCTCTTTCATCGACAAAAGTAACTCCTTCTCGATCTCCCTTTGCTGGCTTTTTCCATTCTTGAACGAAGATCGGGATTTGGTCCCTGACAATAACTCCGCATTGATTCTTGAACTTGGTCGCATTTTTCTTAGGTTCAAGTGGTTCGCCAGTTGATGTTTTGATGGAATCGATGTTGAACTTTACGCCAGAGTCCAACTTTCTGGCCGGGCCTCGAACTATCATGTCGCTTTTATAAGATTTTCTCGATCCAGAGGCCTAAAATAAGAAAGATCGATTCGTTAATACATATACAACTCAATTAAGACATGTAATGATCACCGGATGGCTTATATAATAAATATACCTCGCCGGTCTTTGTTATTTGAAAAACATTTTCTTTGTCAACATCATTGTCGACTTCATCTATTCGTTCGTCTTCATCAAACATACAACCCTCACCAAAATTGTTCATATATTGCGAGCCGTCATCATCTTCAGGTTCATGCTCTAGGCTCGTGGAGCGTATGATGTCAAACAGAGCCTCTTCTCCTTCTCTACCGGTATTGTCCATAGCTTTTATTTAACTAACCCAGAAGAAAGATAAAACAATTTAGTATTCAAATTAGAATGCATGCAATCAATAAGGAAAACTGAATCGTCTCAAATATAATCTCGAATAAATCATCTTGAATATTATCGAATATAATCTCGAATACATCTCGAGTATTATCACTAATTCATCTCGAATATTATCACATATATATAACATCACTAGCTAATACAGGTCGAATATTATCGAATAATCTAGTTCACTCGCGGTTCTTGAGGCGCGGGCGGCAGACACCCAAAGAGAAGGAACCATCGTACGATCATAGCTCAAGTGAGATCCCTGAAGAATCTGCAGGTATTGGAGAACCTGGTGTCCAACGCATCCATGTAGCGATGGACGTGCTCGTCCTCCTCCCTGACACGGCGACGTACCACCTCCGGCAGGGCCGGCTGCCTCTGCACCAAAAGTGGCACACGCGAACGCCACCAAAGAAGCTCCGGGTCAACGACGGGACCTGGGGCTGGGTTCCTCACCAAGCTGTGTGCCCCTGAAGGTAGCACATCCCAATGCCAGCCCGGCGGAGCCGAGCCCCAAACTTTGCCCCTTTGAAGTAGGACATCATCGCGAACGAGTCGACGACGAGGATGCGGGCCAGACATCGTTGACTCTGAGAAAAAATTCTTATGGAAAAAATCCTATATATGCAATGTCATTTTATTAGGAAATTTTGAGAAAAATACCCTCTTTTCAATTATAATGTCCCATTCCTAGGTTATAATTACCCTAATAATATTCCTTTCTCAAAAAAATTCAAAACTTTTCCCACTTATATATAGTCCTTCTAACAAATATATATATATGGTCAACTTTCTCCTATGCAACTTTTTTATATGCAAAGTTTTTCTATACTATGATATACAACATTATATATAAAAAAACACTAATTAAGCATACTTCTATACATCCATTAAAAAATAGAAAAACAACATTATATATAAAAAAATCTATACTAATTAAACACTAATTATATCCATCTAACATGCATTCATACATACATATATACTAGTGAAAAAAAACTAAAACATCTAATTAAATAGAAAATGTGTGTGTGTGTGTGTGTGTGTGTGTGTGTTCATGCATGTGTGTGTGCGGGCTTGATGGGAGGAGCGGCCATGGAGGCAGGTGCTCACAGCGGGGCGACGACGCGCTAGGTCGAGGAGGGGCGGCGACGGCGATGACGAGGTGCAGGGGTGCGGCGGCCATAATGTCAAGGTGCGGCAGAGGCACAGACGAACGGCGACATCGAGGTGCGGTAGGGGCGCAGGCGGACGGACCGCGACGTCTAGAGGCAGGGGCATGCGGACGGACGACGACGGCGAGGTGCAAGGGCGCACGGACGGACGGACGGTGACGTCGAGGGCAGGGGCGCGCGGAGAAGAAAGGCTGATTTGGGGAAAAATTCGAAGTGTTGTATATATAGGAGGCACCTTTAGTCGCGGTTGGTGGCTCCAACCGCAACAAAAGGGTGAATTTTGGCCAAGCCAAGCGGCGGGAAGACAAGCCTTTAGTCGCGGTTGGTGGCTCCAACCGCGATTAAAGGGTGGTGTGCCAGGCGAGGGGCGGGGTGGATGTTTAGTCCCACCTCGTTAGTTGAGAGGAGCTCAAACCGGTTTATAAGCCCCGCCGCACCTCTGTCGCCCGTGTGCCTACTGGGCCGTATGGGCCTGCATCCTGGCCCACCTAGAGGTTGGGTTTCTAGTCGTATGCGGGCCGTGGCGGCCCAATAGGCGGGCCTTTTTTGATATTTTTTTTGTTTTTTTGTTTTCTGCTTTATTTATTTTCTTTTGTTTCTGAGTTTTTTTGGCTTTATTTAGAGTTTCTTTGTGAATATTTTTGCTTTAGGTAAAAAAATTATAAACTTTCTGTTAGTGCTAATAGTTTTCAAAATTGAATAGTCTAAATTTGAATTATTTGAAATTTGTGTGAATAACTAGTTTGTGAATAAATTTACTTCAAAAATAGATTTTTCTGTGATTCCTTTTTCCGCTGTTTAATATTAGTGTGTTCTATCATTATATTCAATTTTTTAATTCTTAGGTTATTTAAAAAAAATGAAATGTCTTTGTAACAGATGAGTTTTTGTTCGAAAGCCTGATACTTCGAAAGAGATTGTTTATTTTGTACACGAAGTGCATTCAGTTTTTGCCGTAACCCTCTCAACTTTGTAGCACATGCCGTAACCCTCTCAACTTTGTAGCACATGCTATGTGGGTGAAATGATGATACCATGCCAACTTTCAACCTTTTCAAAGTTCATTTGTAGTGCTTATCAATTTCAGATCATTTAGCTCAAAAAATCAGTAAATGTATGAAAAATAACAAATGAAGTCAGAAAGGGTTAAAAATTGATGGTGTGGCTTCGAATGGTGCATACTGAACTCACTAAAAGTCTGGAGTTGAAATAAGTTTTTGCCGTAACCATTTTATACACCAAATGCGTCCAGTTTTTGCCGTAACCATCTCAAATTTGTAGCACATGCTATGTAGGTGAAATGGTGATACCATGCCAACTTTCAAAATTTTCAGAGTTCATTTGTAGTGCTTATCAATTTGAAGGTAATTTAGCTAAAAATCAGTAAATGCATGAAAAATTGCAAATGAAGTCAGAAAGGGTTGAAAATTGATGGTCAGGCTTCAAATGGTGCATACTGGATGCACTAAAACTCTGGAGTTGAAATAAGTTTAAAAAATGAAATGCCTTTGTAACAGACGAGTTTTCGTCTGAAACCCTGATACTTCGAAAGAGATTGCCCATTTTGTACACGAAGTGCATCCAGTTTTTGCCGTAACCCTCTCAACTTTTTAGCACATGTTATGTGGGTGAAATGATGATACCATGCCAAATTTCAACCTTTTCAGAGTTCATTTGTAGTCCTTATCAATTTCAGGGTCATTTAGCTCAAAAAAATCAGTAAATGCATGAAAAACAGAAAATGAAGTCACTGTTGGAAATATGCCCTAGAGGCAATAATAAATTAGTTATTTTCATATTTCCTTGTTCATGATAATCGTTTATTATCCATGCTATAATTGTATTGATCGGAGACTTAGATGCATGTGTGGATACATAGACAAAACCATGTCCCTAGTATGCCTCTAATAGACTAGCTCGTTGATCAAAAGATGGTTAAGGTTTCCTAGCCATGGACATGAGATGTCATTTGATAACGGGATCACATCATTAGGAGAATGATGTGATGGACAAGACCCAAACTACAAACGTAGCATATGATCGTGTCAGTTTATTGCTACTGTTTTCTGCATGTCAAGTATATGTTCCTATGACCATGAGATCATGCAACTCACGGATATCGGAGGAGTGCCTTGTGTGTATCAAACGTCGCAACGTAACTGGGTGACTATAAAGGTGCTCTACAGGTATCTCCGATGGTGTTTGTTGAGTTGGCATGGATCGAGACTGGGATTTGTTACTCCGTGTGATGGAGAGGTATCTCGGGGCCCACTCAGTAATGCAACATCACAATAAGCCTTGCAAGCAGTGTGACTAATTGTTAGTTGCGGGATCTTGTATTACGGAACGAGTAAAGAGACTTGCCGGTAACGAGGTTGAACTAGGTATGGAGATACCGATGATCGAATCTCGGGCAAGAAACATACCGAAGAACAAAGGGAACGTTATACGGGATTAACTGAATCCTTGACATAGAGGTTCGACCGATAAAGATCTTCGTAGAATATGTAGGAACCAATGTGGACGTCCAGGTCCCGCCATTGGTTATTGACCGTAGAGGTGTCTCGGTCATGTCTACATAGTTCTCGAACCCGCAGGGTCTGCACACTTAAGGTTCGGTGACGTTTCGGTAGTGTAGAGTTATGTATGGTGGTGACCGAAGGTTGTTCGGAGTCCTGGATGAGATCCCGGACGTCACGAGGAGCTCCGGAATGGTCCGTAGGTAAAGATTCATATATAGGAAGTCCCAGTTTGGTCGCCGGAAAAGTTTCGAGCTCATCGGTAGTGTACCGGGAGTGCCGGTAGTGTACCGGGAGGCCTCCGGGAGGGGTATTTCGACCCCAAGAGGTCCATGGGCTGTGAGAGAGTGTTAACCAGCCCTTAGTGGGCTGGGAAAACCATCCACAAAGTCCCATGGCGCAGGAAGAGAAAAAGGCTAAGGAAAAGGTGAAAAATCAGCCAATAGGAGGCAATCCTACTCCAACTAGGATTGGAGGTGAAGTAGGATTGCTTACCACCTCCTATTTCGGCTGAACCAAAGGCCTTGGCTGCCTCTCCTCGCCTCTCCTCCTATATATACTGGTGGAATAGAAGGGTTTTGCACAGATTTTACGGCCACGTGCTACCCGTTTCACCGGTGCTCCTCTAGATCGGATTTCTGCAGCGCTTAGGCGAAGCCCTACAAGAATTGCTCCACCACCACCATCACCGGAGCGCCGTCACGCTGCCGGTGAACTCTCTCTCTTCTCCACCTCCTCTTGCTGGATCAAGATGGTGGAGATCATCATCAAGCTGCACGTGTGTTGAACGCGGAGGTGCCGTCCGTTTGCCGCTAGATCGGAAGGACCGTGATCGATATCGCGAGACAGTTCGTGATGAGATCGCGGAACAGATCGTGATGAGTTCACGGGACAGATCGTGATCAAGATCGTGAGACGGATCGTGATGAGTTCACGGGATGGATCGTGATTGGATCGCGGGACGGATCGTGATGAGATCGCGGGACGCTCGGCGATTTGGAGCATATATTCTTGTGTTGCTCGATAGACGGAGCCACCAAGGCGGAACTTTGTAGAACTATGTAGTGTGCTTGCGCCAAATAATGGCCGTCCCGGCATATTAGTGAATTCTTTCCTAGCGTGCCTTTTTCACCCAGTCTGCCCTCATGTCGCGATTCAGGAACACCAATCGGCTTAATGTCAGGAATAAAGTCAACACAAAACTCAATGACCTCCTCTGTTTCATGGCCCTTGGAGATGCTTCCTTCTGGCCTAGCATGCTTATGAACATATTTCTTTAAGATTCCCATGAACCTCTCAAAGGGAAACATATTGTGTAGAAATACGGAACCTGAAATGGCAATCTCCTCGACTAGGTGAACTAGGACGTGCGTCATGATATTGAAGAAGAATGGTGGGAACACCAACTCAAATCTGACAAGACATTGCACCAAATCATTCTGTAACCTTGGTAGGATTTCAGGATCGATTACCTCTTGAGAGATTTCATTCAGGAATGCACATAGCTTCACAATGGCTAATCGAACATTTTTCAGTAGAAGCCCCCTCAATGCAACCGGAAGTGGTTGCGTGATAAACACGTGGCAGTCATGAGACTTTAGGTTATGGAACTTTTTCTCTGTCATATTTAATATTCCCTTTATATTAGACGAGAAGCCAGACGGGACCTTCATACTGAGAAGGCATTCGAAGAAGATTTCCTTCTCTTCTTTGGTAAGAGCGTAACTAGCATGACCCGGAAACTGCTTTGGATCCATGCCGTCTTCTCCGTGCATACATTGCTGGTCCTCCCGTTCGTCCGGCATATCTTTTGTATTCCCATACACGCCCAAGAAGCCTAGCAGGTTCACACAAAGATTCTTCGTCACGTGCATCACATCGATTGCAGAGCAGACCTCGAGGTCTTTCCAATAGGGTAGGCCCAAAATATAGACTTCTTCTTCCACATGGGTGCGCGTTTGTCAGCGTCATTCAGAACAGATTGTGCGCCAATACCCTTTCCAAAGATTACTTTTAAATCCTTGACCATATTAAGTATATCATCACCAGTACGGTGGCGAGGCTTCTTCCGGTGATCTGCCTCACCATTGAAATGCTTGCCTTTCTTTCTTACGGGATGCCTGCTCTTAAGAAATCGATGATGCCCCAGGTACACATTCTTCTTACATTTATCCAAATATATACTATCGATATCATCTAAATAGTCCGTGCATGCGTGGTATCCCTTGTTTGTCTTTCCTGAAAGGCTACTGAGAGCAAGCCAATCATTGATGGTTACAAACAGCAACACATGTAGGTCAAATTCCTCATGTTCTTTTGCATCCCACGCATGTACACCTTTTCCATTCCACAACTGTAAAAGTTCTTCAACTAATGGCCTTAGGCACACATCAATGTCGTTGCCGGGTTGCTTGGGGCCTTGTATGAGCACTGCCATCATAATGAACTTCCGCTTCATGCACAACCAAGGAGGAAGGTTATAGATACATAGAGTCACATGCCATGTGCTATGATTGCTGTTCTGCTCCCCAAAAGGATTAATGCCATCTTCACTTAAACCAAACCATACGTTCCTTGCGTCCTTTGCAAAGTCCTTCCACTTTCTCTCGATTTTTCTCCACTGCGATCCGTCAGCGGGTACTCTCAACTTCCCGTCTTTCTTACAGTCTTCATTGTGCCATCGAATCAACTTGGCATGCTCTTTGTTTTGGAACAAACGTTTCAACCGTGGTATTATAGAAGCATACCACATCACCTTGGCAGGAATCTTCTTCCCGGGGCGCTCGTCCTCAACATCACCAGGGTCATCCTGGTCGATCTTATAGCACAATGCACAGCATACCGGGCATGCATTCAAATCCTCGTACTCACCGCGGTAGAGGATGCAGTCATTAGGGCATGCATGTATCTTCTCCACCTCTAATCCTAGAGGGCAGACAACCTTCTTTGCTTTGTACGTAATCTCGGGCAATTCGTTGTCCTTTGGTAGCTTCTTCTTTAACATTATCAACAACTTTTCAAATGCCTTGTCAGACACACCATTCTCTGCCTTCCATTGCAGCAATTCCAGTGTGGTACCCAACTTTTTCTTGTCATCTTCGCAATTTGGGTACAACCCTTTTTTGTGATCCTCTAACATGCGCTACAACTTCAGCTTGTCCTTTTCACTTGCGCAGTTTCTCTTTGCATCGGCAATGGCCCGACCAAGATCATCAACGGGCTCATCTAATGCCTCTTCTTCAGCTCCTTCCCGCATTGCCAGCTCAACTTCTTCCCCCATTGTTGTGCCATCGTATTCATGGAACCCATGGCCAGGATAGTTATCATCATCCTCTTCTTCTTCATTCTCTTCCATTAGGACCCCTCTTTCTCCGTGCTTGGTCCAACAGTTATAGCCGGACATGAAACCAGACTCAAACAGGTGGACGTGAATGGTTCTTGAGTTAGAGTAATTTTGATCATTCTTATAGCCAGCACATGGAAAATGCATAAAACCAACCGCCTGCTTGTTTGCCTCAGCTGCAACCAGAAAAATATGCACACCATTAATGAACTATGGAGAGCATCGGTCGTTGTACATCCATTGCTGGCTCATCTTCATTACACAACACCGAAAAGACCAAATTAATACAAGTTCATACATAAAGTTCATACACACTTGTTCTCATAAAACAACATAGAAACTCTCTAGCTCAAGCATTTAAATGCAACAACAAATGCGATCAACATCACAACTAAGGTAACAATTGATCCAACAACATAGTGATACCAAGCCTCACAATCTATGGAATATATTTTAAATTTTCTAATCTTCAAGTGCATTGCAATTTTCTAATCTTCAAGATGGATGCAATGCACTTGAAGATTAGAAAATTTAAAAGATATGCCATTGATAGTGAGGCTTGGTATCACTATGCTGTTGGATCAATTGTTACCTTAGTTGTGATGTTGATCGCATTTGTTGTTGCATTTAAATGCTTCAGCTAGAGAGTTTGTATGTTGCTTTATGAGAACAAGTGTGTATGAACTTTATGTATGAACTTGTATTAATTTGGTCTTTTCGGTGTTGTGTAATGAAGATCAGCCGACAATGGATGTACGGCGATCTATGCTCTCCTCGGTTCATTAATGGTGTGCATAATTTTCTGGTTGCGGCTGAGGCAAACAAGCGGATAGATGGTTTTATGTATTGTCCATGTGCTGGCTGGAAGAATGATCGAAATTACTCTAACTCAAGAACCATTCACGTCCACCTGTTTGAGTCCGGTTTCATGTCCGGCTATAACTGTTGGACCAAGCATGGAGAAAGAGGGGTCCTAATGGAAGAAGAAGAAAAGGATGATGACAGCTATCTTGGCCATGGGTTCCATGAATACGATGGTACAATAATGGGGGAAGAAGCTGAGTCGGCATTACGGGAAGGAGCTGAAGAAGAGGCATCAGATGAGCCCGCTGATGATCTTGGTTCGGCCATTGCCAATGCAAAGAGAAACTGCACAAGTGAAAAGGAGAAGCTGAAGTTGCAGCGCATGTTAGAGGATCATAAAAAAGGGTTGTACCCAAATTGCAAAGATGGCAAGAAAAAGCTGGGTACCACACTTGAATTGCCGCAATGGAAGGCAGAGACTGGTGTATCAGACAAGGCATTTGAAAAGTTGCTGATAATGTTAAAGAAGAAGCTACCAAAGGATAACGAATTGCCCGAGAGTACATACGAAGCAAAGACGGTTGTCTGCCCTCTAGGATTAGAGGTGGAGAAGATACATGCATACCCTAATGACTGCATCCTCTACCGCGGTGAGTACGAGGATTTGAATGCATGCCCGGTATGCTGTGCATTGCGCTATAAGATCGACCACGATGACCCTGGTGATGTTGAGGGCGAGCGCCCCAGGAAGAAGATTCCTGCCAAGGTGATGTGGTATGCTCCTATAATACCACGGCTGAAACGTTTGTTCCAAAACAAAGAGCATGCCAAGTTGATGCGATGACACAACGAAGACTATAAGAAAGACGGGAAGTTGAGAGTACCTGCTGACAGATCGCAGTGGAGAGAAATCGAGAGAAAGTGGAAGGACATTGCAAAGGACGCAAGGAACGTATGGTTTGGTTTAAGTGCAGATGGCATTAATCCTTTTGGGGAGCAGAACAACAATCATAGCACATGGCCTGTGACTCTATGTATCTAAAACCTTCCTACTTGGTTGTGCATGAAGTAGAAGTTCATTATGATGGCAGTGCTCATCCAAGGCCCCAAGCAACCCGGCAACAACATTGATGTGTACCAAAGGCCATTAGTTGAAGAACTTTTACAACTGTGGAATGGAAAAGGTGTACGTGCGTGGGATGCGAAAGAACAGGAGGAATTTAACCTACATGCGTTGCTGTTTGTAACCATCAATGATTGGGCGACTCTGAGTAACCTTTCAGGATAGACAAACAAGGGATACCACACATGCACGCACTTTTTAGATGATACGGACAGTTAATATTTGGATAAATGTAAGAAGAATGTGCACCTGGGGCATCGTCGATTTTTTCAGAGCAGGCATCCCGTAAGAAAGAAAGGCAAGCATTTCAAAGGTGAGGCAGATCACTGGAAGAAGCCTCGCCACCGTAATGGTGATCATATACTTGATATGGTCAAGGATTCAATAGTAATCTTTAGAAAGGGTCCTGGCGCACAATCTGTTCCGAATGACACTGACAAACGTGCACCCATGTGGAAGAAGAAATCTATATTTTGGGACCTACCTTATTTGAAAGACCTCGAGCTCTGCTCTGCAATTGATGTGATGCACGTGACGAATAATCTTTGCATGAACCTGCTAGGCTTCTTGGGCTTGTATGGGAATACAAAAGATACGCCGGAGCAACGGGAGGACCAGCAACGTATGCACGGAGAAGATGGCATGGATCCAAAGCAGTTTTAGGGTCATGCGAGCTACGCTCTTACCAAAGAAAAGATGGAAATCTTCTTCGAATGTCTGCTCAGTATGAAGGTCCCGTATGTCTTCTCGTTGAATATAAAGGGAATAATAAATATGATAGAGGAAAAGTTCCAGAACCTAAAGTCTCATGACTGCCATGTGGTTATGATACAACTGCTTCCGGTTGCATTGAGGGGTCTTCTACCGGAAAACGTTCGATTAGCCATTGTGAAGCTATGTGCATTCCTGAATGCAATCTCTCAGAAGGTAATCGATCCAGAAATCCTACCAAGATTAGAGAATGTTTTGGTGCAATGTCTTGTCTATTTCGAGTTGGTGTTCCCACCATCCTTCTTCAATATCATGACGCACGTCCTAGTTCACCTAGTCGAGGAGATTGCCATTTTGGGTCCTGTATTTCTACACAATATGTTCCCCTTTTAGAGGTTCATGGGAGTCTTAAAGAAATATGGTCATAATCGTGCTAGACCAGAAGGAAGCATCTCCAAGGGCCATGAAACAGAGGAGGTCACTGAGTTTTGTGTTGACTTTATTCCTGACATTAAGCCGATTGGTGTTCCTGACTCGCGACATGAGGGTAGACTGGGTGGAAAAGGCACGCTAGGAAAGAATTCACTAATATGCCAGGGCGAGCATTCTTTGGCACAAGCACACTACACAGTTCTACAAAGTTCCGCCTTGGTGGCTCCGTATATCGAGCAACACAAGAATATTCTATGCTCCAAACACCCGGAGCAGTCTGACGACTGGATTACACATGAACAAACGGTGACTTTCGCCGGTTGGTTGCAGACACGTCTCATGCATGATGACACTATTGAAGATGAACTGTACTTGTTGTCCAAAGTTACCATCTTCGACTATATTGACTTTCAAAGGGTACGAGATAAATGGGAATACATTTTACATTATTGCCCAAGATAAAAAGAGCACCAACCAAAACAGTGGTGTCCGCTTTGATGTAGCAAACAACAATGGCCCAAAGGACAAATATTATGGTTACATAGAGGAGATATGTGAACTTGACTATGGACTTGGTTTGAATGTCCCTTTGTTTCGATGCAAATGGGTCAATATGATAGGAGGCAGGGTAAAGGAAGACCCGTAGTACGAAATGACAACAGTGGATCTCAACAATCTTGGGTACGCAGACGAACCATCCGTTCTAGACAATGATGTGGCGCAGGTTTTCTATGTGAAAGACATGTCTACCAAGCCGAGAAAAAGAAAAGATAAGGAAGCGAATACATCATACGATGAGCTAAAGCGCCACATAGTTCTTTCAGGGAAAAGAAACATCGTGGGAGTGGAGGACAAGACAGACATGTCGGAAGATTATGAAAAGTTTCATGAAATTGCTCCCTTCACAGTGAATGTTGACCCGAGCATCATGTTAAACGATGAAGATTGTCCATGGTTACGACACAAAGGGAGACACACATAGAAAAAGTTTTATACCCAAAGATCCCACTCTAGAATGTGACCGGCTTCTCTAGTTAGTTTCCAGACTTATATATCTAGAAAGTCCCACTTCGGACAAACCGGAGGGAATCTTTGTAATAGTAGTGTCCTTATGTGTTTTGTGCATTCAGTATGCACCATTCGAAGCCAAGCCATCAATTTTCAACCCTTTCTGACTTCATTTGCTATTTTCACGCATTTACTGATTTCTTTGAGCTAAATGACCCTGAAATTGATAAGCACTACAAATGAACTCTGAAAAGGTTGAAAGTTGGCATGGTATCATCATTTCACCCACATAGCATGTGCTAAAAAGTTGACAGGGTTACGGCAAAAACTGGATGCACTTCATGTACAAAATGGACAATCTCTTTCAAAGTATCAGAGTTTCAAACGAAGACTCGTATGTTACAAAGGCATTTCATTTTTCTAAACTTATTTGAACTCCAAACTTTTTGTGCATTCAGTATGCACCATTCGAAGGCAGGCCATCAATTTTCAACCCTTCCAGACTTCATTTGCTATTTTTCATGCATTTACTGATTTTTTTTGAGCTAAATGACCCTGAAATTGATAAGGACTACAAATGAACTCTGAAAAGGTTGAAAGTTGGCATGGTATCATCATTTCACCCACATAGCATGTGCTGAAAAGTTGAGAGGGTTATGACAAAAACTGGATGCACTTCGTGTACAAAATGGACAATCTCTTTCGAAGTATTAGGGTTTCAGACGAAAACTCGTCTGTTACAAAGGTATTTCATTTTTTCGAAACTTATTTCAACTCCAGACTTTTTGTGCATTCAGTATGCACCATTCGAAGGCAGGCCATCAATTTTCAACCCTTCCAAACTTCATTTCCTATTTTTCATGCATTTACTGATTTTTTTGAGCTAAATGATCCCGAAATTGAAAAGCACTACAAATGAACTCTGAAAAGGTCAAAAGTTGGCATGGTATCATCATTTCACCCACATAGCATGTGCTAAAAAGTTGAGAGGGTTACGACAAAAACTGGATGCACTTCGTGTACAAAATGGACAATCTCCTTCGAAGTATCAGGGTTTCAAACAAAAACTCGTCTGTTACGAAGGCAATTCATTTTTAAAAACTTATTTCAACTCCAAACTTTTAGTGAGTTCAGTATGCACCATTCGAAGCCACGCCATCAATTTTCAACCCTTTCTAACTTCATTTGATATTTTTCATACATTTACTGATTTTTGGAGCTAAATGACCCTGAAATTGATAAGCACTACAAATGAACTCTGAAAAGGTTGGAAGTTGGCATGGTATCATCATTTCACCAACATAGCGTGCGCTAAAAAGTTGAGAGGGTTACGACAAAAACTGGATGCACTTCGTGTACAAAATGGACAATCTCTTTCGAAGTATCAGGCTTTCGAACGAATACTCATCTGTTACAAAGGCATTTCATTTTTTAAATAACCTAAGAATTAACAAATTGAATATAATGATAGAACACATTAATATTAAATAGAAAAAAAGAATCATGGAAAAATCTTTTTTGGAAGTAAAGTTATTCACAAACTAGTGATTCACAGAAATTTCAAATAATTCAAATTTAAACTATTCAATTTTGAAAACTATTAGCACTAACAAAAAGTTTATAATTTTTTTACCTAAAGCAAAAAGATTCACAAAGAAACTCCAAATAAAGCAAAAAAACAACAACTCAAAAACAAAAGAAAATAAATAAAGCAGAAAACAAAAAACCATCGTGCGAGTGAAAGGACAAGACAGACATGTGAGAAGATTATGAAAAGTTTCATGAAATTGCTCCCTTCACAGTGAATATTAACCCGAGCATCAAGTTAAACAATGAAGATTGTCCATGGTTACGACACAAAGGGACACACGCGAAGAAAAAGTTTTATATCCAAAGATCCCACTCTTGGATGTGACTCGCTTCTCTAGTTAGTTTCCAGACTTATATATCTGGAAAGTCCCACTTCGGACAAACCAGAAGGAATCTTTGTAATAGTAGTGTACCTATGTATTTTGTGCGTTCAGTATGCACCATTCGGAGCTAGACCCATCAATTTTCAACCCTTTGTGACTTCATTTGCTATTTTTCATGCATTTACTGTTTTCTTTGAGCTAAATGACCCTGAAATTGATAAGCACTACAAATGATCTCTGAAAAGTTTTAAAGTTTTCATGGTATCATTATTTCGCCCATATAGCATGTGCTAAAAAGTTGAGAGTGTTACAGCAAAAACTGGACGCACTTCGTGTACAAAATGGGCAATCTCTTTCGAAGTATCAAGGTTTCAGACGAAAACTCGTCTAATACAAAGGCATTTTATTTTTTAAACTTATTTCAACTCGAGACTTTTAGTGCATTCAGTATGCACCATTCGAAGTCTGGCCATCAGTTTTTAACCCTTTCTGACTTCATTTGCTATTTTTCATGCATTTACTGATTTTCTAGCTAAATGAACCTGAAATTGATAAGCACTACAAATGAACTCTGAAAATGTTGAAAGTTGGCATGGTATTAACATTTCACCCACATAGTACGTGCTAAAAATTTGAGTGGGTTACGGCAAAAACTAGACGCACTTCGTGTACAAAATGGACAATCTCTTTCGAAGTATCAGGGTTTCAAATGAAAACTCGTCTGTTACAAAAGCATTTCATTTTTTAAAACTTATTTCAACTCCAGACTTTTAGTTAGTTCAGTATGCACCATTTGAAGCCACGCCATCAATTTTTGAGCCTTTCTGACTTCATTTGCTATTTTTAATACAATTACTGATTTTTTTGAGCTAAATGACCCTGAAATTGATAAGCACTACAAATGAAATCTGAAAAGGTTAAAAATTGGCATGGTATCATCATTTCAACCACATAGCATGTGCTAAAAAGTTGAGAAGGTTATGGTAAAAACTGGACACTTCGTGTACAAAATGGACAATCTCTTTCAAAGTATCAGGCTTTAGAACGAAAACTCATCTCTTACAAAGGCATTTCATTTTTTAAATTACCTAAGAATTAACAAATTGAATATAATGATAGAACAAACTAATATTAAACAGCAAAAAAAAAGAATCGCGAGAAAATCTATTTTTAAAGTAAAGTTATTCACACACTAGTGATTCACACAAATTTCAATTAATTCAAATTTAAACTATTCAAATTTGAAAACTATTAGTACTAACAGAAAGTTTATAAATTTTTTACCTAAAGCAAAAATATTCACAAACAAACTCTAAATAAGAAAAAAACAATTCAGAAAAAAAGAAAATAAATAAAGTAGAAAACAAAAAATATATATTTAAAAAAGCCCGCCTATTGGGCCGCCACGGCCTGCATACGACTAGAAATGCAACTTCTAGGTGGTCCAGGATGCAGGCCCGTATGGCCCAGTAGGCCCACGGGGCGGTACAGGTGTGATAGGCCCAAAAAGCTTGCATTAGAGAGGAGCTCAACACGGTAGCTGCGGCAAGGCTTATAAACTGGTGCGAGCTCCTCTTGACTAGCGAGGTGGGACTAACATCCACCCTGCCTGGCACACCACCCTTTAGTCGTGGTTGGTGGCTCCAACCGTGACTAAAGGCCTCCCTTTAGTCGCGGTTGGAGCCACCAACCGCAACTAAAGGCTTGTCTTCCCGCCGCTTGGCCTGGCCAAAATTCACCCTTTAGTCGCGGTTGGAGTCACCAACCACGACTAAAGGTGCCTCCTATATATATAACACTTCGAATTTCCCCAAATCAGCCTTTCTTCTCCGCGCGCCCCTGCCCTCGACGTTGCCGTCCGTCCGTGCGCCCTTGCACCATGCCGTTGCCGTCCGTCGGCGCGCCCCTGCCGCTCGACGTCGCCGTCCATCCGTCCGCGCCCCTACCACACCTCGACGCCGTCGTCCGTCTACGCCTCTGCCGCACCTCGATGTCATGGCCATCGCGCCCCTGCACCTCGCCGTCGCCGTTGCCTCCCCTCCTCGACCTCGCGCGTCGTCGCCCCGCTGTGAGCCCCTGCCGCCATGGCCGCCCGTCCCATCGAGCCCGCACACACACACACACACATGCATGAAAACACACACACACACACACACACACATTTTCTATTTAATTAGATGTTTTAGTTGTTTTTCACTAGTATATATTTATGTATGAATGCATGTTAGATGGATATAATTAGTGTTTAATTAGAATAGATTTTTTATATAATGTTGTTTTTCTGTTTTTTAATGGATTTATAGAAGTATGCTTAATTAGTGTTTTTTCGGTTTTTTAATTTTATATAATGTTGTATATCATAGTATAGAAAAAAATTGCATATAAAAAAGTTGCATAGGAAAAAGTTGACCATATATATATTTGTTAGAAGGACTATATATAAGTGGGAAAAGTTTCGGAATTTTTTGAGAAACGAATATTATTAGGGTAATTATAACCTAGAAATGGGACATTATAATTGAAAAGAGGATATTTTGCTCAAAATTTCCTAATAAAATGACATTGCATATATAGGATTTTTTTCATAAGAATTTTTTCTCGGAGTCAACGATGCCCGGCCCGCATCCTCGTCGCCGACTCGTTCGCGACGACGTTTTGATTCAAAGGGGCAACATTCGGGACTGGGCTCCGCCAGGCTGGCACTAGGAGGAGCTACCTTCAGGGGCGCGCAGATGGTGAGGAACCCAGCCCCGGGTCCCGTCGTCGACCCGGAGCTTCTTTGGTGGTGTTCGCGTGGGCCACTTTCGTTGCGGAGGCAGCCGGTCCTGCCGGAGGTGGTACGTCGCCGTGTCAGGGAGGAGGACGAGCACGTCCGTCGCTACATGGATGTGTTGGACGTCAGGTTCTCCAATACCTGGTATGTTCTTCAGGGATCTCACCCGAGCTATGATCCTATGATGGTTCCTTCTCTTTGGGAGTCCACCGCCCGCGCCTCAGGAACCGCAAGTGTCAGGGATACACCAAATAGGTAGGCCCATGAAAGGTCGAAATATATAACAGCATGGGGTCCACACATCAAGTGGGTCCAGATAAATAGATACATACTATTCACTTGACAAGCAACGTTCCATCCACTCGGATGATAGTCAACCACTCGGCAGTACGACTCACTCAGATATGCGAGGACCAACAGTCGGCAAGGCAGTCGAAGCATAGAGAAGGTCTACAGTGGGCCGACATTATGGCATCAATGCCCCATCTTGTAACATAGGAGGTGAGGCGGTGGCGCTCTCGATATAAGGCCCCCCCACCACATAGCTAATGCTAGCTTCTTCTCCCTTGGCTCCCTTGGGCTTGCTGGCCATTAGTTTCAGGACTTAGGTCAGGCATGGGGGCTCCTTCTTCTCCCTTCTCTCTCTCAAATACACCATGTAACTCTCTGTTCATGACAAATAAGCAGAGCCTCTCTGGAGCATGAGTTGTAGGGTTGTTATCTCCGTCGTGAGAGGCCCGAACTCGCTAAAACCACCGTGTCACCCATTTGCATCTCGATAGATCATGCTCCGTTATCCTACCCCTCTTTAATGCCGTAATCGTTACCATGACATTTGGTGCCCACCGTGGGGCATGGCGTCTATCGAGACATGATGCACATGGTTTTGTTTCTTCGATCTTCATCCGCTGATCAACAATCGTCGATGGGAATTCGATCCAAGGTGTTCCGGACACCACTCCATTTACTGGAGAGACATCTCATGATACTCTTCATGCAGAGGGATCACGAAGTTCCATTCCATCCTATCTATTTCTTTACAATCGATCTTTAATCTAACTATGGTTGTTTTTCTTCTGTATGTATACGTGCTCATGTGAGTATTGTGAAGTTTTCGACCAATCAAAAAGAAAAGATACAAGCGAGAACAACGACGGCTACATCATCTTCTTCACATCAATCGGAGAGCGCGAGCAACAACGATAGCGCCACCGCGTCACCGAGCACCGTCCGGACGAGCGCCATCGAGGCTAAGCTCTCGACCCGGCCTGTACGTCATCTCCTGTCATCTTCATCACCGACAAACGACGCCTGCACCAAATCAACCGCGCTTCACCTACCTCTGGCGTGTCCATCCGCACCGGAACTGCACCTCCAGCGGTGTTGCTGAGTCCCATGCCGGCCTGATACCGATGGTGCGACGCTCCTCCCATTCCGCTCCATGGAGACACAAGCCTAGCCGGCGACGCTGAGCTCCTCGGCCTGGTCATCCGTTCGGCAGCGATCTCCATGATGGAGTCGCCTCTCCCGCCGCTGTCGCAGGCACGATGCACACCGCCCTCGTCATCTTCTTCGACATGGTCTCGCCGGCATGCATACAGACCCGACACGACACAGAAATAGGGAGCCGCTCAAGCCTTCGGGCGCCGAGGTCTGTCCCTCCATCTCCAACTACTGGCCATGACCCTTTCTTCAGTTAGCCATGCAAGGTAAGTGGACCACCTCCTCCTTGATTACTGCATAAAGGTAAATGCGCACAGGTATATGAACTGAAAGGATCGTGGTGGTCTTCAACGTGAGTTGACCGTTTCGCTGATATAATCCCTTCATTAATCGCCTCGTCAGGTAAGCATTTTTTTTTGAACAGTCACCGGGGGAGAGCTTCCCCACCTGAATATATTACCACTTAAAGAAGGTACATGAGAAAGATTACATCATTGGTTCATACAGAGGGGATTCTAGCTGACAGAAAACTTAGCCAATGCCTAGCATAGTCTCTAAGCTTCAGGTTTTTAAATCAAAAAATCCAAAGGAAAAATCCAAAGGAAGAAATCAGCAACAATGTTCCTCAGGGTGATTCTAGCAGGGTGGTCTTCAGACCTGAATATGCTGGCATTCCTTGAGTCCCAAATTTTCCACAAGATAGTCAAGGCAACAGAGGACCAGATATTGGGGTTCAGTCCTGGAGGAGAAGCAGCTTCTTGGATCTCCATTAGAGAATTTGCTGGAATGATGCCGATGAGTTGCCAGACTTGGACGGCATGGGAACAGACGCATGAGAGGTGTGTTACATCCTCACAAGGATCCTGGCAACGAGGACAGGCCGCTGATGGAGAGATAGTCTTGTGAGCAAGGTTTGCTTTGGTGTTTACCCTATCTCGAAACAGGAACCATGCAAATAGCTTGACCTTGATGGGCACTGATGAGGACCAAATGAAAGTATGGTGCAGTTCAAAACATTCTTCCGCAGAGATAGTATTGTATGCATTCCTGGCTGAAAATGGTAGTCCATGCGTGAGCGATCTCTCATCCGGCCTGCCTGAGGGGCAAAAATCCTGCAACAACAACAACACGCATTCCAATTCTTGAGTCGCAGCGTTAATAAGGTGATCCCTTAGGTTAGATAATAAGCTGGTTTGAAAAATAGCCGCCACTGAAACCTTGTCATTTATGGAGTGTGAGAACAGGTGGGGGAAGGCTACTTTTAATGGCCAGTTGAGTAACCATTTGTCAAGCCAAAAGAACGTAGCCTGGCCATTATAAGTGATCACAAAGGAGTGGTTGATGAGAGTGTGGATGTTTTGGTTGACCACCTTCTAGAGGAATGATGGTCTAGAAGTAGTAGCCATAATATTTTCAGAGTATTTGTGTTTGTACCAATGCGCCTAGGGAAGATCTGGGTTATGGAGTAGCCTGTAGGATATTTTTAAGAGCAAGCACCTGTTGTGAATTTGCAGATTTTTAATGCCTAGACCACCATGAGCTTTCGGTTTACAAACATTTTTCCAAGCAATTTTCATGCCATTTAATCGTGCATGCATGCATGCATAAATACCCATGGCCTTTAATCCTGCCAATTAGTAGCATCAATGCAGTGGTGTTTTGATCCAACAAAATATACTACTTGTAGCTACACTCGCCACTGACATGCAAGGTCACTCGTCCCGTCCATCGGTTCGGAAGATAGCTCACTCGGGCGAACATTTTGTTCAGTCAAGTAACACAATGACATGCAGACTGACTAACATGCAGTGACTGGACGCGTCGTCATCACTCGGCAGCTTCGCGCATCGCCACTTGGCGAGACGCTCCTTCGTTACTTGGCCGCCCCGCGCATAACCACCAATTGGATGCTCCATTGTCACTCGACCGTTTCGCGCGCCCTCACTCTACTGGACGCGTTGTCATTACTCGGCAGCTCCACGCATCGTCATCACTCGGTAGCTCTGCGCATCGTCATCACTCGGCAAGACACGTCTTCGTCACTCGACCGCTCCGCGCATCCTCACTCTACTGGACACGTCCTCGTCACTCGGCAGCTCCATCATCACTCGGCCGCTCCGCGCGCCATCACTCTGCTGGACGCGTCGTCATCTCTCGGCGAGACGCGTCTTCGTCTCTCGACCGCTCTGCGCGCTTCACTCTACTAGACACGTCGTCATCACTCAGCAGCTCCGCGCATCGCCACTCAGCGAGACGCTCCTTCGTCAGTCAGCCAGACGCTCCTTCGTCACTCGGCCGCTCCGCGTGCCGTCACTCTACTGGACGCGTTATCGTCACTCGGCAGCTCCGCGCGCCGTCACTCGGCAAGACAAATCTTCGTCACTCGGCAGCTCCGCGCATTGCCACTCGGCGAGACAAGTCTTCGTCACTCGGTAGCTCCGCACACCACCACTCGGCGAGACGCTCCTTCGCCACTCAGCTGGACGCTCCTTCGTCACTCGGCCGCTCCGCGTGCCGTCACTCTACTGGACGTGTCGTCGTCACTCGGCAGCTCTGCGCATCGTCACTCGATGAGACAAGTCTTCGTCACTCGGCAGCTCCGTGCATCACCACTCGACGAGATGCTCCTTCACGTCGCCACTTAGCTGGACGCTCCTTCGTCACTCGGACGCTCCGCCCGCCGTCACTCTACTGGACGCGTCGTCGTCACTCGTCAGCTCTGCACGCCGTCACTCGGCGAGACAAATCTTCGTCACTCGGCAGCTCCGTGCATCGTCACTCGGCGAGACAAGTCTTCATCACTCGGCAGCTCCGCACATCACCACTCGGCGAGACGCTCCTTTGCCACTCAGCCGGACGCTCCTTCGTCACTCGGCCGCTCTGCGTGCCATCACTCTACTGGACGCTTCGTCGTGACTCGGCAGCTCCACGCATCGCCACTCGACGAGACAAGTCTTTGTCACTCGGTAGCTCCACGCATCACCACTCGACGAGACGCTCCTTTGCGTCGCCACTCAGCTGGACGCTCCTTCGTCACTTGGCCGCTCCGCCCGTCGTCACTCTACTGGACGTGTCGTCGTCACTCGACAGCTCTGCGTGCCGTCACTCGGCAATACAAATCTTTGTCACTCGGCAGCTCCGCGCATCGCCACTCGGCGAGACAAGTCTTCGTCACTCGGCAGCTCCGCACGTCACCACTCGGCGAGACGCTCCTTCGCCACTCAGCCAGACGCTCCTTCGTCACTCAGCCGCTCCGCGCGTCGTCACTCTACTGGACGCATCGTCGTCACTCGGCAGCTCCGCGCATCGCCACTCGACGAGACAAGTCTTCGTCACTCGGTAGCTCCGCGCATCACCACTCGACGAGACGCTCCTTCGCATTGCCACTCAGCAGGACACTCCTTCATCACTCGGTCGCTCTGCCCACCGTCACTCTACTGGACGCGTCGTCGTCACTCGGCAACTCCGCGCATCGCCACTCGGCGAGACGCTCCTTCGCATCGTCACTTGGCGAGACGCTCCTTCGTCACTTGGCGAGACGCTCCTCCGTCACTCGGCAGACCCGCGCATTGCCACTCCGTGTGGCACGTCTTCATCACTCGGCCGCTCGCGCGCAGTCAGACAACTAAGTTATTTTTTCACATGTTGCATTCAATTAAATAATTATTTATGCATTACCGATTGTCAAGTAAGTCGCATATGACTTTCACTCGGAGGCCACGCCACTGAGTGTACCTCTGGGCTCGGTTCTTTATCTTCATGTCGGATCCTTCACTTTCACAAGTTTAGTCCCATGCTTCACCCTTTAGAATCATGCTGGTTTTGGACCAGCAAACACCTGGCACACCGAGCGGGTGTCTATGGGTGTAATTTACACGAATCATTTCAACAAACATTAAATTACTTCGAGAATTTTTTATGTTAGCTTGTGTTATTTTTCATACACAGGTTACCTGGACGCCTCTGTGCGCCATTCTCGACGATATGCTGGACTCGGCCGCCCCGCGCATAGTCACTTGGTCGGATACTTCCGCGACAACATTCTCAACTCGGCTGCCCCACGCGTCGTTACTTGACCGCCCCGTGCATGGCCACTCAGTGAGACGTATCTACCTCCCTCGGATGCCCCGCGCATCGCCACTATGCTGGATGAGTTTACATTGCTTGGCTGCCCCGCGTGTCGCCACTCAACCAGACATATCTACTTCACACGGATGCCCCGCGCATCGCCACTTCGTGCGGCACATCTTCATCACCTGGCCGCCCCGCGCGTCGCCAGTCGGTGAGACAAACCTACATCACTCGGTCGCTCCGCGCACCGTCACTCAACTGGACGTAGGTTCCTCACTCGGCCGCTCCGCGCACCTTTACTCAACCGGATGCTCCTTCGTCACTCGGTCGCTCCACGCGTCGTCACTCAGCCGGACACTCCTTCGTTACTCGGTCGCTTCTGTGCCATTAGACATCTAAGTCATTCCTACATTCAATTAAATAGTTGTTTCGGCATCACCGAGTGTCGAGGAAGTCGCACATGACATTCACTCGGAGGCCACGCCACCGAGTATACCTCTGTGCTCGGTTGTTTATTTTTATGTGGGAACACTTCACTTCCGCTTCGTTTGGGTCCGGTACTAAAACGAGTTCAGTCGAATCCTTTACTTGCACAAGTATAGTTGGATCCTGCACTCTATTAGACCCTTGCTGGTCCCGAACCAACAAGCACCTGGCACACCCAGCGGTTGTCTATGGGTGTTATTTACACAAATTATTTCAGCAAAAGATCAAATTACTTTGATAAATTTTTATGTTGGCTTGTGCTATTTTTCATACACAGGTTACGAGATCACTCGACGCATCTGTGCGCCACCTTCGTCGCTACTCAGGCTCAGTCGCTGCAACGGTCGTTCGTGTGTTTCCACTTGTTCGGACACCTCCTCAATGACATGCTGGTCTTGCCGTCTCGCGTGCCGTCACTTGTTCGGATGCCTCCGCGATGACATGCTTGACTCGGTCGCCCCGCACGTCGTCACGTGTTCGGACGCCCCCTCGATAACGTACTGGACACGGCGGCCCCGCGTACCGTCACTGGGCCAGACGCCTCCTCGACATACATCACTTGGCCGCCCCGCGCGTCACCACTCGGCTGGACTCGTCTGCATCACTTGGATGCCCCGCGCATCGCCACTCCGTGTGGCATGTCTTCATCACTCATCCGCCCCGCACGTCATCGCTCGACTTAGCAAACCTGACTTTGCCTAAGTCCAAAACTACTCCAAGTGCGGACATCCTCCACACTCGGGGGCTTAGCAGCGATTCCGTATCGCCTAAGTTAAAAACTACTCTGAGTGCAGACACCCTCCACACTCGGGGGCTTAGCTGCGATTCCGTATCGTCTAAGTCAAAAACTACTCCGAGTACGGACACCCTCCACACTCGGGGGCTTAGCTGCGATTCCGTATCGTCTAAGTCAAAAACTACTCCGAGTGCGGACATCCTCCACACTCGGGGGCTTAGCTGCGATTCCGTATCGTCTAAGTCAAAAACTACTCCGAGTGCGGACATCCTCCACACTCGGGGGCTTAGCTGTGATTCCGTATTGCCTAAGTCAAAAACTACTTCGATTGCGGACATCCTCTACACTCGGGGGCTTAGCTGTGATTCCGTATCGCCTAAGTCAAAAACTACTCCGAGTGCGAACACCCTCCACACTCGGGGACTTAGCTGCGATTCCGTATCGCCTAAGTCAAAAACTACTCCGACTGCGGACACCCTCCACACTCGGGGGCTTAGCTGCGATTCCATATCGCCTAAGTCAAAAACTACTGTGAGTGCGGACATCCTCCACACTCGGGGGTTTAGCTGCGATTCCGTATCACCTAAGTCAAAAACTACTCTGAGTGCAGACATCCTCCACACTCGGGGGCTTAGCTGCGATTCTGTACCGCCTAAGTCAAAAACTACACCTAGTGAGGACATGATCCACACTCGGAGGCTTAGCTGCGATCCTTATTCGCCTAAGTTAGAAACTACTCTGAGTGAGGACAACATACACACTCGGGGACTTAGCCTTGATCTAGAAATCATATAAGGCAGACTCAATAAGCATTCAGCATGCCAACAACACGAAGATTTACCCGACTGACCTAGTTCCAGGTTATATCTATTTACTGTGCCCAGCGCACAAGGATCAGTCCGACTGATTCAGCTCCAGATTGCAACAATTTACTACGCCAAGCGCATCAGAGTTCACTTGTTTAGTTCAGTTCCACACTGGAAGACATAAACCCTTTGCCCGACTCATCTAGTCCAACAAAGGCTCAGGGACTACACCAGTGGGTGCACTTAGCGTGCCCCACTAGAAGACAAATAAAAGAAACATTCTGCTCGGTCAGGTTCGACAACAACATTCAAGTTTAACAAACTCTGCAGACTCCAACCGACCGCCAACAATCAATCAAAGTCTTAGGGGCTACTGTCGGGAATACACAAAATAGGTAGGCCCATGAAGGGTCGAAATATCATAACAGCACGGGGTCCACAGATCAAGTGGGTCCAGATAAATACATACATACTATTCACTCGGCAAGCAACGCTCCATCCACTCGGATGATAGTCAACCACTCGGTAGTACGACTCACTCGGATATGCGAGGACCAACAGTCAGCATGGCAGTCGAAGCATAGAGAAGGTTCTACAGTGGACCGACATTATGGCATCAATGCCCCATCTTGTAACATAGGAGGTGAGGGGGTGGTGCACTCTATATAAGCCACCCCCACCACATAGCTCAGGCTAGCTTCTTCTCCCCTGGCTCCCTTGGCTCGCTGGCCATTAGTTTCAGGACTTAGCTCATGCATGGGGGCTCCCTCTTCTCCCTTCTCTCTCTCAAATACACCATGTAACTCTCTGTTCATGACAAATAAGCAAAGCCTCTTCGGAGCACGAGACATAGGGTTGTTATCTCCATCGTGAGAGGCCCGAACTCGCTAAAACCACCGTGTCACCCATTTGCATCTCGATAGATCCTACTCCGTTATCCTACCCCTCTTTAATGTCGGAATCGTTACCACGACATTTGGTGCCCACCGTGGGGCATGGCGTCTATCGAGACATGATGCACATGGTTTTCTTTCTTCGATCTTCGTCCCAGGCAGGAGGGCCTTTGGTCCCGGTTGGTAACACCAACCGGGACCAAAGAGCGTCCACGCGTCAGCAGCTCAGGAGTTGTTTTTTTAAAGAGGGTTTTTTTGAGGGTTTTGGAGGGTTAATTTAGGGGGTTTCATATATTGTGTTAACTAGCTAATAAAGAGAAGTGACCTCTCTTATCTCCGTGCTTGGTCGCGATGCTATGTACTATACGTATAGAGAGAACTCGCGACACGCTGGTTAGTAAGAAAATGAAGGAAACCATTAAGTACACAAGATTGTCATATATACAGAGAGAAGTGATCGACCTCCTCCTTCTCCGAGAGATTGGTCAAACAACAAGTTTTCGTATATCTATCCTATGTTACAATCCCTAACATCTAATATCAAGTTCCACATGGTATTCTCCGGCTTTACTGATGACGTGGTCAATAAAGAATCCCGCCAATTCCTCTTGAATTGCTCGTATGCGATCTTGTGGTAGGAGTTCATCCTGCATCCGCCAGATCAAAATTGAAGAAGAGGGTCAATACATGTATATGAATGAAACTAAACACAAATGATTGTAATAAAATAAAATTATGAATATTTTTGCTTACACACTTCATATTCTTTTTTAGTGTAGCCCCGCTTATTAGGATTCGTCTCGTTGTAGATGAACTCGCAAACGTAGTATCCACAAAAACTAGTCCCTTGTTCCTGAAAGAAGCACTATACGAGAATAGAGGTCAATCAAACTGATAAGCAAGCATGCTAAATGGTATATATTGATGAAACTAGCTAGAATCAATGGGAGATGGGCGGAACTAGGTAGTATATATTACTTACTCTCAGGTGTCTAAATTGCAGCTCGGTAGGCAGTCCCAGAGCAATTTTGGTGAAATCTTTCCAAACCCTAGTAGACAAAGAAAATAATTACTTGATATATATCAGGAAATGAACAAAGTTGCCAATATGGTGCGATAATGATCGATTGAACTTACCTCTGGAGCATTTCAGTCAGGTTTGCATACAACTCGGGAGCATTTCATCTCGAGTCTAAGACGGTTACTACTCCCCGCTCAAGCTTAATCTCTAGTAGAATAAAGTGGTGGCTGTGCACACATGCATAGCTCATCAATTACATTACTATACCCTCGAGTAATAAGGGAGAAACCGAATATGCACAAGACAGTAACACTCACTTGAAGTTGTAAGGAAAGAGTATTTTGTCTTCGATTTGATTTTTAA
Organism: Hordeum marinum; assembly: GCA_022496015.1. Taxonomy (NCBI): domain Eukaryota; kingdom Viridiplantae; phylum Streptophyta; class Magnoliopsida; order Poales; family Poaceae; genus Hordeum; species Hordeum marinum. The sequence goes on along the minus strand of CM039674.1, from coordinate 551,588,897 downwards.
GCATCGATTGTAGCAAGTTCTCCTTGGTTTCTCGGGCTTTGTGTTTAACCGTCCATTCATGTATGATATTTGGGTTAATGAACCCAATGTCAGACATTCCTGCTTTTCTGCATTCGACGATCTTCAATCTGCATAATATAGTGATGAGTATAATTATATATACATGCAATGAAAGAGGTGAGCTATATATAGAGACTTAATTACAGAAGTACTTATAGACAGTAGCAAGTCATGATTTGTTTGTCGATGTCCTTTTGATTGTAAAACTGGAAAAGCTCGTCAAATTCATCAGGAATCAGCTCCTTGCCAAACAAGTCATGCTCCTCTTTAATACTCGGCATCAAACAATCCATCCGAGACTCCCTGCAGGTTTTCATGTACCAATCATGCAATTGTCTCATCATCGTTCCTAGAGGAGGACTTCCATCTTTGACGAGAGGCTTCCCGTACTGGTATTTGTATTCCACCTCCACTATTGGGAATTCGACATCGAGGTAATCGGCAATATAGTCATAACCGGGCGCCATCCCCTCCACCACCACCCCTGACGCCAGATTAGACATGATATCGGTAGACACCTTCAGTGGGGGGTACGATTGGTTAGCCTGTTTGTCAAGCTGGGGAATTGTTTTCCCACTTCTTCGTTTAGCTAACCTCTCATCACTCGAAGTAGTCCTCGTCTACACCGCATTTTGATATGCCTTTTTAGTAGCGCGGACATAGTTGGTATCCAGCGGAGGTGGTGGTGGTCGCTTCAAGGCCTCGATAGTGCGCTTCGTTGCCATCGGATCTATCGTCTGCTTCGGAGGTGGAGCTTTCTTTGCAAAATGGGCCCTCACTTGGTCTTGAGAGATCTTCACGGTTTCCTCCGCGGTCCTCTTGTATGGCAACTTTTCCAATGGCTTGAGAGACTTAGGACCGTATTTGTATGGCCTCCTGCCACTGGTTGTACTGCTAGCAGCCGGAGTGACGGCATCTCTCTTCCGTCGTTGCTTACGAGGCGGAGTGCCTTGATCATCGACATCACGCGCCGGACGAGGCGAAGGAGGAGGCGGAGTGTCTTGATCGTCGACGTCACGCGCCGGACGAGGCGAAGGAGGAGGCGGGGTGCCTTGATCCCTTGCTGGAGGAGGAGGATGAGTGCCTTCATCACTCGCCAGAGGAGGAGGAGGAGGCGGAGGCGTCTAGTTCGGAAGCTTGATGTGCTCCTTCCGCCATAGACATGTACTCCTCAAAGCAAATCTCAGCTGAGTCTCCCCTTCACCTGTAGGGTAGTCAAGCTCGAGCTCCTCAAATCCCCCATTATTTCATCCACTTGCACGACAACATAGCCATGTGGAATCTGACCGTGGTGAAAAGTTCCGTCGGTTTGAGGAGGTGCAACAAAGCCGTCAGCCGCCTTGAAGGTGAGGTTAACACATTTTGTCATAAGCTTGCAATGTTCGCCATCTGTGATAGCATCCACGGGGTAGCTGGGAGCCATGAAGTCAGGCTGCTAAAGGACCTCCGTGGAAGCCACGCCGCTTTTCCGCTGAGATGGAGGGGTAGCTTCAGGGGTAGCTTCGTGCCCCTGAACAAGCTGTTGGTCGGGAGCTTGCTGGCTCATAACTTCTTCCTCTAGCCTTCGTACTCTTGCATTGAGCTCTTGCACAACGCTCATCTCCTGTTTCCTCTTCCTCTCCCGGCTTTTGTAACCGCCTGCACCGGGAAACCCAAGCTCCCACGGAATGGAGCCTGGCGTGCCTCGTGTTCGTCCAGGGTGCTCAGGATTCCCGAGGGCCTCAGTTAGCTCGTCCTTCTCTCTGTCGGGTTTGAACCTCCCTTCCAATGCTTCCTTGATAACTTGCTCAAGCTTCCTGACGGGTATTGCAAGTTGCTCGTCCGTCCAAACGCACTTCCCTGCTTCAGGGTCCAAAGTTCCCCCAATCCCGAAGAACCAAGTCCTTGAACGGTCTGGCCAGTTCGCTGTCTATGGTTCGACCCCTTTAGCTCGCAGGTCATCCTCCCATTTGGCCCACAACTGCCGGGCTCTGAGGTAGCCACCTGACCCCGTGTGATAGTGAAATAGCTTCTTATCAACATTTTTCTTGTTTATCGCTGACATTTTCTTACTCTTTTTAGAAGTCTTGTAGGCCACGAACGCGTCCCATTGATCTCTTATCCCCGCATATCGGCCGACGAATACTGGAGTCTTCTCTTGGTCGACAAACTTAGCTTTCAACTCAATCTTCCACCTCCTAAAAAGATCTGCCATCTTCTTAAGAGCAAACGACCTGACCAGTGGCTCTATAACTGGATTACTCTCATCCTCCTATGGCGGTAGGGTGAAATTTGCCTTTAGGGCCTTCCAAAGATCTTCTTTTTGTCTATTAGTGACATAAGAAACTTGAGGGTTGTAGTTCTTAGCGTTCTTAGCCGGCTCATTCCATTGCTGGATGCTGATCGGGATGTTGTCCCTGACAATAGCTCCACATTGAGCAGAAAATGCATCCTTGGTCTTCTTCGGTTCAATCGGTTGGCCATCGTTCACGATTAAGGTGATCATGAACCTTTCTTCCTTGCCCAACCTTTTCTTCGGGCCTCGTCTCGTTACCGAAGTTTAGCTTGATCCGGAGGGCTATATAAAAGAAGAAATAAGAGTTAATATATGTACATACCAAAACAATTAATGCATCAATTAGTCAGCACAAGCTTAATTAATATATATACCCCTCCGGACAACTTTGCAATAGCTCCCTCCATTCGGTCACCGAACCGTCATCATGGTCTCCTTCTTCCTCCTGCTCTCGGCCACCGGAGCCGTCATCACAGTCTCCTTCTTCCTCCAGCATTCGGTGACCAGAGCCTTCATCATCATGTCCTAGCTCTTTTGTGTCAAAATTCATTAACGAGAAGGGATCATCGCCGCCGCGGATTATGTCCCCCAACAACGCTTCTCCTTCAAAGTCTCTATTCATGGTTGGATCCATGGTTGGATCCATGGTTTCCGAAAATATTACAACATGGCAATTAATATACAAACATGAGAGATGGATATATTAATTAGTGGCAAACATAGACAAGGGATCATATTAGTGGCCTCGACGCTTCTACGGTTTGGGGTGGCCTCGACAACGCTTCTAGGGATTGGGTGGCCTCGACGCTTATAGGGTTTGCGTGGCCTCGACAGCGCTTTTAGGGATTGGGTGGCCTTGGCAATGCTTCTAGGGTTTATTCGGGCGAGTGGGGGTTGATCGAAGTTACCGGAGTTTTCTTCTAGTGGTTTGGGTGGCCTCGAGAGTTTGTCGGGTAGGGGCGAGAGGGGGTAGGAGATCGACAATGCTTCAGTCCCGGTTTAGGCGGACTCGAGAGTTGGTCGGCCGAGAGGGGGTTGATCAACGTCCCCCTCATGTCGAAATTACCGGAGTTTTCTATATGAACAAAAAAATGCTGGCCGGACATATCATCACGCGGTGGCGGTAACAAAACGTGATGCATATCATCACACGGCGGCGGTAACAACTTTTTCTATTTTTTAAATAAATGTCGACTATTTTCATACACACATATATATCATCATATATCATCATACACACATATATCATCATACACACATATATCATCATATATCATCATACACACATATATATGAACAAAAAACATCATACACACATATATATGAACAAAAAACATCATACACACATATATATGAACAAAAAACATCATACACACATATATATGAACAAAAAACAAAAAATCATCCTCACGTATAGGTGGAGCGGGGCAGAGAAGTGGCCGGAGCGGCGCGGGGCGGCCGGAGCGGGGCAGAGAAGTGGCCGGAGCGACGCGAGGCGGCCGGAGCGGGGTGGTGCGGGGCGGCCGGAACGAGGTCGGGAGGTCAGGGATGGCGGCCGGTGGCGGCGACGGCGACGGAGAGCGCGCGAGATTCGGGCATCCTTACGGCATGGGTGGGATCTGGCCTTCGGGGGAGCAATATGGGTCGAAAACTGCTAAGTGTGGGCTTTTACATAGGGAGCATTGGTCCCGGTTGGTGTCACAAACCGGGACTAATGCCACCAAAGGTCTGCTTCCCGTCGTTTGGGCTGACGAAAAGGGACCTTTGGTCCCGGTTGGTGGCACCAACCGGGACTAAAGGGGGGCATTAGTCTCGGTTTGTGGCACCAACCGGGACCAAAGGTCCCATTTCGTTAGCCCAAAGGGCAGGAAGAGACCTTTGGTCCCGGTTGGTGGCACCAACCGGGACTAAAGGTGGGTATTGGTCCCGGTTGGTGCTACCAACCGGGACCAAATCCCTGTTCCTGGCACGGTGGGAGTTTAGTCCCACCTCGCCAAGCGAGGAGCGCACGTACTGGTTTATAAGCTCGTTTGCACCTACTGTCTCGAGCTCCTCTCTACCGTAGGCAGTGCAGGCCTAATTGTCTCTGCCTCTTGGACCTACTTGCCCCATGGGCCTACGTCTTGGCCCATGTATATTGGGTTACTAGTCGTATGCAGGCCATGGTGGCTTAGTAGGTGGGCATTTTTATGTTATTTTTTTGCATATTAAAAGTTCTTAACAAAATTTAGTTTTGTTTTTTGCTTTACTTTTTTATTTGTCCAGTATTTTTGTTTTGTTTTTTGCTTTATTTTTTTCCCAGTATTTTTCTTCTGTTATTTTAGTTCATTCTTTTGAACAAAAAATACTTTGATAATTTTGGTTGCATAATTTTCATTATTTTTGTTTTGTTTTTTGCTTTATGTATTTTTGTTTTATTTTTTGCTTTATTTATTTCCAGTGTGTTTTATCATTATATTCTTTTTGCTATTAATGTTTTGAACAAAAATACTTTGATAATTTTAGTTGCATAATTTTTACATAATTATAGTTTCAAAAATACTAGAGGTTTATAAAAGCTTTTTAGTTGATCTTTTTTGAACTCCACTCCCACGATGTTTTGAAAGAAATTAAAAAGCACTTGAAATGAACTCTGAAAAGGTTGAAAGTTGGCAAGGTATCATCATTTCACCCACATATCATGTGCTAAAAAGTTGAGAGGGTTACGTCAAAAACTGGATGCACTTCGTGTGCAAAATGGACAATCTCTTTCGAAGTATCACGGTTTCGGACGAAAACTCATCTGTTACAAAGGGATTTCATTTTTTGAACTTATTTGAACTCCATACTTATTGTGTGTTCAAAATGCACCATTCAAAGCCACATCATCAATTTTCAACCCTTTCTGACTTCATTTGGTATTTTTCATGCACTTAATTATTTTTTTTTAGCTAAATGACCCTGAAATTGAAAAGCACTTCAAATGAACTCTGAAAAGGTTGAAAGTTGGCATGGTATCATCATTTCACCCACATAGCATGTGCTAAAAAGTTGAGAGGGTTACGGCAAAAATTGGATGCACTTCGTGAACAAAATGGACAATCTCTTTCGAAGTATCAGGGTTTCGGACGAAAACTCATCCGTTACAAAACGCATTTCATTTCTTCACATGTAACTGCAGTGATACTCTAGATCAAAGACATCATCATAATAGTTGTGGAGAGAAAGTCTTCACTTTTTCTTCGCTTGTGTCCTTTGCTTATTGCGCCGTAACCATGGATAATCTTCATTGTTTAACATGGTGCTTGGGTCAGCCTTGACTTTGAAGGGAGGGATTTCCTGAAACTTTTCATAATCTTCAGACATGTCTATCTTGCCCTCCAATCCCACGATGTCTCTTTTGCCTGAAAGAACTATGTGACGCTTTGGCTCATCATATGATGTATTCGCTTCCTTATCTTTTCTTTTTCTCGATTTGGTAGACATATCCTTAACATAGAAAATCTGCGCCACATCATTGGTTAGGACGAATGGTTCATCTGTGTACGCAAGATTGTTGAGATCCACTGTTGTCATTCCGTAATGCGGGTCTACCTGTACCCCGCCTCTTGTAAGATTGACCCATTTGCATCGAAACAATGGGACCTTCAAATCATGTCCATAGTCAAGTTCCCATATCTCCTTTATGTAACCATAATATGTGTCGACCTTCCCATTGGTCGTTGCTGCATCAAAGCGGACACCGCTGTTTTGGTTGGTGCTCCTTTGATCTTGGGCGATCGTGTAAAATGTATTCCCATTTATCTCATACCCATTGTAAGTCAATACAGTCAAAGATGATCTCCTGGCCAACGAGTACAACTCATCAGAAACAATGTTGTCACACCTGAGACGTGTTTACAACCAACTGCCAAAAGTCTTGATGTGTTCACATGTAATCCAGTCGTCACACTGCTCTGGTTGTTTGGAGAGCAGAATGTTCTTGTGTTCATCGACATACGGGGTCACCGAGGTAGAATTCTGTAGAACTGTGTAGTGTGCTTGAGACCAAGAATGCCCGTACCCACATATTATTGACTTCGCTCCTAGCGTGCCTTTTCCAGTCAGTCTCCCCTCATACCGCGATTGAGGGAGACCAATCTTCTTAAGGTCAGGAATGAAGTCAACACAAAACCCAATGACATCCTCTGTTTGATGGCCCATGGAGATGCTTCCTTCTGGCCTAGCGCGGTTACGAACATATTTCTTTAGGACTCCCATGAACCTCTCAAAGGGGAACATATTGTGTAGAAATACAGGGCCCAGAACGACAATCTCGTCGACTAGATGAACTAGGACGTGCGTCATGATATTGAAGAAGGATGGTGGGAACACCAGCTCGAAACTAACAAGACATTGCGCCACATCACTCCTTAACCTTGGTAGGATTTCTGGATCGATCACCTTCTGAGAGATTGCATTGAGGAATGCACATAGCTTCACAATGGCTAATCGAACGTTTTCCAGTGCAACCGGAAGCAGTTGCATCATAATCACGTGGCAGTTATGAGACTTTAGATTCTGGAACTTTTTCTCTGTCATATTTATTATTCTCTTTATATTCGACGAGAAGCCAGACGGGACCTTCATACTGAGAAGGCATTCAAAGAAGATTTCCTTCTCTTCTTTGGTAAGAGCATAGCTGGCAGGACCTTCATACTGCTTTGGAGGCATGCCGTATTTTTCGTGAACATGTTGCTGGTCCTCTCGTGCCTTCGGTGTATCTTTTGTCTTCCCATACACGCCTAAGAAGCCTAGCAGGTTCACGCAAAGATTCTTCATCACGTGCATCACGTTGATTGCAAAGCGGACCTCTAGGTCTTTCTAGTAGGGTAGGTCCCAAAATATAGATTTCTTCTTCCACATCGGTGTGCGTCCCTCAGCGTCATTCGGAATAGATAGTCCGCTGGGACCCTTTCCAAATATTACTTGTAAATCATTAACCATAGAAAGTATGTGATCACCGGTACGGATGGCGGGCTTCTTCCGGTGATCTTCCTCGCCTTTGAAATGCTTGCCTTTCTTTCGACATTGATGGTTGGTCGGAAGAAATCGACGATGCCCTAGGTACACATTCTTCCTGCAATTGTCTAGATATATACTTTCGGTGTCATCTAAACAGTGTGTGCATGTGTAGTATCCCTTGTTTGACTATCTTGAAAGGTTGCTGAGAGCAGGCCAATCATTGATGGTTACAAACAGCAATGCATGCAGGTCAAAACCCTCCTATTTGTGCTCATCCCACACGCGTACACTATTTCCATTCCACAGCTGTAAAAGTTCTTCAACTAATGGCCTTAGGTACACATCAATATCGTTGCCGGGTTGCTTAGGGCCTTGGATGAGAACTGGCATCATAATAAACTTTTGCTTCATGCACAACCAAGGAGGAAGGTTATAGATACATAGAGTCATGGGTCAGGTGTTGTGATTGCTGCTCTGCTCCCCAAAAGGATTAATGCCATCCGCGCTTAAACCAGAACATACGTTCCTTGCGTCACCTGCAAACTCCTTCCAGTACTTTCTCTCGATTTTTCTCCACTGCGACCCGTCAGTAGGTGCTCAACTTCCTGTCTTTCTTACGATCCTCTCTGTGCCATCGCATATTCTTGGCATGCTCTTTGTTTCTGAACAGACATTTCAACCGTGGTATTATAGGAGCGTACCACATCACCTTGGCAGCAACCCTCTTCCTGGGGCGCTCGCCCTCAACATCACCAGGGTCATCGCGTGTGATCTTATAGATCAATGCATCGCATACCGGGCATGCATTCCGTTCCTCGTACTCACCACGGTAGAGGATGCAGTCATTAGGGCATGCAGGTATCTTCTACACCTCCAATCCTAGAGGTCATACAACCTTCTTTGTTGCGTACGTACTGTCGGGCAATTCGTTATCCTTTGGAAGCTTCTTCTTCAATATTTTCAGTAGCTTCTCAAATCCTTTGTCAGGTACACAATTCTCTGCCTTCCACTGCAGCAATTCCAGTGTGGTACCGAGCTTTGTGTTGCCATCTTCACAATTGGGGTACAACCCTTTTTTGTGATCCTTTAACATGCGATCGAACTTCAGCTTCTCCTTTTCACTTTCGCACTGTCTCTTTGCATCAACAATGACCCGGCGAAGATCATCATCGGGCACATCGTCTGGTTCCTCTTGATCTTCAGCTTCCCCGGTTGCAGCATCACCGTATTCAGGGGGCACATAGTTGTCATCATCCTCTTCTTCTTTGCCGTCTTCCATCATAACCCCTATTTCTCCGTGCTTGGTCCAAACATTATAGTGTGGGATGAAACCCTTCACAAACAGGTGGTTGTGAAGGATTTTCTGGTCAGAGTAAGACTTCAAATTCTCACATGTAGGGCATGAACAACACATAAAACCATTCTTCTTGTTTGCCTCGGCCACTTCGAGAAAATGATGCACCCCCTTAATGTACTCATCGGTGCGTCTGTTACCGTACATCCATTGCCGGTTCATCTGCGTGCATTATATATAATTAAGTGTGTCAAAAACCATTACAGAACATCAGGAATACAGAAGTGACCAAACTAATAGAAGTTCATCATCACATTAAAACCAAAGTAGATACATAGTTCTCGTTGACCAACATATAGCTCTCCAGAGCATCTAATTAAACCATACATTGAAACTATTTAAAACATTTCAATGCAACAACAAATGCGATCATAACCACAACTAAGGTAACAATTGATCCAATGGCATAATGATACCAAGCCTCTCTATCAATGGCATATTTTTTAATCTTTCTAAGCTTCAAGCGCATTGCAGCCATCTTGGTCCTGTGATCATCGACGATATCGGCAACATGCAACTCCAATCCCATCTTCTCATCTTCAGTTCTTTTCATTTTTTCTTTCAAATGATCGATTTCTTTTTCAGCTTTAGTTAACTTGTCGAGCAGAATTGCATAGTCGGTATCCATTTCTGGTTCAACTACTTCCTATAGATAAAAACATCTACGTCAAGTTGGTGGCATAATTAATTGTCATAGACATTAGATGTGTGAAATAGTTATAAAAGATAATATACCACATCTGAATCATAGACTGGACGAGGGCCGACGTGGGCGGATACCATAACCATGGCACTATATAATAACAAACAATAATAAAAGTAAGAAAATCATACGAGTAAGTATATTTTCTTTTAGAAAGAAGATAAGATCAAGAGGCTCACCACGCGTGAGCGATCGACGACGGTTTCAGGATGGGGACGGGACAGGACGGACCGCCAAACCTAGACAAATTTTGACGAAAATGGAGTTTGGACAAGGAGCTTCGAGAGGAGAAAGCTTAAGTGTGGCTTGGGCATTTCATCGAACACCTCATGTGCATAGGAGGTGAGCTAGAGCACCACAAAGCTCTAACACTGTTGTCCTGGAAAAACAGAGCACCCCACGGCTCTGCTAGCGGCTGGCAAGGTTTATATAGGCAGCTCATTGGTCCCGGTTCGTGGCTGGAACCGGGACAATAGGTCCCCTTTGGTCCCGGTTACAACCAGGAACCGGGACCAATGGTCGTGGGCCAGCAGCGAAGCGCATTGGTCCCAGTTCGTGCCTGGAACCGGGACCAAAGGGGTCCGACGAACCCGGACCAATGGCCCACGTGGCCCGGCCGGCCCCCTGGGCTCACGAACCGGGACGGTTGCCACCTTTGGTCCCGGTTCATGAGCGAACCGGGATTAATGGGCTTAGAAGGCCCGAACCAATGGCCTGTTTTCTACTAGTGTATGGATACGGGTTGGTACTAGTATTATTAACCTAAATACTCATATTTGCATAATCATATCGCATTAAAACACACACGGGCATTTTTCGCTATAGTTAGGGTAATCCCAATAACAAACAGTGGGCGTTTCATATATATATCTATATCGATTCATATTTTACGTATTGTGTTTATATTAATGAGCCCCGAGTTCTTGTTCACCCCAGCCCGAGTTATCAGAACCGGCCCTGGCGCCTATGTGGTTGATCTGTTGATTACTGGAGCTGACGAAGAGGTGATTGCAAACTTCAAGCTACAAATGAAGGAGCTATTCAAGATGGCTGATCTAGGGCTCTTGAGTTACTACCTTGGGATCGAGGTACATCAAAAGCCAGAGGAGGTCACATTATGCCAGGAGGCATATGCAAAGAAGTTACTTGAAAGTTGTGGCATGAAAGATTGCAATTCAATTCATGTTCCTATGAAGCCTCGTCTTATACTAAGCAAGAAAAGTGAAGCACCCGCGGTTAACACAACGGAGTATAGAAGTGTGGTCCGAAAGTTGAGGCATCTCACGAATACAAGACCGGACTTGACCTATTTCGTTGGCATAGTGAGTCGCTTTATGAAAGCGCCCATGACAAAGCATTGGGCAGTTGTGGAACATATACTCAAATACATCAAAGGGACAACAAACTTTGGTTGTGTCTATTTGATAGAGAAGAAGGAGATGTTGGAACTACTGGGCTACAGTGATAGCGGCATGTCAGGAGATGTGGACGAACGTCAAAGTACCTTGGGCGTGGTATATTTCTTGGGTGGAAATATAGTAAGTTGGCTATCACAACAGCCGAAAATGTTTGCATTATCCTCTTGTGAAGCAGAGTATATTGCAGCTGCAACCGCGATGTGTCAAGGTATTTGCCTAGGAAGACTACCCGGTGACCTCACAAGTAAGGAGCCAGAACGAGTGATGCTTAACGTTGACGACAAATCAACAATCTCTCTGTGGAAGAATCTAGTACGTTATGATAGACACAAAGACATCGATACTAGGTATCGATACCTACAGGAGTGCGTGAAAGAAAACAAAATTGACGTCAACTATGTTTGCACCAATGACCAGCTTGCAGATATTCTAACCAGATCTTTGAGACAACAAAAGTTCATGAAGATGCAACGAAGGATCGACGTCCAAGCTGTAAAGTGAGAACATCGTGTTTAGGAGATGATTGTTGGAATTAACCATGTTTGTCCAGTCCGGCTCGGACTTGGAACCGTCACCCTGTAGGTATATGATTAGTAGCCTAGGTTAGCTGCTATATATACTTACATATACCCTGTAATCTCTGTACCGAAACTCAAATCAAAGCAATACGAAATATAGGTGCGACACGCACCTATTAGCCATCAAGCCTCAGGTTCTCGTGTGTGCGTGTTTCCGTCTGATTCAAGCATCGATCAATCAAGTCGACAGCCGGGTTGTTACGTACGTGCAAGTATTAGTACTACGTGAGAATCCATTCACCTGCTTGTCTACGTGCTTGTTGTATACAGCTACATCTTCCGCCAAGATCGATCCAGCTTGTGCGTACGTGTGTTAGACGACCGAAAGCACTGATTGTCGGAATCGCGTCGTATAAAGTACGTCGGAAAATACTTGATGTACGGGTCTGTGTAACCAAGCGATATACTGTGATTACCAACAGTAACCAAGTTTACTGACCTCCCCATGGTAAATGGGCCGACCAAGTTTACCGACCTCCCCACGTTAGAGAAGTGTGTATGATGGACCTGTAAAAATTATAACTCCAAACGCAATGTCTTTTTTAATATGCAAAGCTACAAATTGGACTTTGAATAGTGGTGGGAGAGCAAACTATGTTTCGATGCTATCATGTAGTAGATTTATCAGTTTTCTGCATTTCAAAAATACATCAAGTTCCAAGTTGATATCTTGCATGGCTTCATAAACACCCTACTGTTCCAAGTTGATATCTATGAATTTGAAGTCGTTGATCTTGATGTCGCTTTGTGGTGTAAAGTTAATTTTGATGTCTTATAGTTTGTTCACCGGTGTCCATGATAACTTATGGTTAAGATCCCAACTGAGGTCATGAAGGAAACTCAAACACCACACCGTTGCATTTTAGTGATATCTCAGTATTCTATTTTTTGCGAATAATGTCTCAGTATTCTATAAGTATTATATTAACTGAGAAACTTCTTAAAATTGAAGGTTTCCCAATGCTGCCTTGAAATATAAATTTCAAATTGAATGAGTAAAAATATTTTCATGTTCTTTTAAACTTTCTCTAATATTTGTTGATTTGTTCATTGTTTGTTACAAAATTAACTTTGACTTACCTTTACTAAGGCCTATGCTTTAAATAGCTATAAGGTTGTTAGTGGAATTACAGTCACAAATTACTATTCCTTCTTACATTCTCCATTCAGATTTACAAGGCTTGCGCATATTCATATATCATCAGTCTGAGCGATGAATTTCTGAATTATATGCCACAAAAGTATACTATTTAATTTCACATTCAAAAGAAACTCTAATGGTGTTTTTCAACACATAATCAGTTGGTCAAATTGATGCTCTAGAATTATGTTAGGACCTTATAAACCAAATGGAAAAAATATTTGCTAAACCAGTCAGTGTTAATTGTTGCCTCGCTTTGAGTGATCAGTGGTACACCATGTAATAAATTGTTGGACAGGGTGGTGTTGGTTGCTATTCAAAATTAATTGGTTGGGGCTTATAGTAAAACAAAGTGGGGCCTACGGGATCAATGATGGATGGCGATACTTGTGGCAAAAAGATGTCCTCACCAAGATTTTCAATGTGCATTGTCTGAAATTCATGGGCATAAGATAACGATTTTGTTGCATACCCGTGGTTATAAATCTCCCTTGTGCCTTCGATGGGGTAAGGTTAGTGGATTGGGCTCAAGGATTTGGTTAACAAGCAATTTGCTATGATTACCTACAATAACCAAGTTTACCAACCTCCCCACGGTAAATGGGCCTAGCGAGGAATTGTTTGAATTAATTTGAAGGCTTGTGGTGTTATGGTTCTTTCTTTGAGACTGCATGTTCGAACTCTAGTAGTGAGTTGAGCTTGGGGGTTCAAAGCTTGACCATAGGAAATAGGGAAAAACACGCATACCGATGTGACATTGCTATAATGTGTTAGTACATATGTTACTACCGCTTTTATCATGAAAAACATTTCGAATTCACAATTCATTTGGTCAACTCGTTCAATAATATCATGTATTTCCAGTTATAATGACAACCTTAATGCCCGCTGAGTAGAAAACCATATGGTACTCAATGATGGGGACTAGGTGTCATGTGAATAGTTGAGCCAATGACATGTGAGGCTACTGACAAATACAGAGCTGTGATTAAAAGCCAATGGGTGAGACAACACTATTGTACTACCTGAGAACCATACTCCTGGTTAGCCAGCAAATCACAGAATCCCAAGAATAGTTCTCTTTCATTTTACGAAAATGAAAAGGAAAGGAAGCAATCACAGGGATGCAAAGAGCATGGTGGGCTCTCTGGTGGGCAGGCTAAGTGTGCTAAGCATTCCTCATTCCGTTGGAAGCCAGGGTATGCATCAGCCACATCTTCCCTGGGAGTGACACGTTGCGTAAGTAGTGTCAGACTAATGATCTACTGTCATGGGTCTAGAAACTCTAATACCATGTAGGAAAATATAAAACCCATGATATTTTTTTGATTATGGGGCTATATATAAAGTACAATGAAGGTGGGAGACTTAGGGTGCAAGATAAGGTTGTTTAAACCTATTTTATCTCTAGTTTCTATCTATTTTTAGAGTAAAGTGCATTTTTCATCATTTAACTTATTGCGAAGTGTGTTGTCGTCCCTAGACTTCTTTTTGTGCAATCTTCATCCCTCAACTCTTAATACTGATGAGTGACCTTAACCTCGTTCCACATATCCGACCCGATATCATGAAGGTCCCCACGGTAAAAATCCCCAATCCTGGTTGTATGGAATTATATCAAGGAACAAGACATCAACATGTAGAATATGTGCCGGGCAAATTTGACATGAAGTCGCTAGGTTTCGGGCTGGTCATACTAGACAGGGTGTCTTAGATCGAATCTACTAGGATAAACTAAAGGCTTAAATTCCATCATCTTGGTCGTCAAAGTAGAAGCTTTCCTCGGATCCCCGGTCACGAGGCTATTTATTTCCCATCTTGGTCTTCGGTTCATCCTTATCTTGATCTCCTGGTCGTGGACGGCTTTGTATATTTTGACATCCTTTTCTCAAAAGGGCCTTGCTTCGGTAACACCCCCCCCCCACCCCCCGTTAGCGTATAAGGGCATTATGGACATACGGTGCTTAGCGTATGCCCGCGCCGTATACGCGTGTCCCCCCACGTCGCTACCAGCCGAGCTGCTAGTTGAGCCGCTGGTCGAGCCGATAACCCACTCTGGACCAACCCACCGACGGCGCATGCAAAAAAAGCACCCCCCACATACACACACACAAACCGCCCGCGATCACGTGCCCCGATCCAACGTCACCCCGACCGATCGCCGCCATTGGCCGCCTGGGTTACAGCCCATGATTGTCGCCCCCATCACACGTCTGCCGCCGCCATCCGTACGAGACCACGGTCCGCATCCCACCCCACCTTCCCCTCATGATCGCCGCCCGTAGGAGAGGTTGTCGCCGTTAGCATCAAGTCGCCATCTGGTCTCCGTCGAAGTCATCACTCTCCTCAATCATGCCCGAGCGACGTACCTAGCGGCCTACCCCCGTGACATCAAGACCCGCCAAACCCTAGGTTTGTCATGACCATTATGAGCCACTGCATATCTAGATTTATTTTAAACTGATTTATATATATATATATATTATGCGGTGTTTGTAGTGAGTTTATTCAATGGAAAACGAAACAGAATTTACAATGCAACGAGTGAGTGCTATGGTAACGATACTATCGGTCGTACCTATACGGATAGCAGTGATGAGAATGATTGTAGCAGTGACAATGAATCATGGTCGTCATACGACAATTTACCTAAGGAGAATTTTCAGAACAAAGAGGATGGTGCTTGTAGTGAAAATGTACGTGAAAAGTACATTGATTTTGATGTGCATATGGGTACTTACACATGTATGTTATTTTTTATCTACAGGAAGATAGTGATGTCCATAATGTGGACAATATTTTGAGGCATCTTTCGCTGATAACTTAAGTGAGGTTCGTTGAAATGTTTTGTATGTCACAAAATCATAATTAATAAATTATTACAACTTATATGTGCTTCTGTGTAATTTTGTAGGATAATCTGGATGGTTCTAGTGGTGATGATGGCCATGGGCATGATGATGCAGCTGGTATAGACATTGAGCATGCTGAAATACAACAACAGGCACTGTAGACACATTGGAAGGTTATGGCTACGACCTTTGGATCACAATGAGAGGCTCACACGTTCTATAATAACCACGCAAGAGAGCGTGAGTTCAGTATTAGAAAAAAGGAGGTGAAACGAGGGAAAGGTCTTTCAACAACAATACGGTACAGGCGGTACGTTTGCTCCAGGGCAGGAAAACGGCAAAGTAAATTCTTAAATCCAGAGGGCCGCAGCCGCAGGCTAAGACCCGAGACTCGGTGCAAGTGTGGCGCCTATTTGGTTGTGAAGTTAGACAAAGCACGTGGAGTTTGGCTCGTGGCGGCTTTCGTGGATGAGCACAACCATCTGTTGGCTAGACCGGACGAGGTGCCATTCCTATGGTCACACAGAGTGATACAAGAGCACCAAAGAGCTGAGATCTTGGCGATGGAAGGAGATGGAATTAGAAAGCATATCATCGATAACTTCATAAGCAGGTACGGTTCGTACGATAAGTGCAGCCTTGTGAGGCGAGACGTCTACAACCTTTGATGTCGAGAGAAAATGAAATTGATTGCAAAGGGTGATGCTGACACAGCAATCGGTATCATGAGGAGCAGAAAGGAAAATGATCCAGATTTCTTCTTTGAGTACGTGCTCAATAAGGAAGGGATGTTAAAGAGCATGTTCTGGTGCGATGCATAGTCAAGACGGGACTACCAATTGTATGGAGATGTGATTGTGTTTGATAGCACATACGAGGTGAACAGGTATGGTATGCCCTTCGTTCCTTTTGTTGGTGTAAACAATCACCGTTGCACCACTGATGTTTGCTTGCGCCATTGTGTCTGACGAGACAGAGGGTACGTACGTTTGGCTGCTACAGACATTCTTGAAAGCAAATTGTCAGAAGAAGCAAAAGTCAGTCATCACAAATGGAGACGTTGCAATGATCAGAGCTATTCGGTTTGTCTTTACAGATGTGTTACATCGTCTTTGCTCATGGCATGTTGAGAAAATATGCAGAAGCACCTTAATTACAAGTCACTAAATGAGTTCAGGTCACTTTTGTACTACTCCACCTCTCCTGCTAACTTTGATGCGAGATGGCTCGCTTTGTCAGTAAATGGAAGACTGATAAAACAGAAGAGTGACTGAATAGAATGTACAGGAAAATGACTCTTTGGGCAGCATCATATTTGTCAGATGGTTTTTTTCTTGGTATGCACAGTAATCAGAGGAGTGAAAGCCTGAACTCTTGTCTTCACCTTCACCTGGACTACGGTATGCCTATTGTTGATCTAGTAGTGCATTATGAGAACTGCATAGTTCGACTACGTGAGAACGAGGTGCATGACGATTGTCGTTCTAACCGGTCAGTACCACCATCAATTACTATATATAAGGACATTGAGAAGCATGCTGCCAGTGTATTCATCATTAGCAATTTTTATATTCTTCAAGAAGACTTGAAGAAGATGGGAGAGCTGGAGATTTTTGAGACGTTAGTGGGTTGATTGTCAGACATTCATCATCACATGGAAAACTAACCACAAATTTC
The DNA here is from genome assembly GCA_022496015.1 of Hordeum marinum. Lineage (NCBI taxonomy): Eukaryota > Viridiplantae > Streptophyta > Magnoliopsida > Poales > Poaceae > Hordeum > Hordeum marinum. The sequence goes on along the minus strand of CM039674.1, from coordinate 551,571,856 downwards.
AGTTCAGAGATAGGTATCGACCTGGAAACCTGGAGGAAATGATAGACTGCAGCTGTCAACGAATGGTTCGCAAAGGGTTGCCTTGCAAACACATTCTATATGTCTTGGTTCATCTAAAACTATCTGAAATACTGAAGTGTTGCATCCTTAAGAGGATGTCCAAAGTTGCGAGAGGTGGGCTGCCTACACAGCACAAGAGTGATATGTTTGGATGGGGTTGGTCAGAGATAGAGAAACGTGCTCGGTTTAGTCAACTCAATATAACAGGTGCAGAAGCTTTTCATATTGCGTCAGATGATTCTTTCATGTTCGATGAGTTGATGCAATGTCTAAACAATATAATAGCAAAGAAAAAGGTCCCCGATGATAAATCTATTGGTCGTAGAAGGCATGTTCATGACGAGGCTCGTGAGTCGGAACGCGCTGTGGATGTTATACGTGATCCTATGAAAGTTTCGACCAAGGGTGCACCAAAGCAGAGCAAGACAGGACGGTCAAAAAATGATGCAGATGTTACAAAAAAGGCAGACCTAAAGCGTTTTTCGAGGAAAAAAACTAGTCCTTTATGCGGCCTATGTGGCACAGAGGGTCATAGACGGCAACGTGCAAGCTGAATCTCTTATTTACTAATTGGAGGCACCATACGAGACACCACGTTAATCCTTAAAATTAAGAAACTTTAACCATTGGATTCATATATGATGTTGTTTGTAACCGTTCGATGAAACATGATCTACTCTCCTTCTCCACGTACTACATGGGGGAGTCCACCCTAGGTCTTTGTTGGAGGCACTATACGAGACACCACGTTAATCCTTAAAATTAAGAAACTTTAACCATTGGATTCATATATGATGTTGTTTGTAACCGTTCGATGAAACGTGATCTACTCTCCTTCTCCACGTACTACATGCGGGAGTCCACCCTAGGTCTTTGTTGGAGGCACCATACGAGACACCACGTTAATCTTTAGGATTAAGAAACTTTAACCATTGGATTAATGTATGATGTTGTTTGTAACCGTTCGATGAAACGTGATCTACTCTCCTTCTCCACGTACTACATGCGGGAGTCCACCCTAGGTCTTTGTTGGAGGCACCATACGAGACACCACGTTAATCTTTAGGATTAAGAAACTTTAACCATTGGATTAATGTATGATGTTGTTTGTAACCGTTCGATGAAACGTGATCTACTCTCCTTCTCCACGTACTACATGCAGGAGTCCACCCTAGGTCTTTGTTGGAGGCACCATACGAGACACGACGTTAATCTTTAGGATTAAGAAACTTTAACCATTGGATTAATATATGATGTACCACGTTAATCTTTAGGATTAAGAAACTTTAACCATTGGATTAATATATGATGTTGTTTGTAACTGTTCGATGAAACGTGATCTACTCTCCTTCTCCACGTACTACATGCGGGAGTCCACCCTAGGTCTTTGTCAAAAAAGAAAAAAAAATGAGTCCTCCTTTCTCACGTTACTACTTAAGGGCTTTTTCCTAGGTGTTTGTAAAAAAAAGTGTCCCACCTACGTGTCCAACGGCATGAAAGTTTTACAGAGGCTAGAAAAAATAGGTCCGCAGTCGTTGAATTGTATATCATGGACGTCCTCTCCTCCAAATTTGATTGTAGTCTGCTATTGTGAAATTAATTTAGTCATTAGATATAAAATTTAATGGTCAAGATCTATTGGGATAGCCTGCAATAGTTTTTGTTGAAAAATCAACACATACGTATATAAAAATTAATGCAGCCTGTACATGCGAGAGTCCTCAGCGCTCAAGACGCTGGATAAAAATACGTGCATGTTCCCATAAAAAATAATAAAGAAGACATGTACATATATACAGATTAAAGCAACAATATATGTAAGAGTCCTGGATGATCACGTCTAAGTTCCAACCGATAAAAAATACAGGTGCTTCTTTCCAGCCTAAAAGAACAGGAAACGTACAATGAAAATTACAACACTTGCATGTTCTGTTCAAAAATGAAAAAAAGGCACGTAGAAATAACACAGCTCGAGCATCACTTTACCGAGAGAGGAAGTCAATGCCTGATAAAAAGGAAATTTGAGTGCTACCATAGCAAATAAAGACCCAAACAACTAATTTAATATGTGAAATTATATAATTCTAAGACAACAACCTGAAAATATATACATAAATTTGCATCCATAGAAAAATTATAGTTGAACATATTCAAACCTGTAATTTTTTTGTATTTCAAATATAGGTGTTTTCACAACCACATACATTTAAAATTAAAATTAATGGGTAAAAAGATTCAACGTATTACGATATACTCTATTGTTACATATATTCACAAAGAAGTAAAAGAAATAGTTAAAGATGAGGGACTTACCAATGCACGAAGATGTAATGGAGTTTATGTAAACGACAAAAGTGTAGTAGTTCTATATTTACACCGACCGCGGTGGACCAAAACAATCTAAGCAGTAGTCACTAGAATAATATTTCGGAAACACTCGGTACTTCTTCTGATTATTCCATTTTATCTAATGTTTTTAATGTTTTATATATACATCATCTTCGAAGAACAAATAAGTCCATGTGTGCCTTTACATCTTAGTTAAGGGACTAAATCACGATGAGGACATTTTGTAAATGTATATTCCATGAATAATTTATCATGGTCAAACTAAATTTTCCTTAGATAATAATTTGTTAGAAGCTTTTACTTTGTATATATATAAAGTGATTTTAGGATGACTCCCTCACTGGATCATCATACGAAGAAATCATATAAAACCTTTGTAGGTAGAAATCGCATAAAGTTGTGTGCCTAATCTGGTAATGAAGCGACTAAACAATTTTATGCGAATGAAACGAGAAAACAATTATACGCGACAAAAGATTTTTAGTCAATTTCATCATTATTTGAATATAACAACTAACATGTGCATTACATCTACCTGAATATAAATTATATTGTTTATAATTCAATCTTTCTTTTGTTTCCCTACTGAAATAGTGTGGAGTTACATAAAAACAGTAAAAAAGAATTATATCTAGCCTTCTGCACGGGTTGATGACTAGTGAAAAGTAAGTTCTATAATTTACTGCCTTCATAAACGCTCTTATATTTTTATCTTATTTGGTTTTCACATGTTTATTGTATTTTGTTACGTAGGTATCAGGGGTACACCTTTACTCGGTGAAATAAGACAAAGAGCTACATGCAGCATCCGGAAGAAATTGTGTTACATTTTAATATTTAAATGTTCCATAATACCTTTGTATGAGACTATTTTGTTCATCGTTGTTGAGACAATTTATTGTCGTTTGATTATGAAATATAATCGTGTGAGACTATTTTCTGTAAAATGTTATAATGATCTTTAAAATTTGTTTATTGTAACTGTTGATACATTTATCATTTTGTGTGAGACAATATATAATTATCACTGTTATGTTTATCACTTTGTTTGAGATAATATGTAATTAGTGTTGTATTGAACGGCGAAATTGTAAAAAAAAATAGCCCACCTGCATCAGGGCCTGAAGCTGGCGGAGTAAGCAGCCATGGCACGGCCCAACAGCGTGAATAATCACGACTAGGAAGAGGCGGCTAGTTAGTAATATTGCGAGCTTACAACGGCAGGCGCGCGCGCGGATATTTAAACTGCTCATGGCGTCATTCCGCGGGTGGGGTGGGACTAAACTTCCCGAGGGAGAGGGTGCACAAGGCTTCGCGCGAGCTGGGTGACGCGCGTGGATCGACACAGAACGGCGCACGTGTGGTGGGAGAAAACGTTGGGCCGCGCGCGTCAAGGCCTCGACTGGCTTAAATGGCTGCGCGACGCTACCCGTTGTGGTACCCCGACGGGCTGTTGAACTAGTACGCTGCCTCTCACCCGAAAGTGGCGGTCGTCTATTTTTTAAAACAATTTTAATGTAATATTTGTTGACAGTAAAACCGAACCTTTTCTCACAAACACAAAAAAATAAACATAACAGGAATAAATCAGTATACATAGATGTAAAACAAAATAATCTAACACATATTTTTTTGTCTTGCATATATTATTAATTTGAAAGTGTCAACTATCATTGCATCAACAAATGAATCAAGTAATTAAAATGTGCCATGTCGCACTACATGAATTAAAGTATCAAGTACCAAACAAATAGTAGGGAAACCTTCTACGGGACTAAAACCCTACGCAATGCTAGTACTTATTCCATTTCCATGATTTTCACAACTTTTATCTTGATCTTGTCTAGTTTGTTAGCGTCCGAAAAAAGAATTTCCGCGACAATGCATGGCCCTGATGCATTAATCTCTTTCTGGTTAAATTTAAATGTCCAGCCATCCCATCCCTGTATTCAATGCACCTCATTACGAACAATCCACACGACACTTTGAAATCAAAACTCGTGGTCAGCTGAGGATCTAACATATGAATAGTTATGACATTGTTTAGAATCGTAAACTTACGCATCCTTCTGTGACGGCATTTTGTACTGTTTTATTGGCCATGAAGTTACATCCGAATATCTCACTTGTATGGATAAGTTTGCCTCTTGGATATCTTTACCAATTTCTGCTCTCTGAAAAAGATTAATAAAGCAATGTATAATTTTGACTAGTCGAGGTGTGTCCCAACAATTTTAACCATGTGTACTAGGAACTGTACACTTACCAGTGTCTCAATAGTATTACTAACTCTCGGAGAGATTTTACCAGTAGAGTTAAGAACTTCATATTCTTACTTCGCTTTGTGCATCGCTATGGTTATGTAATGATCCTCATTCACGTGCAAAGGAAAATAAGTCTGTACAAAAATGAATTTATCTGAATGTAAATAAGGTTCACTGCATATTCAAATAAACAAATACGAAATGAAAATCCATTTCTGAGCCTAGGCTCATCTGCACCCCTGTTGAGTAAAAAAATCAAAACAATTCAAAAAAATCCAATTTTTTTTTGGACAGTAGATAATTTCATGCGTGAAATGCGCTCTAATTTTTGTATCATTTGAGCATTTGAGAAGCTCTCGGCAAAAAAGACAATTTCGGGGTCTCTAAAAAAGTTTACTATTCATGCACTGTTTTGCCCCGATTTGTCTTTTTTGCCGAGAGCTGCTCAGATGCTCAAATGATACTAAAATTGGAGCGGGCCTTACGCATCAAATTATCTAGCGCCCAAAAATGGAATCTTTTGAATTTTTTTGTATTTATTTTGATTTGTTTACTGAACGGGTGCAGATAAGCCTGGGCACGAAAACGCCGCACTGCGAAACGAAATGATGCACCGGAAAGAATACAAAAGCAATAGCTTGTCCCGTCCGAAATACTCATTCACCACTCTCGTAACGAGTTGTGTTTTTCTCGTGTACTTCTTGCAATTTGTATCCATAGTAGACTCATTCTTTCCTTCAGCCAGGTTAAGAAGCCATTTTGGCAAGCACGTAGATGTTATGTGGCGATTAGCAAAACCATGATACTGGAGGTGTTTACAATAAGAATTTAGGACCTGCGGATATCACCATAAATATAATATTCTCAGTAATCAAGCACTATAGTTGACAAGTCTGGTTTCAAAATTCATACTTACAACGTCATTCACCCATTCATAGTTAAGGACTTGATGAAGCAATTCTACCGTGCACCCTAACCACTGTATCTTTTAGATGATGCTTGGATGATGCGAGTGTCTCAATGTAAAGTTTAGCTGCCTCTTTGTGATCCTGTGTCATATTATTCAAACTTGCTAAAATAGAATGCGGTGAACAAAATAGACCTACAACAATATTATTACAATGAGTTAAATAGCTGCAATAATTATATAACACTTAAATTCAAAAGCAAGATCGTTTGTGACTTACTTTTTTGCACACGTTTCCTGCCCGTTTCCCGCTCGTACGAGGATTGAAAATATTTGGAACGATTTCTCTTGCGTTTACCTTCATTCCCCTTTCGTAATGGAGACAAACAACCACTATACTCGCCGGATATAACATCATTTTGTGGGGTTCGAGCTATAGGTGGGAAGTCTTATGTTGGTACAGGAGATACCGGAGACAAAGGTTTTCCATTGTCGACACTAATGAAAGGATCATTAGCTTCACCTATACCCGGTGTAGTAGGTGGAGCACCCGTGTCTCCAAAGGGCACGGAGGTGCTATATATTTCACACGAAACGGATGCTTCCTTTTTCTCCCCCTTACGTGCATGAAAAGTCTCAAGTGATTGGACTTCCTGGAAGTCTTTTGCCTTGTACATTACACCTACGGTGTTCAACCTTTCAATGACCATCTACAAAAACAAATCAAACACATTTAGTACATGACTATTTGCACCACATTCAGAACAAATTGAAATTTACCTCTGCACATCTATCGGGAATAAGCAGAATCTCTTGCTGAAGCAATTTTATGTATGTCATCACACGGTCCATATTGCTAGATGAGAGCACTGATGTACTTGGCTTTCTAGTCATGCCACTGCATTTCCGTTTAGGTGGTTTCGCTTCTCCCTCTGGGATAGTCCCTTCACGTGCAATCTTAACGCATCTGTAATCTTCACTTATGCAGTTATCAATCTGTAAAATAAACAAAAAAATAATTTAAATGAAGACTACATTAAATATATACAAACAATAAATAACGACTATACTTAATTACTTACAATGCCAGTACCAGGGTCGTGTATGTTGTCATACTCGTCTCGCTTTTTTTCTAAAAATTCAAACCATTTTACCATGAGTGGATAGTCACGCGTCAACGGATCAAATGAGTCGTGAGTTGGTTGCACTTTTTCCCAATAGATGTACTGTATATAAGACAACTAAATGAGTTTTACATAGTCCACATACTAAAACAATGTGTTCTAAATATGTAGAATTATGTAATTATCTTTACCTGAATAAGTGCCAAGTTCCCAATGAGCCATTTGAAAAATTTCAACACCTTGCACTGTTTTCATAATGGCATCCATGCACACTTCCAACGTGAATGTGTTCCAATTGTACGACTTGATAGCGGCAACTTTCTCCACCAATTTGTAATAACGGTAAGGAACAAAATTTGCGGACACTGGTGCTATCACCGTACCAAAAAGAACCAATGTGACCCTTCTCACAAAATCATCATCATATGCTTGACTATCAATAATATTCTTTATCAAGGCATCTATCAGCCGCAGGCCAGTTTTTTTATCAAGAAAATGATTCGGCATAATTTTTTGGCGTCTAAACCTACCGATGAAACTATGCTTGTCACATCAGCATCCTCGTTTCGTAGCCCAAATATGTCATAAACATCTTCGAGACGCACAATGATATCGCCACCATTCGGCCGAAAAATAAATCGTTTTTTATGAACATCATATGCTGATATCACAAATTGCAATAAATTCTTTCTCGTTTTCACCGGTGGAATATGCAACATACTGTTCAAATTGGTGCCAGCAAGCCGTACGTGTCTAGGGGTGAACCTTGAACCAATTCACACCACTTCTCCACCACAGTATACATCTCCGTATTCCTCCATACTAAACGAATGTATAAACACTAATGTGTTAAATATTATAATACGGCAGGAAAGAAAAAAGTTATAGCGATTGTACCTTCCAGCGTCATAGATGGCTCAACCGTGGGGCGCGGCCCAACACTCCGTCCTACGGACCAAGATCGTGGGGGCGGGCAGGCGTGAAGTCAAAAGGGCGCCGTCGTGCGCGCGTGCAAGTACCGTCACCGTGCGCGTATGCAAGTTCTGGCGCGCACTGCGGCCGTGCGGGGGCGAGGTTGCGTCGGTTGGGTTGGAGGCGGCGGGTTGAGGCGATCGAGAAGGCTGCGCATGAGGAGATCGTGTGTGCGGTGATTGGGGCGGTCGTGTGAAGGCGGCGTGATTACCGACGCCCTTCAATGCACGTGGTTATCCACGTCGGTCCCGCTCCTCAGAACTTACACACACATCGCCCTTGCGCTTATGCGTCGGTTGGCCCAGATCGCGTAATATGTTTAGTCCCACCTTGGCCCGTGATTGTGCCTTTGACCGGTTTATACATCTTTCAATTTTCAAATCTTATGAACATTGGTATTCATTGAACTCTACTTGGAAGATATGCAGGACGAATATGAATCTTCACCTGTATTAACCGGCGAATGTTTATATTCGTCCTGCATATTCTTCAACTACAAAACAATGTTGACCAATGTACTTTTTACACATGGCTGAAAAAGTACGATGGGCCGTTGAGCAGCCAGAAGGCCATTTCGATTGCTGCTTTGGCCCGAAAGTGGACGTCCGGTTTTTATATAATATTTTTAATGTCATATCCCACAGCATAATATCATAATAATAATATAAAACACACATTGTCTCACAGATACAATAAGACTTACATATTATCATAATAATAAATAATATAAAACACATATATTTTTCATCTCACGCATAATATTAATTTTAACATGTAAAGTAGCGTTGCATCACAATAAATAATTCAACAAGTATCAAAAAATAGTAGAGAAATCTTCTGCGCGGCTAAAACCCTACCACATGCTACTTATTCTTTCTCCACTATTTTCAGTAATTCCATCTTGACCTTGTCCAGCTCGTTGGTACGTGAAAACAAAATTTCTGCAACAATACATGGCCGCGATGCATTAATCTCTTGTGGGTCAAATGAAAAAGTCCAGCCATCTCCGTTCCAGTGTTGGATGCATCTCATTACAAAAAGTCCACACGATACTCTGGAATAAACATGCTACGTCAGATAAGAATCAAATATATAAAATTTAGCAATATTGATTTCAAGTTTGAACTTACGAATCTGTTTGCAATGGCATGTTGTATTGCTCTATTGGCCATGACGAAACATCTGGAAATTTATTTGCTTCGACATGAATGTTTGCCTCGTTAATATCTTTAGCAATTTCTCCTCGCTGAAACGAATAAACAAAACTAACTAACATGCATGTCGTAACAATGTTGTACATGTGTATGCGTAAATGCGAACTTACCAGTGTCTCAATCATTTTCCGAACTGTAAGACTAATGTCACCGTTAGAGTTAAGAACTTGAAACTCCTCTTTCACGGTGTGCATTACAATTGTTATCCAATGATTTTTGTTAACATGCATAGGAAAATAAGCCTACAAAAACATAAGTTCTATTTAGACTCGATAAAAATTGTTGCTACTCAAACAAATAAACATGATAATAATACCTTGTCCCGTGCAAAATACTCATCCTTTACTCTATCGAAGATTTTCTTTGCAAAATTTCGTGATTTTTTATTCCTTAGTAACTTTTTCTTACCATCAGCCCGATCCAAAAGAGATGTTGACAACCACGTTGACATTATTTGGCGATCATGTAAACCACGATGGGCTAGGTGTTTAGAATAAGAATTGATGACCTGCGAATATTATCATTATTTAATTATTCTCCATTGTTCCGCACTAGAGATGTTAATTGTACTATAAAATATGTCATACTTACAATGCCATTAACCCACCGATACGTGAGCACGTCATGAAGCATTTTTACCGTGCACATGTCCCCATCTGGTGCCGGCATCCTAGTCACGTTTCGGTCAATATGTTTATTTGACGATGCCAACGTCTCAATAAAAACTTTGGCTGCCTCTATGTGCTCCGGAGTCAAATTGTCAATACTAGATGGAATATCATTTGGTGAAGTAAATAGACCTAGAACAATGAAACAAGTTTGACTTATATAAGTCTAACTATTTAATAAATAGTATATTAACAAATGAAAATTCAAGTCTGCTCCCAGGCTCAGCTGTTTCCGGTCAAAAAAAAATCAAAACAAATACTACAAAAATTCAAACAATTCCAAAAAATTCAAACTGCTCTGCAGACAGCAGTAGGTACTTTGGCATTCCTTTCAGTTACTAGTCAGGTTATTTGCAGTTCAAAAATCCTTGAAGTTTGACATATTTGTGACCGAAATCAGCAAAACAAAGTGGAACTCCAACATCTTAAGAGCAGAAAACTAAATCATGATTATATTACCAAGATTATTCGGGAGATTACACCATACAGGACGATACATTTCAAGTTTCCATCATATTATAGCTCGTAAAAACAGTTTCCAGCCTCACATCATACAGATTACGGACAGGATGGTTCATCTCGACACTCAGTCGATTAAGACAAATAACAGGGTTAACCTTGCGGGGGGCAGTGCATACTCAATTAACTGGCGTTTCAGGGAAAATAGACTTGATACAGTTCTGTAAAGAAATATGGTATACCTTTGATTGCAGCCGCTTGGAATCTTGCTCTCATGGTTCTAACGAATTTGAAGAGATCATTAGTGCAGTTCAAATCCTTCACCAACTCGTCAGTGTCTTTCAGTAATGGAGTACATTGAATTACTGTTATAACGAAAATGAGAATTTTGATAACTATACATTTTCAAACAGTCTGAATTTCAGATAGCTCAGGTAAGAAACTTGCAACTCACAGCTGTATTCATCTTTATTGACCTTTATGCAAAACAAATACTCATCGTCAGGACTTTGCATGTCAACTTTATTGAAGACAAATTTAACCCCTTCACACACAAAATATAGGAAATGTCATGCGTTCTGGCCTGAAGGCTGAAGCTCACTTAAAGGAACATGTTATGGAAACTGTCATTACCTTCCCCTGCAACAACTCGAAAGCCAAGAAATTTATTGTACCACATGATAGCTTCCTCTAGGTTCTTTTTTCCAATCACGTCAACATTAGCCTCAAGACCTTCGATGGCTGCCATCAAAACAAAATGTATCAAGGAATGTAGATTCCAAATTCTGCGTAGCCAAGGAAAATATATTCAAACAAAATCGTAATATTGGCGTCAGCATAACAACAAATTCAAGGGGCAGAATATATTGGAGCTAGGAGCTCAAAAGAACCCATCAGACTGGACTGTTGGGACTTATATCTTTGAACCCTACTAATCAACTTCTAAGTAGACTTCATACGTCAGATAATACTAGTACGATGACACTTCCAACTATTGTACTAAAACCGTGATTCAGGTTGTAATTTTTTTACCTTGGAGCTGATGTGATATGACATTTGCAAACTCATCTCTCCTAGCCCTCTGTTCCAAGACCAGGCTCCTGAGCTGCTCGTTCGTTGCAGTGGCGTTCGAAATCGACTCGCTGGTGAGCTTACATTCAGATTCCTTCTTCAATTTGGCTGCAGAGATAGTTTACGAGATTTGAGCGTTTCCATGAATGTTGTCCTAGGACAACAATGATAGACCAGTATGAAATCAAACATTGACTACATAGTTCATAGACTGAACCATCAGGTCATCATAACAAAGAAGCACTTTGAGTGTAACACACTAACACACATTCCATTGGTGCAAAGTTGCACAAGGGTGAAGAAATGCTTACTGGACAGAGCTTCTGTCAGGCTTGCTTCCAGTCCCCTGAGCTGGTCCTTGAGAGTGTTGAGCTTCTCTGCAATCGGAAAAGGAGAGGATTCAACAACACTAATTACTCGTCCTTTCATCAGCCAAAATTAATTCATAAATCGTAGAGCGAAAACTAGGCTGTCGGCCGGCAGCAATTCCAAGCACAAACAAACCGGCTTGCCACCATCGCTGAACCGTAGCTAACAATTCCCGAGAGCGCGCATCGACCAGCAGCGGACGACCGGCGAGTTCCCCGAACGGAAGAGGGCCGACGGGCGGAGGAGGCGCGTACCTCGGTGCGCGACGCTGTGCTCGGCGAGCGAGCGGGCGGAGAGGATGGCGCGGCGGAAGGCGGAGGCGGCCGCCGCGGTGCGCTCGCAGCCCTGCGCGATCCGCCGCTCGCACGCCGCGCGCGCCGCAGCCATGTCCCGGCGCAGGTCCGCGGCCGCGGGACCTCCCGCCCCTTCTCCACGGCCCCCTTCCATGGCTTCGGAGACAGAAGAACGCGGCGGTAGCGCGGGACGCCGGACGCGTGGCCGGTGGAGGCGGAGGCGGCGCCTGCTCCGCTGCCGCCGGTGGGTTCGGGAAGGAGCGGATTCTGTTCAAAATTTGGCCCCCCTCTCGGCTCTCTTTTTTCGTTTTTTTTCTTCTTTTAGGCGGATGTGCTGTGAACAAACCTAGCTAAATGGGCCGGCCTGGACAGGCCTGGGTAAAACAGGCCCGCCAGGCCGAGCCAGGCCGGCACGCGTGCTGCCCTCACTGATCCAGACACGGCCCTCTTGCTACACGGGCTGGCACGCATGCTGCCCTCCCTCGCCCAGGTATGGTCCTCTCCCTACACTTGTTGGCACGCGTGTTGTCCTCCCTAAAACGATGGCCCATTTGGCAAGCTGAACCGGAGGCCCAAGTAACAGACCAAGGCACTTGTGCTCTAAAAAAGCATACCATGTGTGTGTGCACTCATGTAAGAGGCACGACCCCCTCCTATACGGGCCGACACGCGTGTTGTCCTTCCTAAAACAGCGGCCCGTTTGGCAAGCTGACCCGGAGGCCTGAGTAACAAATCAAGGCACTTGTGCGCTAAAAAAACATACCATGTGTGTGTGTGCGCTCATGTAGGAGGCATGACCCTCTTCCTACACGGACCGACACGCGTGTTGTCCTTTCTGAAACGGCGGCCCGTTTGGCAAGCTGACCCGGAGGCCTGAGTAACAGATGAAGGCACTTGTGCGCTAAAAACGTACCATGTGTGTGCGCTCATGTAGGAGGCATGTGTGTGCGCTCATGTAGGAGGCACGCCCCCCTCCCTACCCGGGCCGGCACGCGTGTTGTTCTCCCTGAAACGGCGGCCCATTTGGCAAGCTGGCCCGAAGGCCTGAGTAACAGATCAAGTCACTTGTGCGTTAAATAAAGCATTCATGTGTGTGTGCACTCATGCAGGAGGCAATCTTTCTAATATGTTTGTATCAGGAGGCAGGTCATTTTCATGGGCCACACCTCTTGGTCCCTTCGAGGGAGATGCTCCTCACCACGCGCCGGTGATTTGCCAGGTTAGACGGTTAGGCGTGTCATGTCAGGCTGGCACGCGTGCTTGCCTAGCTAGCCCAGACACGTCCCTAGTTGGGGCACGTGTCAGGCCGGCCCGTGATAGGCCAGGTACGCAAGCTATAGTGTCGGGCACGCCTAGGCCGGTCCATTTGGCTAGGTTTGGCTATGAAGTCGTTGCATCCAACAATGCACGGGGGCGTGCACATGGGGCGCCACGACGACCCAAGCTAGCGAACAGGAAGGAATAGACCTAAAAATATGTGAGGCTTCGTAAGAATCGAAAGGCATCCCTATTTCAAGGGCGAAATATATTGGTAAACGTTTATATACGATGCGCCGCGCAGCTTTCGGCCAGACGCACTCGATTCGCGTGCATAACAAGCGCATCATGCTGGCTTCCATGTCACGCAGGCATCGTAGTCCCATGTAAACTGCTCCCCGACGTCTCACACAAACGTTACGGGCCCGCACGACTGCCGTTCTCCCGTAGTTATCTCTTACCTTATTTATTTGTTACCTTTTCTTCTACCTCCAACCATCCTGTGCGCCCCTTGTTGCCGGTCGCCGCACTCGTTGCCCCTCGCCGCCCTTGCTGCCGGTCGCCGAACTCGTCGCCGGTCCGCATCTCGCGCGGCTCCTAGGCTGTGTCACCTCCGGTCGCAGCACCGTGCCACCCGTCGCTCCAAGCTGCATAGTCGTTCCTGCTCGTCACCCTGCTCGCCGCCGACGTCGTGGTTCGCAGCAACCCACCACCAACATCTAGCCGCCCCGCGAAGCATTGTGGGAGTGCATCAATGGATGTAGCAAAAAAGTTGCCAGTAGTGGCAAAAAAATAATACGGTTGCAGCAAACAACTTCTGTCGTCGTCACGGGTCGCAGCTCAGCCATGATAGATGTAGCAAAACGTTATGCCGATTGTAGCAAAAATTGCGATGCCATGTGCGATGTAGCAAAATGTCACACCAGTGGTAGCAAAATTCGGTGCCGGTTGTAGCAAAATTCGATGCGGTTGAAGTATGTAGCATATTACACCGACGCCGACGTTGGTGACCGGATGTGTTGCAACCGATGGCGATGAAGTATGGCTGTCGATGACGGTGCTGTGATTTGCTGCAAGCAATACCATCGGCGATGTGCTGGAACCGGCATCGATGCCGGCTGAGCCGCAACTAATGAGGAATGCTTCGACCCGTGATCATTTTTGCTAGAACCGGCAATGCAGTTTGCTGCATAGGAGCAGATCCACGCGGACACCAATGTAGCAGCGGTGAGCGGACCGACGAGCTATGCCGGTGAGCTACGCGAGGGAGCTTCAAGGGAGAGACCGTGGGGGAGGCGACAGAAGCAAGCATCCGTAGGGAAAGGAGACGACATGGGTTAAAAAAAGCTTCAACGAGAGATTAAAAAAGCTTCAAGCAGACACTATGTATGGGAACAAGTTACAGCTGTTGTAGAAAAAGCTTCGAACATAGATTCAAAAAGCAACTATCTTAAACCCCGGGCCCCCAAAATCCAGAAGGCGCCAACCAAGGGTGTGGCTAGGCGTGGGCTTGTGCTATGGGCTGTGGCTTCGTATTCTTTTCTGTTTTTACGATTCGATTCCATCCCATTCCATTATGTAGCCGGCCTCAAATCAAGCAGACGCACATCATCGGCACCGTTCTCTTATCCCTACTCTTTGTACGTACATTACTAATGAAGTATTCTTATCCCTCGCATACGAGATGCATAGCTCGCACCCTTCAACCACTGACATTAACATGGGTGAAAATAATGTTAGTGGTCATGAGAGTACAGTCAATTCACTAGGGGCACATGCACAATATATCTGCTAGTGTTGATGAAGATTCAGTTTTCTGTTTTTCTCTATTATAAAGATTCTAAAATTCACTTTGCCAGTATAATGCTATCAAGAGTTTTGATCATGTTGTTGTTTATTGCATCTTATTTACAGTGCATCTGACGGTTGCATTAGCTGAACAACGAAGCTTTCTAAGGTAAAAATTATCGAGAAACTATTTACATCTAGACAAATCTAAGACAAGAATTTTGGGACGAAGGGAGTATGTTGTTTATACTAAGGGCCCCGGATTTTAGTTTTGCTCCGGACCCCCTTGGCGTGTTTTCAACTGTCGCCTGGAGTCACGCTCTGGGCATTTCCTTAGGATTATTTTTTATTTTTATTTTTTGACTTTTTATATGTTTTTTGTTTTTTTGTCTTTGCGGTTTCCCACTTGTCTTTATTGGCTTTTGGACAAAAATACTTTAAGAAAATGCGAAATGCGCATTTTTTTTCTCGAGAGCCACGGTTTTGCTTTTACGAAAGGCATGGATTTCCTTTTCTCTTAGAAACAAAAAAAACTTATTTTATTTCTTTTTCCTTCTCAATAGGCACGATTTTGCTTCAGCAAGAGGCACAAATTTTCTTCTACGAGACCGTGCCTCTCAAAAACGATTTTTTCCTTCCTTGAGAGTCACGGTTCTGCTTCCGCAAGAGGTTCGGATTTGCTTCTACAAGAGGAACCGACGTGCCTCTCCTGAATGGGAAAACGCGATTTCTTTTTTTCCTAGAGAAGTGGTTTTGCTTATGTGAGAAACACGTATTTGCTTCTGCGAAAAGTACGGCCATGCCTCTTCGAAACGAAGAAAACACGTTTTCTTCTTTCGCATAAGGCACAGTTTTTTCGTCCGTTTCTTTTTGTGAAAAAATGTTCGTCAAAATGTATCAACACGGGACTTAGTTTTGAAGATCTCAACGTGAAAAATCCAAAGGTGAAAATGGTTTTAGATTTGAATGCACGGTTTAAGAGATAAAATATTTGAATAAACAAATGTAAAAAAAAGAAAAACTTTCCGGCTGCAACAAGTGGCACGCATGCAGTGTGCCACTTGACACAACCTGACGGGTGGGAATGATCTTTGGAGGAAGTACTCCTGAATTATTTATTCCGCTTAGGGAGCCTTGCGTCAGGGAGAGCCCAGCTGGGCCCGTCCAGCAGGGCAGGAGGCCACGGCCTATTTTTTCTGTTTTCTGTTCTCGTTTTTTTTGCTTTTTTGTATTTTTCTTTATACTTTAAAATATTCTATATATGTATAAAAAATACTCTTCAAAAATACATTTGAAAAATGTTGAACAACTACTTGAAAAATGTTGAATAAGTATTAAAAATATTGAACAATATTTAGAAAATGTTGAACAAGGAACAAGTATTTGAAAAATGTTCAATACATATTAACAATTGTTGAATATGTTGAAAAATGTTCAAAAAGTATTTGAGAATGTTGAATAAGTATTAAAAATGTAGAAAAAATACTTGAAAAATGTTGAATAAGTATTAAAAAAATAACTAGTATTTGAAAAATGTTGAACATGTATTTAATAAATGTTAAATAAGTTTTAAAATGTTGAATAAGTTTTAAAAAATGTTGAATAAGCGTTCGTATAATGTTAAATGTGTATACAAAAGATGTTAAAACCCACCGCACCAATTACAAGCTTCATGACAAGCACGCTGGAGCAACTAATTAGGGTTTGCCCTTGGTTAGATGTCCATGTGGGCAATTTTCAGGGCGTTTGAGCACTCCAATGCCGCCCCATGTTGGACGTTGGATGATTACTCCATCGGACCGTTTTATCTCCTTTTCCCCAATGTTTACTTTTTTTATTATGCCCTCCTGTTGTGCGCTCACCGGTCTTATAGTGGCCACTGGGTTGTACTCTTTCATTGCAAGCAGAGTTTTTGTTGCCAACACGGGAGATTTCGCCACCGCGCTCTTGTTTCAACTTCTTCCTACTATTAGCTTGCCATCGCCCCGTCTGATAATTTTGCTACAACAAAGCATTAACACACCAATTAGATGTAGTCTTGAAATATTTGGTATCCTCTAAAAATTCTTCTTATCAACCATGACTACCTGGGAAGGGTGCCAATTTGCGTCTCCAGTTTCGGCATCCCAACTCTTTTGAGCAAAGAACAACATTGTCCTGCTTTGGTAACATCTGCCTGCATTGCCATACTTGAGCATTACCATCAGATTTGTTGAAATTTCAGCAATACTGTAATATAAAGATAAACTTGAGGTTTACCAAGAGGAACCTTTCAAATTTTTGTACACCAGCAATACATGTCCTTACTCTAACTGTTTAATTGCCCGTTGAGACCTTCAACTTCAAATGTGCCAACAAGCAAGCGATTAATGCATGGTATGAAATCCTCTACCATAAACTTTGGACATCTTGCAACTACAAAAGAATCCTCTACCAGAAAAGCCTGAAACCATAACGTACTTATTTCACAAGATCACAACGTCATTGCTAATCCATTCCATCCAAGATTAACGAACTGTCCGTTCTAAAATGGAGTAGAAATCAGAAAACAATCAGAGTCAGTCGTGAACAGTCGGTAAACAATCAGACAGTCGCTTACCGGTCGTGATGATAAGCTTTGGAAGATTTTTGACATGAGGGACAACATCGAATGATGGATTAGCAGGTCATGATTCGTTTGCTTTGGCTCCATCGAGGGTCCCGCTTCGTCTCCGGCCGGCGTAGGGAACGATGGCGGGTGACACGCCGATGCCGGCTTTGGTGGATCGCCTCCACCCCAGCTCGCTGGCTTGCAAATGCTTCTACGCTCGGGGGATGGCGCGGCGGGATTGGGTCGCCTCCAAATGCACTCCGGCCGGTGGGCCGACGAGGGATTTGGAGTTGAGAGATGGACGTCCCGACGCTCGAGCCCTGGCGTTGGATGGTTGAGGCCCACAGAAAATACGGCCCAGGCAGGCCCTCTCCCCGACGGCCCAGTTCACAAGCCCAGTGCGGCCCACTCCAAGCGCACCCCATCGCCGTCCCTCGCGTGGACTGGACAGACACTCCCCTCTCTCCCTCCTCTCCCCGGCGAACCGCGACGGCCGCCGAGATCCGCGCCGCCGCCGAGATCCGTCGGGGCAAGCAGTCCTAGCCCAGAGGTAGAGAGGATCCGGGGATGTTCGGGATGCGTGCGAGCGGTGCGGCGGCGTCGTGGGTGGTGGGGCGGATGGGCACGGACGCGCACCTCTACGACGACCCGGAGGACGCCGCCATCCCGGCGCTGCTCGACTCCCGCTTCGACGGAGACAAGGTCGACGCGCTCAAGCGCCTCCTCGCCCTCATCGCCCAGGGCGTCGACGTCGCACACCTCTTCCCGCAGGTCTGTCCCCCCTCCCCCTCCCCCTCCCGTCTCGACTCATCTGATTCGGGCGACTGAATTGCGTTGGCGCTGGGCGCAGGTGGTGAAGAACGTGGCGGCGCAGTCGCTCGAGGTCAAGAAGCTCGTCTACCTCTACCTGCTCCACTACGCCGAGACGTAAGCTGCCTCATCTGCATTTCGCCCTGCCTCTGCTGTGACCTCAGTTCCTTCATCCAGATCTGAGCTCAGTAGATTATGCTGGGAGCTGCTTCAGCTAGATTTACTTGCATTGTCTCTCCCGCCTGTGATTTGTCTAGACAGATTGTTGGACCTAAGTGGGCAGGAGATACACGCCTAACTTCTGTTACTGACTGAAATCATAGTCGCCGTATCGCTGTTATCTGAACTTTGGGGCACAGGAGCTTCTGCTTCACAGTAAATAGTTCAATTAGAATTGGAACCAAGGAAAATTCCACTTCCCGGAAGGGGAATTAGTTCTTAGCAGCACACTTGGACTGAAGAAATTACCGGGAATGACATAAACTTGACATCTGAAGAGGCAAGTTGAACTTAATAGAGTGCCATTATAGGTTGCTTTTGCTTGCTCTTGAACCAAGCTATTATTAGTGCCATTATATGGCTTTACTTGCACTTGTCTCCACATGGCCAAAGCACAATGCATTGCTTCACACGGAAACTTCTCCATCTAAATAGCAAGAGACCATTCATCGGAGCTTGTGAATCGCATGGGCTCTTCTGGACAACCTTGTCAGCTGTTCTCCTAGATCGACGAGAGGTTAGCGAGTAAACAAGAAAAGTCGATGAGTTGTTTTGGCTACCCTGCTCTCTGCATGGAAAGAATACTAGTGCTGGTGCTTGTAGTGTCTTGAGAGTTACCTTTCCAGTCAGCAGTCGAACCTGAAAGCTCTGTGAAAATTATAATTTGTTGGCATGTATGAATCTAAACATAAATTGACCAGTCCAGACCTGTAGAAAATAATTCAGATGATGACAGTGATGTGCATATGCTATTGCCATGACTTTCTGTTCTTCCTCTTGCGGTAGAAAGTTGCGTGGAATTGCTGGACCCCTTACCTGAAAAAAATGTTAAAGTTTTGTCCAATTTGTAGTTCTGTAACCGCTCATGTTTCACCATTCTGGCCTTTGTGGTTGTCTTAGTACTGTACTTCAGATCTCGCCAGGGACTATCAGCAATTTTTGTTGCATACACTTTATCTGATCGACTTATTTTAAGCTCATTTCTTAAACTTTAAATTTAATGAACACAAGTGTATTTTTTTCACTCTCTCACAAGAAACTATCCAAAATAATTTATCTGCTTCCTTGACATTGCACCAATGATCACATTGAGAGATTGACAGAAATTTTGATGCAACTCAAACATATCATACTGTTTTTGAACACCAGACCAGACATTTGTACTCATATTCAGACAAACAGTTTAGAGAATAAGTCTCGATGGATCCTTGTGATGTTGTAGAGAAGGATCAATGGATCATGCTGTTTCATAAGTTTCAATCTTGGTTAACAAGTGGAATTTTTGAATAAGAATGTTATTTCTCTCTGATTGGCATTCCTCGTTGCATGTGATTTTATAAAAGTTCTTGCTATTGCTGCAGGCGCCAAAATGAGGCTCTCCTTTCTATTAACATATTCCAGAAGGATTTATCAGATATAAACCCGTTGGTAAGGGCTTGGGCCCTTCGCACTATGGCTGGCATCAGATTACACGTTGTCGCTCCACTCGTGTTAGTGGCTGTGAAGAAATGTGCAAGGGATCCGTCGCCATATGTTAGGAAATGCGCGGCATATGCACTTTGTAAGCTCTACGACTTGCTTCCAGAGGAAAACACAACCTTGGAGGAGGTCTGTTAAGTGCAACCTGCTTCTCATTTATGTTGATTGTCGACATTATGTCTATCTGAAACCTGATCATGTTTTTGCAGATTGTGGACGTTTTGCTTGGTGACAGTTCCTTTGGTGTAGTGGGAGCTGCTGCAGTTGCATTTAAGTCGGTTTGTCCAAATTGTTTAGCGCTGATAGCAAAGCATTTCCGACGGCTCTGTGAAACACTCCCTGATATTGAAGAATGGTATCAGATTACTCTAATTGAGATTCTCTTGCGGTATGTGATAGCAAAACATGGATTGGTCAAGGATTCTGTTATGTTTGCTTCAGAATTGTCTTTGGAGACCCAGGCTGGCAAGGATTCAATTCCTGTTAGTAATATATCCAGCACCCAGGCGGAAACTATTGTAAAAGGAGGTTCTGGCACTACGCTAAACATTATGTTGTTCCGGCATTACATTGAAGAGTATTCAGGAGCTTTTGATAGAGACGATGATAAATTCAGCTTTCCATCTGTCACTACTAGCACAAATGATGATGTCGTAATTCTATTGAAATGCACATCGCCTCTTCTTTGGAGCCAAAATAGTGCAGTGATACTTGCAGCGGCAAGTGTTCATTGGATAATGGCTCCAGCTGAGGAAGTGAAGAGAATTGTTGGCCCAATTTTGTTTACTCTACGTTCATCTCCTGATGCAACATATGTGGTACTTTCTACATATTTGCGCCTTGTATCGTATCCAAGATTCCAACTAGGAATAATTATGGCATTGTATATTTAACTAATCATTTCTGTTATCATGTAACTAGTTGTCCCGGAAATCAACTTATGTACTTAAATATCATATCATAGTGGAGTAGAATAAAATTTTCCTAATACTCATATTTACTATAGAGTTGTCAACTGTCATGCTTTGAGTTTTGTCTCCGTGATTGCTTGGACTCATATAGAAGACATGCACACATTTGCACTCACAACTGTGTTAGATGAAGCTAAAATCTGAGCTTTGAGTTTGTTTTATTACATCTTGGAAACAAGTATTAAGGCATTTCTTGCAGACATAAGACATAAAAATCTAATAATTTTCCAGCAGATGTCTGTTTTTATGATGTTAGTTTCTTATTGAGCTGACTCCCCCCTTTTTTGTTCTTGCAGATGCTTGGCAACATACTAGTTTTTGCCAAGACTGCCCCATTATTGTTTGCTCCGTATTATGAAGATTTCTTCATATGCGCTTCAGACCCGTATCAGACTAGGGCTTTGAAGCTTGAAATACTCACCACCATCGCCACAGAGTCATCTATTCCAGCCATTCTTGAAGAATTTCAGGTATTTGTTTGTACCTACGACATGTTCTATATAAGTTCAGTTGTCACGATTACTTGCAATCTTGTATTTGCTTCTCACGTGAATGTGTTTGGTAGAACCTCCCCTTCAGGTAACAAATTCATCACTTACTCTGCCAAATATTTTTTTTAAAAAGCCAACATTCCCGGTGTCATACTGAGTATGGTTCATGCAAGCTAAGTACACCTTTAAAAACTTTTCCTAGATCTAAGTATAAATACTTTTGTTATCTAAGTGTTTTACTCATGGAAATTAGTCAGGAAACAGCATTTATAATTTTTGTGTGTGTAATAGAATGAGCTCTTAGAATCAAATGATAACTTATAGG
The DNA here is from genome assembly GCA_022496015.1 of Hordeum marinum. NCBI lineage: Eukaryota > Viridiplantae > Streptophyta > Magnoliopsida > Poales > Poaceae > Hordeum > Hordeum marinum. The sequence goes on along the minus strand of CM039674.1, from coordinate 551,550,176 downwards.
CAAGCTTAGCAGCGTGAAAAATTCATGTCCTTTACCGATGTGACCAAGGATTTCTAGTCACATCTCACTGAGATTCTGCTTATAGTACTTTGTAATTGTTGCCAGGATTATATTAAAGATCCGAATAGGCGATTCGTGGCAGATACAGTTGCTGCAATTGCATTGTGTGCCCTGAAACTCCCCTCTATCACCTCCAGTTGTCTTGAGGGACTTTTGGCACTTGTACTGTATGGTAATAATTGTTCTCTCTGCATATGTTGTGGTTGATCATCCTTCTTGAATAATAATGTTTGATTTTTACCTTGTTACAGAATTGTCTATCACTAACTCGGTTCACTTGAATGAAGAAGATGCTGTTTTAGTTCAAGCCATCTTGTCAATAAAAGAAATAGTGAAAATAGATGCAGCGTCTCATGAAAAGGTACTACAATATTAATTTATATAAGCTTCTAATCCTGTAGCTCCACAGATTTGTTGTATACTTTTGCAATTTGTTCACTTGACATTATGATGATCATTCTATAAAGCAGTTGTACCAGTGCCTGGAATGTTAGCATAGCTGACTCGGGTCCTTACACTATCCCCTATTCCTTCTCCATATCTATCTCCGTGTCAGATCCAGAGGGGTGGGTTATGCATGTTGTGTCATCTACATGTGGTGCATATACAACTCAGATCAATACAGAATGGTGTTGCATGAAACCTTTCTTCCCTCTTCCTACATGGAATGCATGTCTATTGTACAGTGTATGGTTTTCATATATCACCTTGTTTAAGTGACAATTTCCTTTTCTCTAGTGAAGGCTGATGGACTATTTAAATTTCTTTTATCCCTTTCTATCATGTACAATATGTGATATCATTTATTGAAAGTATATTCAAGAACAAATGTGGATATAGGATATCAGGATGCCATGCGCTACTGTTTGAATACATTTTTTCATGATTTACATTTTTTATTTGACATATTCATTAATTTTGTTCTCCTAAGGTGATTATCCGCTTGGTTCGTTGTCTGGATACAATTAAGGAGCCTGCAGCACGGTCCTTGATCATTTGGATATTTGGCGAGTATAGCTCTATTGGAAATCTCATCCCAAAGATAGCTCCAGTTGTTCTTAAGTATCTGGCATGGTCCTTTGCTGCCGAAGTGCTCGAGACAAAGCTTCAGATCCTAAACGCTTCTGCAAAGGTATATATCACAAGTCCTCACTTAGTTTTCTTACACTTCAATGGAGATTGGTAATAGGTTTATTTTTTCAGGTTATCATACATTCTGCAGAAGAACAGCTAGAAGAATTCAAAAGGATAGTGGCATATGTCATTCAGTTGGCTGCATGTGACATGAATTATGATGTCCGTGATCGTGCACGTTTCTTGTCAGGACTTCTGCCATGCTGTGCTAATGAAAATGACTCCTCATGTCGATCACAGAATGTAGATGTCATTAAAGAGCTAGCTGATCATATCTTTGGTGGGAAGATACCTCCTCCATCTAATTCAGACAGCAACTACCGGATTTATCTTCCGGGTTCCCTGTCACAAGTTGTACTTCATGCAGCGCCTGGTTATGCACCACTTCCGAAGCCTCAAAGTATGATCTTAATTCATAAGACCGTAGAACCAACCAGAGGCGTAGCTGATTCCTCCGAAGGTACTAATTCTGATGCTGAATCTGGATCTTCAAGGGATGAGAGTGGCTCTGTGTATGATTCAGAAAGTGAAGCTGCTAGTGATTCAAATGATGATGGCCATAACCTTCATCGTCGAAAGGAGAATCAGGAAGCTCCGCTGATTCATATGTATGATGGTAATGTAGATCAAGCCTATGCAGGTCGAGCTGTCGATGAAAATTTGGCATCTCTCATCTCTACTGATTTGACAGAATTAATGTCTAAGTCAGCCTTGGAGTCATGGCTTGATGAGGCTCCTGCTGCACCACCTGTTCAGGATTCAGTAGAGACATCATGTGCAAGGGTTTCTTTTACCACTCGCAGCTTTGAGAGAAAACCTAAATTGCTTAGGTTGTTAGATCCATCGGATAGTGATGGCTTGAGTGTTCTATATGCCTTCTCGTCTGAGGTTTCACCCAAATCACGCTTGCTAGTATGTGTAGACTTGTTTGTTGAGAATGTTACAAAAGAACAATTAGCGGATATAACCATTAAATCTGAAGAGGTTTCTGGTAGCAAGGGTATCATGGACCAAACATCAGATGGATCCGCAAGGTATGCGTCATTATATTGTCTGTATTGTGATTGTTTCTTCTTCGTCAATTTATTTCTCAGCTCATGAATCGTCTTTACCTGCAGCATACCAACTCTTGTTCCTGTTGAAGAGATACAGTCACTGGCTCCCGAACAGACAGTTAAGATGCTTCTTCAGATTCACTTTCATCACCATCTATTGCCCTTGAAGTTGTCTGTCCTTTGCAATGGGAAAAGGCATCCAGCCAAACTTCACCCGGACATTGCTTATTTTGTACGACCACTACCCATGGACCTAAATGCTTTTCTATGCAAGGAAAACCAGCTGAGGGGAATGTTTGAGTACGCTAGGAGGTAACCAGACTCTATCCTATCTTTACTAGTTACTTAGTTTCATGAAGTCGCATCGATTAGGAACTGATCTGACACATAAGCCCAATTATGCCGTGTTTACTGTTACAAACTGATCTGCCTCCCCAGACGGAAACAGTTGCGACTGGCAAAAGTGCTTCAGTTTGCACATCTCATTAACTATAGATAACTATAGAAGAATGTCGAGGAACACGAGGTTGCTCTTGCTTCCCCTTGAACAAATTACCACGTGGCTGCTCAATTTTCATGGAACACGCAAAGAGGAGTATTTTCATCATGATGTTATTTCTAAAAAGAATGTCGTCGTGATGTTTTCAACTGATAGTGCATAGAAAAAGGAGTAAGCAAGTAGGAATACATTCTCAGTTTTATATTAATTCTGCCACTTAAACCAAAAATAAAATAAAATTCGAGACTTATATTATGCACTTTGCATCTTGTGTATGAATGCAAATCCGAATTAAGATTATCTTCATCCAATTGTTCGTCCCCATGGTAATTTCATTGCATAATCTGAGCCCACAACATCACAAACTCATGTTGTGATGATCTGTTGACTATATGCTGGAACTAAATCTGTTAGGAATTGCAACAGGTGCACCTTCAAAGATCATCTTCAGAAGCACGAGCAGACCGAAGAGAGTACAGACCACAACACCGACAAGAACCTTCTAGTAGCCCAAACTCTCGCATGGAAAGTACTCAGCAATGCCAATGTTCACCTAGTGTCAATGGATATGCCGGTGACCTTCAGCATCGACGACGCCTCCGGCTTGTGCTGGCGATTCAGCAGCGAGATCCTGAGCACTTCGAACCCCTGCCTGATCACGGTCATGGCGGATGGGCATACCTCGGAACCGCTGGATCTCACCGTCAAGGTGAACTGCGAAGACACGGCGTTCGGCCTGAACCTCCTGAACAGAGTCGTAGCGATCATAGAGTGAAGTGGCACTTTTGAGTTCTGCGAGTTTGGTTCAAATGCTACTTTTGTGGATACTGTAAATCACTGTACATTATTGTGAATGCCGAGGGCTCAAGAGTAACCCCACCGATTGTTGTACATCTTTTTACCACCTTGTATTCTACTTTTTTTCATTGTTAGACTTGTTCTTTTTTGATAACCTGATGGCAAGCTTGCTGTTGTTACAAAAAGCATGACAGAATCTGCGACAGCGCACGTCGCCGCGATGCAGTGACGATGACGCCTTATGTAATTGGCATGAGATTACCGTGGCAGGAAGAAATTTCAGAGGTTTAACTACAAGTTTTGGATTATGTAATTGCTATAACTAATAAGCAGGTAAAAAACCAGGTAGTATCCAAGCTAACGATATAGGCCTCACTAAGCAGCGCCGGCCATGGCCTCCCCAACCCCAAGCTGAGACCCCGAATTCTTGGACCGCCGGCGCTCCCTGCTCAAGTTGTTGGACCGTCGGCGTTCCCTGCTCAAATTCTTGGATCGTCGGTGCTCCCTGCTCAAATTCTTGGACCGTCGGCGGTGGCAGAGGCTTCATGACGTCTTCCATGGGAAGTGGCTCTTGCTGCTCGATCGAATAGTTCCGGGTACTTTATAGGTGGCTTCTTTGTTCGCCGCGCCGGAGTCTTGATCCAAGGCCGTTGTCGCCGTCGTCCGGGATGCCTCTGCATCCAATAGCTCTGGATCCTCCTCCTTGATCTCCAATGGCTCTTGCTGCTCGATCGGCGTCATGTTCTGGGTAAGGCTGTCCAACGGCTTTGGCTCTTCCTCCATGGAAAGTATCTCCCATGGCCCCTCTGCTTCCAAGTGCTCCAGCTTCTCCGGCTCGTCCTCCATGGTAACCATCTCCCATTGCTCTGGCTCGTCCTTGGCGATGACTTGCTCCAATGGCTCCAGCTGCTCATCCTTTGCATCTGCGGCGATGTCGTGCTTCCCCCCGCGGCGCCGCCTCTTAGAAGATCGGCCCTGGGCAGCTTTGTTGCTCTCCCCGCGCTCTTTCTGGTCGTCATCGGCCCCCGTCCTCGCCGTCTGGTGGACCCTGCAGAGCACCCTGACGCCGTCGCCGTTGGTGGCCGCCGGCAACACGGTCCCGAACTCCTCCATGAGCCACGCGGTCTTGCGGCCGCGCGCGTCGCGGTACTCGAATGTCTGCCGGTGCCCGGCCTCGGCGACGGCGACCCGCTTGCCGTACCCGTGCCACTTGCCGCTGCCATTGACGGCGCGGCTGGCCCGGCCGCCCACGCGGTTACCCTTCCAGCGCGCGACGCAGAGGAAGTACCAGTTGCCGTCGTCGTGGCCGAAGCGCCGGTGCCGCGACGTGAGGGTGGCCGGGTCCTCGCTGTAGACGTCGGCGACGCAGACGACGCCCTGGAGCTCGCCGACCGGCGTCTTTCCCGGGTCGGCCACCCAGGGGTCGAGGTAGCAGCGGACGAGCTCCTCCCGCGTCGGCTTGAAGCGGAAGCCCGGCGGCGCGTGTCCATGCCCGCCATGGCTTACGCACGATCCGGAGTTCTTTTGGATGATTATTAGGAGCTGTGGTATGGGGGCTTGCGGTGGGCGATGGAAGGGCTGAGGGGCGTGGCCACCACAACCATCGCTGCTTCCGAGCGGCGGTGGGGTTTAGGGCTTGGCGGCGTCGATCCGGGTGCCGATTGGAGAAGAGATTCTAGCTTTATATATTTATATATATAGAGAGAGAGTTGGGAGCCGGTCTACAATTGCAACCGACCTTAGGTTTTTTATATTTATACAAAATGAATATTTAGCTTTTGCGTAGCAATACCATAAATACTTTTATATACGTGAATATTTTTAGATATAGAGAAATAATTCTTTTTGGTGTACGTCAACCTGTTCTCGCACTGCACCGTACCGGTTGAGTGTGCAAGACTTGTTGGAGTAGTAGACGTTAGGGCCGCGGCCCCCGAGAGCTTTGCAAGTTCGACGGCATGGACCTCGTGTCACGTGGGTTGCAATGACTGCAGGCATGTGGAATGCTTGTCCGTTCATCGCCGCGGAAGAATGCCTCATGACTTCTTTTCGGCAGGTGATGGAAGAGCAGCTTGTTCAGCGGAGCGAGTCCTCCTGCTAGTGTGTGTTTGTGTGGTTGGCGTTTGTTGTGACATTCGGCACGTTGTCCAAGAATGGGCTTTGTGTTGTGTGCTTACGATGTTCTGGAGTGGGTTTGTATATTTTATTTTGGTTTTCAGCTGGTTTCCGTGATTAACTGGACAATCTCCGGCTTAATCAATGAAACGTCAAAGCTTTTGCTTCGTGTTTGAATTCATTTGTACTCATACTCACTTACTCAACTAAAATTCAGATATAATATGTTTTTTACCAATAAAGAAGGCATGCTAAGCACAAAGGATAACACTCACGTCTGCTTTGAAAATCCACGCAAGATAAAAATCAAATTAAGAAGCAAGATCATAGAGAGATAGTCCTAGAAAGTACAATTTCCCATGCTTACAAATTCATGACGTCCTTCTGCCAACTTTCAGTGAATCATGTTCATAACTTTAATCCAAATCCATTGCCAAGCCTTCGGAATAATATAAAGGAATCATCTACTGAACTGATGGTTATACATCAAACCAAATTCTAGATCAGATCATCAATAACACCAGAGGAATAGTCCTATAATCTGGCTTCAAATAAGACCATCAGTTGAATTTAGTTATATTTTTACTAACCCAAACAGTATAAGTGAAGGTAGAAGGGAACATAGTTTTTGTGAATTTAAACATATTTACATGCTATGATCTAGAAATATACATCATGAGATGGAGTAGTGGAACGGAGCACCCGCATCAGCGGTCAATCTATGGTAGTCAAGTGAATGATGCGGTGCCGTGACTGCTATTCACTAGTGGTGAAGGGAAGCGGTGGCCTAACGAATGAGATGCCCCTGGCGGCCGTGCCTCCCTTGGGAGCCTGATACGTCTCCAACGTATCGATAATTTATAAAGTATTCATGTCATATTCACCTATGTTTATAATACTTTTATATGATTTTGATGTACTTTATATGATTTATTTAGAATTAATCCGGACTAACGTTGTTTTCAGCAGAACTACCATGATGTTGTTTTTGTGCAGAAAATGAAAGTTCTCGGAATAGCCCGAAACTTTTTGACGAATTATTTTGAAACAAAAGAGGCACTAGACACTTCGTGGGAGGGCCAGGAGAGCTACGAGGTGGGCACGACCCACCAGGGCATGCCAGGCCCCCTAATCGTGCCCTGGTGTATCGTGCTTACCTCGTGGCCCACCTTCGCGTGAAACCAACGCCAAAAATTCCTATAAAACAGAAACAAATCAGAAATAACCCTAGACTCCTCGTTCCTCCGGCGCAACTCTCTGTATCGATGAAAAACCAATCTGGAGGCGTTCCAGTACCCTCCCGGAGAGGGTAGATCATCTCCGGTGGCCATCTTCATCATCCCGGTGAAGGCTATGATGAGGAGGGAGTAGTCCATCCTCAGGGTTGATGGTTTGTACCAGTAGCTATGTGTTCAATCTCTCTCTCTCTCTCTCTCTCTCTCTCTCTCTCTCTCTCGCTCTCTCTCGTGTTCTTGAGATAACACGATCTTGATGTATCACGGGCTTTGTTAATATAGTTGGATCACATGGTGTTTTCTCCTCTCTATCTTGTTGTGATGAATTGAGTTTTCCCATTGAGACTTCATTATGTTGGATTGAATATTTGATTTGAGAACACTTGATATATGTCTTGTATGTGGATACTGTTGGGAACGTTGCATGGAAAACAAAAATTTTCCTACGCATACGCAGATCTATCCATGGTGATGAGCATCTACGAGAGGGAGAGTGGATCTACGTACCCTTGTAGATCGCTAAGCGGGAAGCATTAAGAAACACGGTTGGTGTAGTCGAACGTCTTCGCGATCCAAATTGCCGAGCGTCCCACGATCCAATCACGATCCGTCCCGCGATCTAATCACGATCCGCCCCGCGAACTTGATCACGATCCGTCCCACGAACTTGATCACGATCCGTCCCATGAGCTTGATCACGATCCTTCCGATCTAGCGCCGAACGGACGGCACCTCCGCGTTCAGCACATGTACAACTTGATGACGATCTTCGCCGTCTTGATCCAGCAAGAGAGAGAGGAGAGGTAGAAGAGTTCTTCGGCAGCGTGACGACGCTCCGGTGATAGTGGTGGAGCAATTCCGGCAGGGCTTCGCCTAAGCACTGCAGAAATCCGATCTAGAGGAGAAACTATGCACTGGAGGAGCGGGTAGCACGTGGCTGAAAAAACTAGTGCAAAACCCTAAAACCCACCCGTATATATAGGAGGAGAGGAGGAGAGCCTTGGCGCAAGGGCCAAGGCTCCTTGGATTCGGCCGAACCCACTAGGAGAGGAGGACTCCTCCTCCAATCCTAGTAGGACTAGGACTGCTCCTTTTTTTGCCTTTTTTCCACCTTTTCCTATTGGGTTTTCTTCTCCAGCCACATGGGCCTTGTGTGGGAGTTTCCACCAGCCCACTAAGGGCTGATATTAACTCTCCCATAGCCCATGAAGCCTCTTGGGTCGAAATACCCCTCCTGGTACACTACCGGCACTCCCGATACAATACCAATGAGCTCGAAACTTTTCCGGCGACCAAAACATGACTTCCTATATATAAATCTTTACCTCCGGACCATTCCGGAGCTCCTCGTGACGCCCGGGATCTCATCCGGGACTCCGAACAACCTTCGGTCACCACCATACATAACTCTAAACTACCGAAACGTCACCAAACCTTAAGTGTGCAGACCCTGCGGGTTCGAGAACTATGTAGACATGACCGAGACACCTCTACGGTCAATAACCAATAGCGGGACCTGGATGTCCATATTGGTTCCTACATATTCTACGAAGATCTTTATCGGTCGAACCTCCATGTCAAGGATTCAGTTAATCCTGTATGATGTTCCCTTTGTTCTTCGGTATGTTACTTGCCCGAGATTCGATCGTCGGTATCTCCATACCTAGTTCAACCTCGTTATCGGCAAGTCTCTTTACTCGTTCCATAATACAAGATCCCGTGACTAACACTTAGTCACATTGCTTGCAAGGCTTATTGTGATGTTTTATTACCGAGTGGGCCCTAAGATACCTCTCCATCACACGGAGTCACAAATCCCAGTCTTGATCCATGCCAACTCAACAGACACCCTCGAAGATACCTGTAGAGCACCTTTATAGTCACCTAGTTACGTTGCGACGTTTGATACACACAAGGCACTCCTCCGATGTCCGTGAGTTGCATGATCTCATGGTCATAGGAACATATACTTGACATGTAGAAAACAGTAGCAATAAACTGACACGATCATATGCTACGTTTGTAGTTTTGGGTCTTGTCCATCACATCATTCTCCTAATGATGTGATCCCGTTATCAAATGACATCACATGTCAATGGCCAGGAAACCTTGACCATCTTTGATCAACGAGCTAGTTCACTAGAGGCATACTAGGGACAGAGTGTTGTTTATTTACCCACACATGTAATGTGTTTCCAATCAATACAATTATAGCATGGATAATAAACGATTATCATAAACAAGAAAATATAATAATAAAAACTTTATTTATTGCCTCTAGGGCATATTTCCAACAGTCTCCCACTTGCACTAGAGTCAATAATCTAGTTCACATCACTATGTGATTTACATTGTAATGAATCGAACACCCATGCAGTTGTGGTGTTGATCATGTTTAGCCCTTGGAAGAGGTTTAGTCAACGGGTCTGCAACATTCAGATCCGTGTGCACTTTGCAAATATTTATGTCCTTCTCCTCGTGTAATTGCGGATGGAGTTGAAGCGTCGCTTTATGTGTCTAGTCCTCTTGTGAAACCTTGGTTCCTTGGCCAGAGCAATGGCACCAGTGTTGTCACAGAATAGGTTCATTGGATTCAGTGCACTGGGCACTACTCCAAGATCTGTCATGAACTGCTTCATCCAGACACCTTCCTTCGCCGCCTCCGAGGCTGCGATGTACTCCGCTTCGCACGTAGAATCGGCTACCACACTTTGCTTGGAACTGCACCAGCTTACCGCTCCCCCGTTGAGAATAAATACGTATCTGGTTTGCGACTTAGAGTCATCCGGATCAGTGTCAAAGCTTGCATCGACGTAACCCTTTACGACGAGCTCTTCATCACCTCCATAAACGAGAAACATTTCCTTAGTCCTTTTCAGGTACTTAAGGATATTCTTGACCGCTGCCCAGTGCTCCATTCCAGGATCATTTTGAAACCTTCCGGCCATACTTATGCCAAGGCTAACATCAGGTCTTGTGCACAACATTGCATACATGATAGAGCCTATGACTGAAGCATAGGGGATGACACTCATCTTTTCTCTATCTTCTACAGTCACTGGGCATTGAGTCTTACTCAACTTCACACCTTGTAACACAGGCAAGAACCCCTTCTTGGACTAATCCATTTTGAACTTCTTCAAAACTTTATCAAGGTATGTGCTCTGTGAAAGTGCTATTAAGCGTCTCGATCTATCTCTATAGATCTTAATGCCTAATATGAAAGCAGCTTCTCCTAGGTCCTTCATTGAAAAACTCTTGTTCAAATATTCCTTCACGCTTTCCAGCATTTCTATATTGTTTCCAATCAGCAATATATCATCCACATATAATACTAGAAACGCTATAGAGCTCCCACTCACTTTCTTGTAAATACAAGCTTCTCCATAAACTTGTATAAACTCAAATGCTTTGATCACCTCATCAAAGCGCTTATTCCAACTCCGAGATGCTTGCACCTGTCCATAAATAGATCGCTGGAGTTTGCAAACTTTGTCAGCATTCTTTGGATTGACAAAACCTTCGGGTTGCATCATATAAAACTCTTCCTCAAGGAAACCGTTGAGGAACACCGTTTTGACATCCATCTGCCAAATTTCATAGTCGAAATAAGCAGCTATTGCCAACATGATTCTGATAGACTTAAGCATCGCTACGGGTGAGAAAGTCTCATCGTAGTCAACTCCTTGAACTTGTGAAAAACCCTTTGCCACAAGTCGAGCTTTATAGACGGTGACATTACCGTCTGCGTTTGTCTTCTTCTTAAAGATCCATTTGTTCTGAATGGCCTTTCGCCCTTCAGGTAATACTTCCAAAGTCCATACTTTGTTTTCATACATGGATCCCATCTCGGATTTCATGGCCTCTAACCATTTCTCGGAATCCGGGCCCATCACTGCTCCTCCATAGCTCGTAGGTTCATTGTTGTCCAACAACATGACCTCTAAGACAGGGTTGCCGTACCACTCAGGAGTAGTACGCGCCCTTGTCGACCTACGAGGTTCAATAGTAGATTGATCCGAAGCTTCATGATCATCATCATTAACTTCCTCTTCTATCGTCGTAGGTTCTACAGAAACATCTTTCTGCGCTGCGCTACTTTCTGGTTGAAGTAAAGGTTCAATAACCTCATCAAGCTCTATTTTCCTCCCACTCAATTCTTTCGAGAGAAACTCTTTCTCAAGAAATGTTCCGTTCTTAGCGACAAACACTTTGCCTTCGGATCTGAGATGGAAGGTATACCCGACTGTCTCTTTCGGGTATCCTATGAAGACACATTTTTCCGCTTTGGGTTCCAGCTTTTCAGGCTGAAGCTTTTTGACATAAGCATCACATCCCCAAACTTTAAGAAACGACAACTTTGGCCTCTTGCCAAACCATAGTTCATATGGCGTCGTCTCAACGGATTTCGATGGTCCCTATTTAAAGTGAATGCAGTTGTCTCTAATGCATAACCCCAAAACAATAGTGGCAAATCAACAAGAGACATCATAGAACGCACCATATCTAATAAGGTTCGATTACGACGTTCGGACACACCGTTACACTGTGGTGTTCCGGGCGGTGTCAACTGTGAAACAATTCCACACTGTCTTCAGTGACTGCCAAACTCATAACTCAGATATTCACCTCCTCAATCAGATCGTTACGATGATTCTCAACTTCACTCTGAAATTGCTTGAACTTTTCAAACGTTTCAGACTTGTGTTTCATCAAGTAAATATACCCATATCTACTTAAGTCATCAGTGAAGGTGAGAAAATAAGGATATCCACCACGCGCTGTAACATTCATTGGACCGCACACATCAGTATGTATGATTTCCAATAAGTCACTCGCCCGTTCCATTGTTCCAGAGAACAGCGTTTTAGTCATCTTGCCCATGAGGCATGGTTCACATGTGTCAAGTGATTCAAAATAAAGTGACTCCAAAAGCCCATCAGCATGGAGCTTCCTCATGCGTTTTACACCAATATGACCTAAACGGCAGTGCCACAACAAAGTGGTACTATCATTATCAACTCTTCATTTTTTGGCATCAATGTTATGAATATGTGTGTCATCACTATCAAGATTCAATATGAATAAACCCCTAACATTGGGTGCATGACCATAAAAGATATTACTCATATAAATAGAACAACCTTTATTCTCTGATTTAAATAAGTAACCTTCTCGCAATAAACAAGATCCAGATATAATGTTCATGCTTAACGCAGGCACTAAATAACAATTATTCAGGTTCATCACTAATCCCGATGGTAATCAAAGAGAGCGTGCCGACGGCGATCACATCAACCTTGGAACCATTTCCCACGTGCATCGTCACTTCGTGCTTTGCCAGCCTTCGTTTATTCTGTAGTTCCTGCTTTGAGTTGCACATGTGAGCAACCGAACCGGTATCAAATACCCAGGCACTACTACGAGAGCTACTAAGGTACACATCAATAACATGTATATCATATATACCTTGTTTGTCATTGTCTGCCTTCTTGTCAGCTAGGTACTTGGGGCAGTTCCGCTTCTAGTGACCAGTTCCCTTGCAATGAAAGCACTCAGTTTCTGGCTTGGGTCCATGCTTGGGCTTCTTTACAGGAGTAGCAACTGCTTTGCCATCCTTCTTGGTTTTATCCTTCTTGCCCTTGCCCTTGACCTTGCCATTTTTCTTGAAACTAGTGGTTTTATTGACCATCAACACTTGATGTTCTTTCTGGATTTCAGACTCAGCGACTTTTAGCATCGCAAACAGCTCGGCGACTGACTTGTTCATCCCGTGCATGTTATATTTCATCACAAAGCTCTTGTAACTAGGTGTCAGTGATTGAAGAACTCTGTCAGTGATTGCCTCTGGCGGAAGGGCAATTCCCAACTCCGCTAGACGAGTTGAATACCCAGACATTCTGAGTATATGTTCACTGATAGACCCGTTCTCCTCCATCTTGCAAGCATAGAACTTATCGGAGGTTTCATACCTCTCGATCCGGGCATTCTTCTAAAAGATAAACTTCAACTCCTGGAACATCTCATATGCTCCATGACATTCAAAACGTCTTTGAAGTCCCGGTTCTAAGCCATACAATATTGCACACTGAACTATTGAGTAATCTCTAGTACGTGCCTCCCAAGCGTTCTTAACGTCTTCGGAGGTCATGTCTTTTGGTTGGTCGCCAAGCGGTGCATCAAGGACATATAATTTCTGGGAAGCCGTGAGAATAATCCTTAGATTACGGGCCCAGTCAACAAAGTTACTTCCGTCATCTTTCAACTTAGCTTTCTCTAGGAATGCATTAAAATTCAGGTGTGCTACTGCGTGAGCCATTGATCTACAACATAAATATGCAAAGTTTACTTAGACTATTGTTCAAGATAATGAGTTTAGTTAATCAAATTACTAAAGCTCCCACTCAAATTGACATCCCTCAGGTCATCTGAGTGTCACATGATCCAAATCCACCAACTCAAGTCCGATCATCACGTGAGTTGAGTTCGCTTCAATGGTGAAAATCATTATGTTGATCATATCTACAATATGACTCATGTTCGACCTTTCGGTCTCTTGTGTTCCGAGGCCATGTCTGTACATGCTAGGCTTGTCAAGTTTGACCCGAGTGTTCTGCACGAGCAACACTGGCTTGCACCCGTTGTATGTGAACGTAGAGTCTATCACACCCGATCATCACGTGGTGTCTCAACACGACGAACTTTTGCAACGGTGCACACTCGGGGAGAACACAATTTATCTTGAAATTAAGTGAAGCATCACCTTATAATGCTACCGTCGTCCTAAGCAAAACAAGGTGCATAAAAGGATTAACATCACATGCAATTCATAAGTGACATGATATGGCCATGAACTTGTGCTTTTGATCTCCATCTAGAAAGGACCGGCATGACCTCCATCGTCACCGGCATGACACCATGATCTTCATCATCTTGATCTCCATCAACGTGTCGCCATCGGGGTTGTCGTGCCCAACATGCTTCTACTACTATTGCTACCGTTTAGCGATAAAGTAAAGCATTACATAGTGCTTAATGATTGAAACGCAGGTCATATAATAATTAAAGACAACCCTATGACTCCTGCCGGTTGCCGTACTCATCGACACGCAAGTCGTGATAATCTATACATCACATGATCATCTCATACATCACATATATCACATCATGTAATTGGCCATATCACATCACAACATACCCTGCAAAAACAAGTTAGACGTCCTCTAATTGTTGTTGCATGTTTTACGTGGCTGCTACGGGTATCTAGCAAGAACAATTCTCATCTACGCAAAAACCACAACGGTGATACACTAGTTGATTTTCAACCTTCTCAAGGACCGCCTTTTTCGAATCCGATCCAACTAAAGTGAGAGAAACTGGCACCCGCAAGCCATCTATGCAACAACTTGCGGTCGAGGGAACTGGTCTCTTGTAAGCGTACGAGTAATGTTGGTCCGGGACGCTTCATCTCACAATAGCGCTGAACCAAAATCGGACCAAGGGAGGAAGCAATCTAAGCATCAACGCCCACAAACCTTTTGTGTTCTACTCGAGATCTCATCTACACATAGACCTAGCTCATGATGCCACTGTTGTGAATGTTGCATGGGAAACAAAATTTTTCCTACGCACACGCAGGTCTATCCATGGTGATGAGCATCTACGAGAGGGAGAGTGGATCTACGTACCCTTATAGATCGCTAAGCGGGAAGCGTTAAGAAACGCGGTTGGTGTAGTCGAACGTCTTCGCGATCCAAATCGCCGAGTGTCTCGCGGTCCAATCACGATCCGTCCCGCGATCTAATCACGATCCGTCCCGCGATCTAATCACGATCCGTCCCGCGAACTTGATCACGATCCATCCCACGAACTTGATCACGATATGTCCCACGAGCTTGATCACGATCCTTCCGATCTAGCGCCGAACGAACGACACCCCCGCGTTCAACACACGTACAGCTTGATGACGATCTCTGCCATCTTGATCCAGCAAGAGAGAGAGGAGAGGTAGAAGAGTTCTCCGGCAGCGTGACGGTGCTCCGGCGATAGTGGTGGAGCAATTCCGACAGGGCTTCGCCTAAGCTCTGCAGAAATCCGATCTAGAGGAGAAACTATGCACTGGAGGAACGGGTTGCACGTGGCTGAAAAAACTAGTGTGAAACCCTAAAACCCACCAGTATATATAGGAGGAGAGGAGGAGAGCCTTGGAGCAAGGGCCAAGGCTCCTTGGATTCGGCCAAACCCACTAGGAGAGGAGGACTCCTCCTCCAATCCTAGTAGGACTAGGACTGCTCCTTTTTTTTGCCTTTTTTCCACCTTTCCCTATTGGGTTTTCTTCTCCAGCCACATGGGCCATGCGTCGGAGATTCCACCAGCCCACTAAGGGCTTATATTCACTCTCCCACAGCCCATGAAGCCTCTTGGGTCGAAATACCCCTGCCAGAGGCCTCCCGGTACACTACCGGCACTCCTGGTACACTACCGATGAGCCCGAAACTTTTCCGGCGACCAAAACAGGACTTCCTATATATAAATCTTTACCTCTGGACCATTTCGGAGCTCTACATGACATCTAGGATCTCATCCGGGACTCCGAACAACCTTCGGTCATCACCATACATAACTCTATACTACCGAAACGTCACCAAACCTTAAGTGTGCAGACCCTGCGGGTTCGAGAACTATGTAGACTGTTGGAAATATGCCCTAGAGGCAATAATAAATTAGTTATTATCATATTTCCTTGTTGATTATAATCGTTTATTATCCATGCTATAATTGTATTGATCGGAGACTTAAATGCATGTGTGGATACATAGACAAAACCATGTCCCTAGTATGCCTCTAGTAGACTAGCTCGTTGATCAAAAGATGGTTAAGGTTTCCT
Organism: Hordeum marinum; assembly: GCA_022496015.1. Classification (NCBI taxonomy): domain Eukaryota; kingdom Viridiplantae; phylum Streptophyta; class Magnoliopsida; order Poales; family Poaceae; genus Hordeum; species Hordeum marinum. The sequence goes on along the minus strand of CM039674.1, from coordinate 551,534,393 downwards.
AGCCATGGACATGAGATGTCATTTGATAATGGGATCACATCATTAGGAGAATGATGTGATGGACAAGACCCAAACTACAAACATAGCATATGATCGTGTCAGTTTATTGCTACTGTTTTCTGCATGTCAAGTATATGTTTCTATGACCATGAGATCATGCAACTCACGGATATCGGAGGAGTGCCTTGTGTGTATCAAACGTCGCAACGTAACTGGGTGACTATAAAGGTGCTCTACAGGTATCTCCAATGGTGTCTGTTGAGCTGGCATGGATCGAGACTGGGATTTGTTACTCCGTGTGACGGAGAGGTATCTCGAGGCCCACTCGGTAATGCAACATCACAATAAGCCTTGCAAGCAATGTGACTACTTGTTAGTTGCGGGATCTTGTATTACGAAACGAGTAAAGAGACTTGCCAGTAACGAGGTTGAACTAGGTATGGAGATACCGACGATCGAATCTCGGGCTAGTAACATACCGAAGAACAAAGGGAACGTTATACGGGATTAACTGAATCCTTGACATAGAGGTTCGACCGATAAAGATCTTCGTAGAATATGTAGGAACCAATGTGGACGTCCAGGTCCCGCCATTGGTTATTGACCGTAGAGGTGTCTCGGTCATGTCTACATAGTTCTCGAACCCGCAGGGTCTGCACACTTAAGGTTCGGTGACGTTTCGGTAGTGTAGAGTTATGTATGGTGGTGACCGAAGTTTGTTCGGAGTCCCGGATGAGATCCCGGACTTCACGAGGAGCTCCGGAATGGTCCGGAGGGAAAGATTCATATATAGGAAGTCCCAGTTTGGTTTCCGGAAAAGTTTCGGGCTCATCGGTAGTGTACCGGGAGTGCCGGCAGTGTACCGGGAGTGCGGTAGTGTACCGGGAGGCCTCCGGGAGGGGTATTTAGAACCCAAGAGGTCCATGGGCTGTGGGAGAATAATAACCATCCCTTTGTGGGCTGGGAAAACTGCCACAAAGGCCCATGGCGCAGGAGAGAAAGTCCTAAAGCAAAAAATGGAAAATCAGCCAATAGGAGGCAATCCTACTCCAACTAGGATTGGAGGTGAAGTAGGATTGCTTCCCACCTCCTATTTCGGCCGACCCAAAGGCCTTGGATGCCTCTCCTCTCCTCTCCTCCTATATATACTAGTGGATTGGGATGTTTTTGGACAGAATTTCCGGCCACGTGCTACCCGTTTCACCGGTGCACAGTTTCTCCTCTAGATCGGTTTTCTGCAGCGCTTAGGCGAAGCCCTGCCGGAATCACTCCACCACCATCACCAGAGCGCCGTCACGCTGCCGGTGAAATCTCTCTCCTCTCCACCTCCTCTTGCTGGATCAAGACGGTGGAGATCGTCATCAAGCTGCACGTGTGCTGAACGCGGAGGTGCCGTCCGTTCGGCGCTAGATCGGAAGGACCTTGATCGAGATCGCGAGACGGTTCATGATGAGATCGCGGAACAGATCGTGATGAGTTCGCGGGATAGATCATGATCAAGATCGTGAGACGGATCGTGATGAGATCACGGGACGGATCGTGATGAGTTCACGAGACGGATCGTGATTGGATCGCGGGACGGATCGTGATGAGATCGCGGGACGCTCGGCGATTTGGATCGCGAAGATGTTTGACTACACCAACCGCGTTTCTTAACGCTTCCCGCTTAGCGATCTACAAGGGTACGTAGATCCACTCTCCCTCTCGTAGATGCTCATCACCATGGATAGGTTTGCGTGTGCGTAGGAAATTTTTTGTTTCCCATGCGACGTTCCCCAACAGTGGCATCATGAGCTAGGTTGATGGTTCGATGAGATCTCGAGTAGAACACAAAAGGTTTGTGGGCGTTGATGCTTAGATTGCTTCCTCCCTTGGTTGGATTTTGGTTCAGCGGGATTGTAAGATGAAGCGGCCCGGACCAACATTACTCGTACGCTTACGAGAGACCGGTTCCCTCGACGCAACTTGTTGCTTAGATGGCTTGCGGGTGATAGTTTCTCTTACTTTAGTTGGATCGGATCCGACAAAGGCGGTCCTTGAGAAGCTTGAAAAGCAATCTATGTATCACCATTGTGGTTTATGCGTAGGTGAGAATCGTTCTTGCTAGATACCCGTAGCAGCCACGTAAAACTTGCAACAACAATTAGAGGACGTCTAACTTGTTTTTGCAGGGTATGTTGTGATATGATATGGCCAATTACATGATGTGCTATATGTGATGTATGAGATGATCATGTGATGTATAGATTATCACGACTTGCATGTCGATGAGTACGGCAACCGGCAGGAGCCATAGGGTTATCTTTAATTATTGTATGACCTGCGTGTCAATCATTAAGCGCTATGTAATGCTTTACTTTATCGCTACGGTAGCAATAGTAGTAGAAGCATGCAGGGCGTGACAACCCCGATGGCGACACGTTGATGGAGATCATGGTGTCATGCCGGTGATGATGGAGATCATGCCGGTGCTTTCTAGATGGAGATCAAAAGCACAAGTTCATGGCCATATCATGTCACTTATGATTTGCATGTGATGTTAATCCTTTTTATGCACCTTGTTTTGCTTAGGACGACGGTAGCATTATAAGGTGATCCCTCACTTAATTTCAAGATAAATTGTGTTCTCCCCGAGTGTGCACCGTTGCGAAAGTTCGTCGTGTTGAGACACCACGTGATGATCGGGTGTGATAGACTCTACGTTCACATACAACGGGTGCAAGCCAGATTTGCACGTGCAGAACACTCGGGTTAAACTTGACGAGCCTAGCATGTACAGACATGGCCTCGGAACACAAGAGACCGAAAGGTCGAGCATGAGTCATATAGTGGATATGATCAACATAATGATGTTCACCATTGAAGCCACCATAACTCACGTGATGATCGGACTTGAGTTGGTGAATTTGGATCATGTATCACTCGAATGACCCGAGGGATGTCAATTTGAGTGGGAGTTCTTAAGTAATTGTTGGGGAACGTCGCATGGGAAACAAAAATTTTCCTACGCACACGCAAACCTATCCATGGTGATGAGCATCTACGAGAGGGAGAGTGGATCTACATACCCTTGTAGATCGCTAAGCGGGAAGCGTTAAGAAACGCGGTTGGTGTAGTCGAACATCTTCGCGATCCAAATCGCCGAGCGTCCCGCGATCTCATCACGATCCGTCCCGCGATCCAATCACGATCCGTCCCGTGAACTCATCACGATCCGTCCCGCGATCTCATCACGATCCGTCTCACGATCTTGATCACGATCTGTCCTACGAACTCATCACGATCCGTTCCGCGATCTCATCACGAACCGTCTCGCGATCTCGATCACGGTCCTTCCGATCTAGCGCCGAACGGACGGCACCTCCGCGTTCAGCACACGTGCAGCTTGATGACGATCTCCACCATCTTGATCCAGCAAGAGGAGGTGGAGAGGAGAGAGAGTTCACCGGCAGCGTGACGGCGCTCCGGTGATGGTGGTGGAGTGATTCCGGCAGGGCTTCGCCTAAGCGCTGCGGAAAACCGATCTAGAGGAGAAACTGTGCACCGGTGAAACGGGTAGCACGTGGCCGGAAATTCTGTCCAAAAACCACCCAATCCACTAGTATATATAGGAGGAGAGGAGAGGAGAGGCAGCCAAGGCCTTTGGGTCGGCCGAAATAGGAGGTGGGAGCAATCCTACTTCACCTCCAATCCTAGTTGGAGTAGGATTGCCTCCTATTGGCTGATTTTCCACTTTTTGCTTTAGGACTTTCTCTCCTGCGCCATGGGCCTTTGTGGCTGTTTTCCCAGCCCACTAAGGGCTGGTTATTATTCTCCCACAGCCCATGGACCTCTTGGGGTCGAAGTACCCCTCCCGGAGGTCCTCCGGTACACTACCGGCACTCCCGGTACAATACCGATACTCCCGGTACACTACCGATGAGCCCGAAACTTTTCCGGAAACCAAACTGGGACTTCCTATATATGAATCTTTACCTCCGGACCATTCCGGAGCTCCTCGTGACGTCCGGGATCTCATCCGGGACTCCGAACAACCTTCGGTCACCACCATACATAACTCTACACTACCGAAACGTCACCGAACCTTAAGTGTGCAGACCCTGCGGGTTCGAGAACTATGTAGACATGACCGAGACACCTCTACGGTCAATAACCAATGGCGGGACCTGGACGTCCACATTGGTTCCTACATATTCTACGAAGATCTTTATCGGTCGAACCTCTATGTCAAGGATTCAGTTAATCCCGTATATCGTCCCCTTTGTTCTTCGGTATGTTACTTGCCCGAGATTCGATCGTCGGTATCTCCATACCTAGTTCAACCTCGTTACTGGCAAGTCTCTTTACTCGTTCCGTAATACAAGATCCCGTGACTAACACTTAGCCACATTGCTTGCAAGGCTTGTTGTGATGTTGTATTACCGAGTGGGCCCTGAGATACCTCTCCGTCACACGGAGTAACAAATCCCAGTCTCGATCCATGCCAACTCAACAAACACCATCGGAGATACCTGTAGAGCACCTTTATAGTCACCCAGTTACGTTGCGACGTTTGATACACACAAGGCACTCCTCCGATATCCGTGAGTTGCATGATCTCATGGTCATAGGAACATATACTTGACATGCAGAAAACAGTAGCAATAAACTGACACGATCATATGCTATGTTTGTAGTTTGGGTCTTATCCATCACATCATTCTCCTAATGATGTGATCCCGTTATCAAATGACATCTCATGTCCATGGCTAGGAAACCTTAACCATCCTTTGATCAACGAGCTAGTCCATTAGAGGCATACTAGGGACATGGTTTTGTCTATGTATCCACACATGCATTTAAGTCTCCGATCAATACAGTTATAGCATGGATAATAAACGATTATCATGAACAAGGAAATATGATAATAACTAATTTATTATTGCCTCTAGGGCATATTTCCAACAGTCTCCCACTTGCACTAGAGTCAATAATCTAGTTCACATCACCATGTGATTCGCATTGTTATGAATCTAACACCCAATGAGTTTTGGGGCTCGATCATGCTTTGCATGTGAGAGAGGTCTTATAGTCAACGGGTCTGCGATATTCAGATCCGTGTGTACTTTGCAAATCTCTATGTCAAACCGTAAACACTGCTACCACACTCCACTTGGTACTATTTCCAAATGGCTGCTCCACTATACGTATCCAGATTGCTACTACTAGTCATCCGGATAGGTGTTAAAGTTTGCATCGACGTAACTCTTTACGACGAACTCTTTATCACCTCCATAATCAAGAAACATTTCCTTAGTCCTCTGGTTACTAAGGATAATTCCGACCGCTGTCCAGTGATCCACTCCTGGACCACTCTTGTACCCCTTGACAGACTCGTGGCAAGGCACACATAGGTGCGGTACACAGCATGGCATAATATAGAGCCTATGGCTAAGGCATAGGGGACGACATTCATCCTTTCTCTTTCTTCTGCCGTTGTCGAGCTTTGAGTCTCACTCAACTTCACACCTTACAAATCAGACGAGAACTATTTCTCTGGCTGATCCATTTTGAACTCTTTCAAAATCTTGTCAAGGTATGCACTCATTGAAAGTCTCATCAAGCATCTTGATCTATCTCTATAGATTTTGATGCTCAACAATTAGGTAGCTTTATCCAGGTCTTCCTTTGAAAATCACTTTCCAAATAACCTTTTATGCCTTCCAGAAATTCTACATTATTTCCGATCAACAATATGTCAACCACATATACTTATCAGAAACTCTATAGTGCTCCCACTCACTTTATTGCAAATACAAGTTTCTCATAAACTTTGTATAAACATCAAAACTTTGATCACCTCATCAAAGCATATATTCCAACTCCGAGATGCTTGCTTCAGTCCATGGAAGGATCACCGAAGCTTGCACACCTTTTAGCATCCTTAGGCCTGACAAAACCTTCTGGTTGTATCACATACAACCTTTCCTCAAGTAAACCATTAAGGAAACGATGTTTTGACATCCATCTGCCAGATTTCATAATTGAAAACACAGCAACTGCTAACACAATTCCAACAGACTTTTAGCATCGCTACGAGTGAGAAAGTCTCATCGTAGTCAACTCCTTGAACTTGTCACAAACATCTTTGCAACAAGTCGAGCTTTACAAATAGTGACATTCACCATCAGTGTCTGTCTTCATTTTAAAGATCCATTTGTACTCAACGACCTGCCGTCCAACGAGCAAGTCTACCAAAGTCTACACTTGGTTTTAATACATGGATCCTATCTCGGATTTCATGGCCTCCAACCATTTGTCGGAATCCGGGCCCATCATCGCTTATCCATAGCTCGTAGGTTCATCGTTGTCCAACAACATGACCTCCAAGACAGAGTTGTCGTACCGCTCAGGAGCAGTACACATCCTTGTCGACCTACGGAGTTCGATAGTAACTTGATCCTGAAGCTTCATGATCATCATCATTAACTTCCTCTTCAACTAACGTAGGCTTCACAGAAACATCTTTCTGCGCTGCGCTACTCTCTGGTTGAACAAAGGTTTAACAACCTCATCAAGTTCTATCTTCCTCCCACTCAATTCTTTTGAGAGAAACTTTTTCTCGAGAAAGGACCCAGTTCTAGCAACAAACACTTTGCACTCGGATCTGAGATAGAAGGCATACCCATCTGTTCTTAGGGTATTCTATGAAGATACATTTGTCCGCTTTGGGTTCTAGCTTATTATGTGAAAACATTTTCCACACAAGCATCGCAGCCCCAAACATTAAGAAATGACAGCTTAGGTTTCTATCAAACCATAATTCACACGGTGTCATCTCAACGGATTTAGATGATGCCCTATTTAAAGTGAATGTAGTTGTCTCTAATGCATAACCCCAAAAATTATAGTAGTAATATGATAAGAGACATCACAGTATGCACTATGTCAATAGAGCATGACTATGATGTTCGGACACACCATCACAGCATGGTGTTCCAGGTGGCGTTAGTTGTGAAACAAATTTCACGTTGTCTTAAGTTGTATGCCAAACTCGTAACTCAGATATTCACCTCCACGATCATATCGCGGTCAGTTTTATCTTCTTGTCACGATGATCTTTAAACTTCACTCTGAATTTGCTTGAACCTTTCAAACGATTCAGACTTGTGTTTCATTAAGTAAATATACACTATATCTACTCAAATCATCAGTGAAGGTAAGAAAATAACGATATCCACTGCACGCTACAAGACTCACTAGATTGCATACATCAACATGTATCATTTCCAATGAATCACTTGCTTGCTCCATCCAACGGGGTCCTTTAGTCATCTTGCCCAAGAGGCATGGTTCGCATGTCTCAACCGATTCGAAATCGATGAGTCCAAATATCCATCAGCATGGAGTTTCTACATGCGCTTTATACCAATATGACATTTAACGGCAGTGCCACAAGTATGTGGTACTATCATTATTAACTTTGTATCTTTTGACATCAATGTTATGAACATGTGTACTACTACGATCAAGATTTCAACAAACCATTCTCACTTGGTGCATGACCATTGAAGGTATTATTCATGTAACCAGAATAACTATTATTCTCTGACTTAAATGAATAATCGTATTGCAACAAACATGATCTAATCATGTTCATGCTCAACGCAAAACACCAAATAACATTTATTTAGGTTCGTTACTAATCCTGAAGGTAGAGAGAGCGTGCGATGTTGATCACATCAACCTTGGAAACATTTCCAACACACATCGTCACCTCACCCTTAGCTAGTTCTCCGTTTATTCCGTAGCTTTTATTTCGAGTTACTAACATTTAGCAACCGAACCGGTATCCAATACCCAGGTGCTACTAGGAGTACTAGCAAGGTACACATCAATAACTCGTATATCAAATATACTTCTGTCGATGTTGCCAGCCTTCTTATCTACCAAGTATCTAGGGTTGTTCCGCTTCAGCGACCTCTCACCTCATAATAGAAGCACTTAGTCTCGGGTTTGAGTTCAACTTTGGGCTGCTTCACTAGAGCAGCAACTGACTTGCTATCCATGAAGTTTCCCTCCTTGCCCTTGCCCTTCTCGAAACTAGTGGTTTTTACTAACCATCAACACTTTGATGCTCCTTTTTGACTTCTACCTTCGCGGTGTCAAAACATCGCGAGAAGCTCAGGAATCATTTCTATCCCTGGCAATTTATAGTTCATCACCAAGTTCTAGTAGCTTAGTGATAGTGACTTGGAGAACTATATCAATCACTATCTTATCTGGAAGATCAACTCCCACTCGATTCAAGCGATTGTGGCACCTAGACAATCTAAGCACATGCTCAACTATTGAGCTATTCTCTTTCGTCTTGCAAGCAAAGAATCTTTGTTTGAGATCTCATATCTCATAACACGGGCACGAGCCTGAGATCACAATCTCAGCTCTTAGAACATCTCGTATGTTCCGTGACGTTCAAAACGTCTTGGAGCCTCAATTCTAAGTCGTAATGCATGACGCACTAAACTATCAAGTAGTCATCAGAACGTGCCTGTCAGATGTTCACAACATCTACAGACGACGCTAGAGGGGGTGGCGTACCGAACGGTGCATTAAGGACATAAGCCTTCTATGCAGCAATGAGGACAATCCTCATATCACGGACCCAGTCCGCAATATTGCTACCATCATCTTTCAACTCTATTTCTCTAGGAACATATAAAAAACACACGGGAGCTACAGTGCGAGCTAGTAATCTACAACATAATTTGCAAAGACACTACTGACTATGTTCATGATAATGAGTTCAATTAATCATATTACTTAAGAACTCCCACTCAAATTGACATCCCTCAGGTCATCTGAGTGTCACATGATCCAAATTCACCAACTCGAGTCCGATCATCACGTGAGTTGAGGTGGCTTCAATGGTGAACATCATTATGTTGATCATATCTACTATATGACTCATGCTCGACCTTTCGGTCTCTTGTGTTCCGAGGCCATGTCTGTACATGCTAGGCTCGTCAAGTTTAACCCGAGTGTTCCGCATGTGCAAATCTGTCTTGCACCCGTTGTATGTGAACGTAGAGTCTATCACACCCGATCATCACGTGGTGTCTCAACACGACGAACTTTCGCAACGGTGCACACTTGGGGAGAACACAGTTCATCTTGAAATTTAAGTGAGGGATCACCTTATAATGCTACCGCCGTACTAAGCAAAACAAGGTGCATAAAAGGATTAACATCTCATGCAATTCATAAGTGACATGATATGGCCATGAACTTGTGTTTAAGATCTCCATCTTCGAAACACCGGCATGATCTCCATCGTCACCGGCACAACACCATGATCTCCATCATCTTGATCTCCATCAATGTGTTGCCATTGGGGTTGTCACGCCCTGCATGCTTCTACTACTATTGCTACCGTAGCGATAAAGTAAAGCATTACATAGCGCTTAATGATTGACACGCAGGTCATACAATAATTAAAGACAACCCTATGGCTCCTGCCGGTTGCCATACTCATCGACATGCAAGTCGTGATAATCTATACATCACATGATCATCTCATACATCACATATATCTCATCATGTAATTGGCCATATCACATCACAACATACCCTGCAAAAACAAGTTAGACGTCCTCTAATTGTTGTTGCATATTTTACGTGGCTGCTATGGGTATCTAGCAAGAACGATTCTCACCTACGCATAAACCACAACGGTGATACACTAGTTTGCTTTTCAACCTTCTCAAGGACCACCTTTGTCGAATCCGATCCAACTAAAGTGAGAGAAACTGTCACCCGCAAGCCATCTAGGCAACAAGTTGCGTCGAGGGAACCGGTCTCTCGTAAGCGTACGAGTAATGTTGGTCTGGGCCGCTTCATCTCACAATCCCGCTGAACCAAAATACGACCAAGGGAGGAAGCAATCTAAGCATCAACGCCCACAAACCTTTTGTGTTCTACTCGAGATCTCATCGAACCATCAACCTAGCTCATGATGCCACTGTTGGGGAACGTCGCATGGGAAACAAAAATTTTCCTACGCACACGCAAACCTATCCATGGTGATGAGCATCTACGAGAGGGAGAGTGGATCTACATACCCTTGTAGATCGCTAAGCGGGAAGCGTTAAGAAACGCGGTTGGTGTAGTCGAACATCTTCGCGATCCAAATCGCCGAGCGTCCCGCGATCTCATCACGATCCGTCCCGCGATCCAATCACGATCCGTCCCGTGAACTCATCACGATCCGTCCCGCGATCTCATCACGATCCGTCTCACGATCTTGATCACGATCTGTCCTACGAACTCATCACGATCCGTTCCGCGATCTCATCACGAACCGTCTCGCGATCTCGATCACGGTCCTTCCGATCTAGCGCCGAACGGACGGCACCTCCGCGTTCAGCACACGTGCAGCTTGATGACGATCTCCACCATCTTGATCCAGCAAGAGGAGGTGGAGAGGAGAGAGAGTTCACCGGCAGCGTGACGGCGCTCCGGTGATGGTGGTGGAGTGATTCCGGCAGGGCTTCGCCTAAGCGCTGCGGAAAACCGATCTAGAGGAGAAACTGTGCACCGGTGAAACGGGTAGCACGTGGCCGGAAATTCTGTCCAAAAACCACCCAATCCACTAGTATATATAGGAGGAGAGGAGAGGAGAGGCAGCCAAGGCCTTTGGGTCGGCCGAAATAGGAGGTGGGAGCAATCCTACTTCACCTCCAATCCTAGTTGGAGTAGGATTGCCTCCTATTGGCTGATTTTCCACTTTTTGCTTTAGGACTTTCTCTCCTGCGCCATGGGCCTTTGTGGCTGTTTTCCCAGCCCACTAAGGGCTGGTTATTATTCTCCCACAGCCCATGGACCTCTTGGGGTCGAAGTACCCCTCCCGGAGGTCCTCCGGTACACTACCGGCACTCCCGGTACAATACCGATACTCCCGGTACACTACCGATGAGCCCGAAACTTTTCCGGAAACCAAACTGGGACTTCCTATATATGAATCTTTACCTCCGGACCATTCCGGAGCTCCTCGTGACGTCCGGGATCTCATCCGGGACTCCGAACAACCTTCGGTCACCACCATACATAACTCTACACTACCGAAACGTCACCGAACCTTAAGTGTGCAGACCCTGCGGGTTCGAGAACTATGTAGACATGACCGAGACACCTCTACGGTCAATAACCAATGGCGGGACCTGGACGTCCACATTGGTTCCTACATATTCTACGAAGATCTTTATCGGTCGAACCTCTATGTCAAGGATTCAGTTAATCCCGTATATCGTCCCCTTTGTTCTTCGGTATGTTACTTGCCCGAGATTCGATCGTCGGTATCTCCATACCTAGTTCAACCTCGTTACTGGCAAGTCTCTTTACTCGTTCCGTAATACAAGATCCCGTGACTAACACTTAGCCACATTGCTTGCAAGGCTTGTTGTGATGTTGTATTACCGAGTGGGCCCTGAGATACCTCTCCGTCACACGGAGTAACAAATCCCAGTCTCGATCCATGCCAACTCAACAAACACCATCGGAGATACCTGTAGAGCACCTTTATAGTCACCCAGTTACGTTGCGACGTTTGATACACACAAGGCACTCCTCCGATATCCGTGAGTTGCATGATCTCATGGTCATAGGAACATATACTTGACATGCAGAAAACAGTAGCAATAAACTGACACGATCATATGCTATGTTTGTAGTTTGGGTCTTATCCATCACATCATTCTCCTAATGATGTGATCCCGTTATCAAATGACATCTCATGTCCATGGCTAGGAAACCTTAACCATCCTTTGATCAACGAGCTAGTCCATTAGAGGCATACTAGGGACATGGTTTTGTCTATGTATCCACACATGCATTTAAGTCTCCGATCAATACAGTTATAGCATGGATAATAAACGATTATCATGAACAAGGAAATATGATAATAACTAATTTATTATTGCCTCTAGGGCATATTTCCAACAGTAATATGATTAATTGAACTCATTATCATGAACATAGTCAAAGTGTCTTTGCAAATTATGTTGTAGATTACTAGCTCGCGCTGTAGCTCCCTTGTATTTTTATATGTTCCTAGAGAAATAGAATTGAAAGATGTTGGTAGCAAAATTGTGGACTGGGTCCGTGATCTGAGGATTGTCCTCATTGCTGCACAGAAGGCTTATGTCCTTAATGCACCGCTCGGTGCGCCACCCCATCTAGCGTCGTCTGTAGATGTTGTGAACATCTGACAGGCACGTTTCGATGACTACTTGATAGTTTAGTGCGTCATGCATTACGGCTTAGAATTGAGGCTCCGAAACGTTTTGAACGTCACGGAACATATGAGATGTTCTAAGAGCTGAGATTGTGATCTCAGGCTCGTGCCCGAGTTGCAAGATATAGGATCTCCAACGAGATTCTTTGCCTGCAAGATGAAAGAGAATAGCTCAATCGTTGAGCATGTGCTCAGACTATCTGGGTACTACAATTGCTTGAATCGAGTGGGAGTTGATCTTCCAGATAAGATAGTGATTGATGTAGTTCTCCAAGTCACTGTCACTGAGCTACTAGAACTTGGTGATGAACTATAAAATGCCAGGGAAAGAAATGTTGATCCCTGAGCTGTTCGCGATGTTTGACACCGCGAAGGTAGAAATCAAGAAGGAGCGTCAAGTGTTGATGGTTAATCAAACCACTAGTTTCGAGAAGGGCAAGAGCAAGGAGGGAAACTTCATGGATAGCAAGTCATTTGCTGCTCCAGTGAAGCAACCAAAGTTGAACTCAAACCCGAGACTAAGTGCTTCTGTTATGAAGTGAGCGGTCGCTGAAGCGGAACAACCCTAGATACTTGGTAGATAAGAAGGCTGGCAACATTGATAGAAGTATATTTGATATACGAGTTACTAATGTGTACCTTGCTAGTACTCTTAGTAGCACCTGGGTATTGGATACCGGTTCGGTTGCTAAATGTTAGTAACTCGAAATAAAAGCTACGGAATAAATGGAGAACTAGCTAAGGGTGAGGTGACGATATGTGTTGGAAGTGTTTCCAAGGTTGATGTGATCAACATCGCATGCTCTCTCTACCTTCAGGATTAGTGACGAACCTAAATAAATGTTATTTGGTGTTTTGCGTTGAGCATGAACATGATTAGATCATGTTTATTGCAATACGGTTATTCATTTAAGTTAGAGAATAATGGTTATTCTGTTTACATGAATAATACCTTCAATGGTCATGCACCCAGTGAGAATGGTTTGTTGAAATCTTGATCGTAGTATTACACATGTTCATAACATTGATGTCAAAACATACAAAGTTAATAATGATAGTACCACATACTTGTGGCACTGCCGCTAAATGTCATATTGGTATAAAGCGCATGTAGAAACTCCATGCTGATGGATATTTGGACTCATTCGATTTCGAATTGGTTGAGACATGCGAACCATGCCTCTTGGGCAAGATGACTAAAGGACCCCGTTGGATGGAGCGGGCAAGTGATTCATTGGAAATGATACATGTTGATGTATGCAATCTAGTGAGTCTTGTAGCGTGCAGTGGATATCGTTATTTTCTTACCTTCACTGATGATTTGAGTAGATATAGTGTATATTTACTTAATGAAACACAAGTCTGAATCGTTTGAAAGGTTCAAGCAAATTCAGAGTGAAGTTTAAAGATCATCGTGACAAGAAGATAAAAATGACTGCGATATGATCGTGGAGGTGAATATCTGAGTCACGAGTTTGGCATACAAGACAATGTGAAAGTTGTTTCACAACTAAACGCCACCTGGAACACCATAGTGTGATGGTGTGTCCGAACATCATAGTTATGCTCTATTGGAGATGGTGCGTGCTATGATGTCTCTTGTCGTTTTACCACTATAATTTTGGGGTTATGCATTAGAGACAACTACATTCACTTTAAATAGGGCACCATCTAAATCCGTTGAGATGACACCATGTGAATTATGGTTTGATAGAAACCTAAGCTGTCATTTCTTAATATTTTGGGATGTGACACTTGTGTGGAAAATGTTTTCACCTAATGAGGTCGAACCCAAGGCGGACAAATTGCATCTTCATAGAATACCCTAAGATCAGTTGGGTGAACTTTCAATCTCAGATCCTAGTGCAAAATGTTTGTTGCTTAAACGGATCCTTTCTCGAGGAAATGTTTCTCTCGAAAGAATTGAGTGGGAGGAAGATAGAACTTGATGAGTTTGTTAAACCTTTGTTCAACCAGAGAGTAGTGCAGCGCAGAAAGATGTTTCTGTGAAGCCTACGTTAGTTGAAGAGGAAGTTAATGATGATGATCATGAAGCTTCAGGATCAAGTTACTATCGAACTTCGTAGGTCGACAAGGATGTGTACTGCTCCTAAGTGGTACGACAACTCTGTCTTGGAGATCATGTTGTTGGACAACGATGAACCTACGAGCTATGGAGAAGCGATGATGGGCCCGGATTCCGACAAATGGTTAGAGGCCATGAAATCCGAGAAAGGATCCATGTATGAAAACCAAGTGTAGACTTTGGTAGACTTGCTCGTTGGACGGCAGGTCGTTGAGTACAAATGGATCTTTAAAATGAAGATAGACACTGATGGTGAATGTCACTATTTGTAAAGCTCGACTTGTTGCAAAGATGTTTGTGACAAGTTCAAGGAGTTGACTACGATGAGACTTTCTCACTCGTAGTGGTTCTAAAGTTTGTTGGAATTATGTTAGCAGTTGCTGTGTTTTCAATTATGAAATCTGGCAGATGGATGTCAAAACATCGTTTCCTTAACGGTTTACTTGAGGAAAGGTTGTGTGTGATACAACCAGAAGGTTTTGTCAGGCCTAAGGATGCTAAAAGGTGTGCAAGCTTCGGTGATCCTTCCATGGACTGAAGCAAGCATCTCGGAGTTGGAATATACGCTTTGATGAGTTGACCAAAGTTTTTGAGTTTATACAAAGTTTATGAGAAACTTGTATTTGCAATAAAGTGAGTGGGAGCACTATAGAATTTCTGATAAGTATATGTGGATGACATATTGGTGATCAGAAATAATGTAGAATTTCTGGAAAGCATAAAACGGTTATTTGGAAAGTGATTTTCAAAGAAAGACCTGGATGAAGCTACCTAATTGTTGAGCATCAAAATCTATGGAGATAGATCAAGATGCTCGATGAGACTTTCAATGAGTGCATACCTTGACAAGATTTTGAAAGAGTTCAAAATGGATCAGTCAGAGAAAGAGTTCTCGCCTGATTTGTAAGGTGTGAAAGTTGAGTGAGACTCAAAGCCCGACAACGGCAGAAGAAAGAGAAAGGACGAACGTCGTCCCCTATGCCTTAGCCATAGGCTCTATATTATGCCATGCTGTGTACCGCACCTGTGTGTGCCTTGCCATGAGTCCGTCAGGGGGTACAAGAGTGAACCAGGAGTGGATCACTGGACAGCGGTCAAGATTATCCTCAGTAACTAAGAGACTGAGGAGATGTTTCTCGATTATGGAGGTGATAAAGAGTTCGTCGTAAGGAGTTATGTCGATACAAGCTTTAACACTAATCCGGATGACTCGTAGTAGCAATCTGGATACGTATAGTGGAGCAGCCATTTGGAATGGTACCAAGTGGAGTGTGGTAGCAGTGTTTACAGTTTGACATAGGGATTTGCAAAGTGCACACGGATCTGAATGTTACAGACCCGTTGACTATAAGACCTCTCTCACATGCAAAGCATGATCGAACCCCAGAACTCATTGGGTGTTAGATTCATAACAATGCGAATCACATGGTGATGTGAACTAGATTATTGACTCTAGTGCAAGTGGGAGACTGTTGGAAATATGCCCTAGAGGCAATAATAAATTAGTTATTATCATATTTCCTTGTTCATGATAATTGTTTATTATCCATGCTATAATTGTATTGATAGGAGACTTAAATGCATGTGTGGATACATAGACAAAACCATGTCCCTAGTATGCCTCTAGTAGACTAGCTCGTTGATCAAAAGATGGTTAAGGTTTCCTAGCCATGGACATGAGATGTCATTTGATAATGGGATCACATCATTAGGAGAAAGATGTGATGGACAAGACCCAAACTACAAACATAGCATATGATAGTGTCAGTTTATTGCTACTGTTTTCTGCATGTCAAGTATATGTTCCTATGACCATGAGATCATGCACTCACGGATATCGGAGGAGTGCCTTGTGTGTATCAAACGTCGCAACGTAACTAGGTGACTATAAAGGTAATCTACAGGTATCTCCGATGGTGTCTGTTGAGTTGGCATGGATCGAGACTGGGATTTGTTACTCCGTGTGACGGAGAGGTATCTCGGGGCCCACTCGGTAATGCAACATCACAATAAGCCTTGCAAGCAATGTGACTACTTGTTAGTTGCGGGATCTTGTATTACGAAACGAGTAAAGAGACTTGCCAGTAACGAGGTTGAACTAGGTATGGAGATACCGACGATCGAATCTCGGGCAAGTAACATACCGAAGAACAAAGGGAACGTTATACGGGATTAACTGAATCCTTGACATAGAGGTTCGACCGATAAAGATCTTCGTAGAATATGTAGGAACCAATGTGGACGTCCAGGTCCCGCCATTGGTTATTGACCGTAGAGGTGTCTCGGTCATGTCTACATAGTTCTCGAACCCGCAGGGTCTGCACACTTAAGGTTCGGTGACGTTTCGGTAGTGTAGAGTTATGTATGGTGGTGACCGAAGTTTGTTCGGAGTCCCGGATGAGATCCCGGACGTCACGAGGAGCTCCGGAATGGTCCGGAGGTAAAGATTCATATATAGGAAGTCCCAGTTTGGTTTCCGGAAAAGTTTCAGGCTCATCGGTAGTGTACCGGGAGTGCCGGTAGTGTACCGGGAGTGCGGTAGTGTACCGGGAGGCCTCCGGGAGGGGTATTTCGAACCCAAGAGGTCCACGGGCTGTGGGAGAATAATAACCAGCCCTTTGTGGGCTGGGAAAACAGCCACAAAGGCCCATGGCGCAGGAGAGAAAGTCCTAAAGCAAAAAATGGAAAATCAGCCAATAGGAGGCAATCCTACTCCAACTAGGATTGGAGGTGAAGTAGGATTGCTTCCCACCTCCTATTTCGGCCGACCCAAAGGCCTTGGATGCCTCTCCTCTCCTCTCCTCCTATATATACTAGTGGATTGGGTGGTTTTTGGACAGAATTTCCGGCCACGTGCTACCCGTTTCACCGGTGCACAGTTTCTCCTCTAGATCGGTTTTCCGCAGCGCTTAGGCGAAGCCCTGCCGGAATCACTCCACCACCATCACCGGAGCGCCGTCACGCTGCCAGTGAACTCTCTCTCCTCTCCACCTCCTATTGCTGGATCAAGACGGTGGAGATCGTCATCAAGCTACACGTGTGCTGAACGCGGAGGTGCCGTCCGTTCGGCGCTAGATCGGAAGGACCGTGATCGAGATCGCGAGACGTTTCGTGATGAGGTCGCGGAACGGATCGTGATGAGTTCGCGGGATAGATCGTGATCAAGATCGTGAGACGGATCGTGATGATATCGCGGGACGGATCGTGATGAGTTCACGGGACGGATCGTGATTGGATCGCGGGACGGATCGTGATGAGATCGCGGGACGCTCGGCGATTTGGATCGCGAAGATGTTCGACTACACCAACCGCGTTTCTTAATGCTTCCGGCTTAGCGATCTACAAGGGTACGTAGATCCACTCTCCCTTTCGTAGATGCTCATCACCATGGATAGGTTTGCGTGTGCGTAGGAAATTTTTTGTTTCCCATGCGACGTTCCCCAACATAGACATGACCGAGACACCTCTACGGTCAATAACCAATAGTGGGACCTTGATGTCCATATTGGTTCCTACATATTCTATGAAGATCTTTATCGGTCGAACCTCTATGTCAAGTATTCAGTTAATCCCATATGATGTTCCCTTTGTTCTTCGGTATGTTACTTGCCTGAGATTCGATCACCGGTATCTCCATACCTAGTTCAACCTCGTTATCGGCAAGTCTCTTTACTCGTTATATAATACAAGATCCCATGACTAACACTTAGTCACATTGCTTGCAAGGCTTATTGTGATGTTGTATTACCGAGTGGGCCTTGAGATACCTCTCCGTCACACGGAGTGACAAATCCTAGTCTTGATCCATGCCAACTCAACAGACACCCTCGGAGATACCTGTAGAGCACCTTTATAGTCACCTAGTTACGTTGCGACGTTTGATACACACAAGGCACTCCTCTGATGTCCGTGAGTTGCATGATCTCATGGTCATAGGAACATATACTTGACATGAAGAAAACAGTAGCAATAAACTGACACGATCATATGCTACGTTTGTAGTTTTGGGTCTTGTCCATCACATCATTATCCTAATGATGTGATCCCGTTATCAAATGACATCACATGTCAATGGCCAGGAAACCTTGACCATCTTTGATTGACGAGCTAGTTCACTAGAGGCATACTAGGGACAGAGTGTTGTTTATTTAACCACACATGTAATGTGTTTCCAATCAATACAATTATAGCATGGATAATAAACGATTATCATGAACAAGGAAATATAATAATAAAACACTTTATTTATTGCCTCTAGGGCATATTTCCATATGTGGATACCAGTGGTGACAATGGGGTGTTCTATTGATTCACTTGATCTGTCTTGGTACTCAACTTGCGGATTCCCGAGGTGACATTGGGATAATCTATGCATAGGGGTTGATACACATTCTTGTCCTAGCTTCTCTGGTGGAAATCTTGGGGCACTCTTTGAGCTTATTTGTGTTGGATTGAGTTTTATGAATCTGAAATTGTTTGACGCGTATCGTATAATTAACTCATGGATACGTATGGTGACATTGGAGTATCTAGGTGACATTAGAGTTGGTTGATGTGCATCATATGGTGTTATTCTAGTACAAACTCTTAGATAGATCGATCGGAAAGGATGACTTGGTTATTTTAGTATAAACTCTTGGATAGATCGATCGGAAAGTATAACTTCGTTATTTTAGTACGAACTCTTGGGTATAACGATCGGAAAGGATAACTTTAAGGTGGTTTGGTACCCTACAAACAATTTCTTGTTATGTTCTCCGCTAGATAAGATCTTTTGAGTGATTCTTCGTTGCACGTTGAGGGATGGTTATGTGATCCAATTATATTAGCATTGTTGAGAGATTGCACTAGCGAAACTACGGACTGTAGGCCTTGTTTTCAAGCATTGCAATACCGTTTGTGCTGACTTTTGTTGTTACTATTACAGAAACCTATATCTATCATCCATATTGTGCTTGTATCACCATCTCTTCACCGAACTAGTGCACCTATACAATTTGCCATTGTATTGGGTGTGTTGGGGACACAAGAGATTTCTTGTATTTGATTGCAGGGTTGTTTGAGAGAGACCATCTTCATCCTACACCTCCCACAGATTGATAAAACTTAGGTCATCGACTTGAGGGAAAATTGCTGTTGTCCTACAAAACTCCGCATTTGGAGGCCCAACACGAGTCTACAAGAACAAGTTGTGTAGTAGACATCGGAGCCCTCCCGTTCGACGCTTGCTGCGAACCCGAATGTAGTCATTACCATTGCTTATTTTGCACGAATCATGATACAGGAATATGCTCACGTCATTTCAGTGAAAACGTTCGATAAACCAGACGTTCCACCTGAACGGGAGCAGCCGCCTTATCTTCTCTCCATCCCTTCCTCACCTCACTCTTTCTCTTCCCATTTTTCCTCCTCGCACACTCTCACTCGTTAGTGATGTTTCCGGCGAGCTACAACGGCGGCCCGCAGACCCCAAGCAGAAATCCGGCGTGGGGTTGGTGCGCCGCATGGCAGGCTCCTTAGTCACTCGATGCACCGAGGAGACACTCAGGCGCATCTTGATGCCAGTGCTCAATGTGCGGCGATGAGTGAGTGCTCAATGTACATGATTGGGGATTGGGGATTGGGGATGGAAGGGCTATCGTTCGTCATTTATGAAGTATTCATGTCATATTCACGTATGTTTACAATACTTTTATATGGTTTTGATGTACTTTATATGATTTATGTAAGACTAACCCAGACCGAAGTTGTTTTCAGCAGAACTACCGTGGTGTTGTTTTTGTGCAGAAAATGAAAGTTCTCGAAATCGCTCGAAATTTTTTGATGATTTTTTTGAAACAAAAGAGGTACTAGACACTTAGTGGGAGGGCTAGAAGAGCTACGAGGTAGGCATGACACACCAGGGCATGCCAGACCCCCACTAGTAGAAAACAAGGCATTGGTTCGGGCCTCCTAATCCCATTAATCCCGGTTCGCTCATGAACCGGGACCAAAGGTGGGAACCGTCCCGATTCGTGAGCCCAGGGGGCCGGCCGGGCCACGTGGGCCATTGGTCCCGGTTCATCTGGCCCCTTTGGTCCCGGTTCCAGGCACGAACCGGGACCAATGCGCCTCGCTCCTGGCCCACAACCATTGGTCCCGGTTCGCGGCTGGAACCGGGACCAACGGGAGACCTATTGTCCCGGTTCCAGCCACAAACCGGGACCAATGATCTGCCTATATAAACCCTTGCCCGCCACTAGTAGAGCCGTGGAGTGCTCTGTTTTTCTAGGCCAGCAGTGTTAGAGCTTTGTGGTGCTCTAGCTCACCTCCTATGCACATGAGGTGTTCGATGAAATGCCCGAGCCACACTTAAGCTTTCTCCTCTCGAAGCTCCTTGTCCAAACTCCATTTTCGTCAAGATTTGTCTAGGTTTGGCGGTCTGTCCTGTCCCGTTCCCGTCCTGAAACCGCCGTCGATCGCCCGTGCGTGGTGAGCCTCTTTATCTTATCTTCTTTCTAAAACAAAATATACTTACTCGTATGATTTTCTTACTTCTATTATTGTTTGTTATTATATAGTGCCATGGTTATGGTATCCGCCCACGTCGACCCTTGTCCAGTTTATGATTCAGATGTGGTATATTATCTTTTCTAACTATTTCACACATCTAATGTCTGTGACAATTAATTATGCCACCAACTTGACGTAAGTGTTTTTATCTATAGGAAGTAGTTGAACCAGAAATGGATACCGACTATGCAATTCTGCTCGACAAGTTAACTAAAGCTGAAAAAGAAATCGATCATTTGAAAGAAAAATTGAAAAGAACTGAAGATGAGAAGATGGGATTGGAGTTGCATTAGAAAATATGCCATTGATAAAGAGGCTTGGTATCATTATGCCATTGGATGAATTGTTACCTTAGTTCTGATTATGATCACAATTGTTGTTGCATTGAAATGTTTTAAATAGTTTCAATGTATGGTTTAATTAGATGCTCTGGCGAGCTATATGTTGGTCAACGAGAACTATGTATCTACTTTGGTTTTAATGTGATGATGAACTTCTATTAATTTGGTCACTTTTGTATTCCTGATGTTTTGTAATGGTTTTTGACACACTTAATTATATAATACATGCAGATGAATCGACAATGGATCTACGATTGAAAATTGACGATGTGGCTTTGAATGGTGCATTTTGAACACATAAAAAGCTTGGAGTTCAAATAAGTTCAAGAAAATGAAATGCCTTTTGTAACAGATGAGTTTCCGTCCGAAACCCTGATACTTCGAAAGAGACTGTCCGTTTTGTACACAAAGTGCATCCAGCTTTTGCCGTAACACTCTCAACTTTTTAACACATTCTATGTGGGTGAAATGATGATACCATGCCAATTTTCAACCTTTTGAGAGTTCATTTGTAGTGCTTTTCAATTTCAGGGTCATTTAGCTCAAAAAAGTCAATAACTGCATGGAAAATAACAAATGAAGTCAGAATGGGTTGGAAATTGATGAAGTGGCTTTGAATGGTGCATTTTGAACACACAAAAATCCTCGAGTTTAAATAGGTTCAATAAAATGAAACGCCTTTTATAACAGATGAGTTTCCATCCGAAACCCTGATACTTCGAAAGAGACTGTCCGTTTTGTACCCGAAGTGCATCCAGCTTTTGCCGTAACCCTCTCAACTTTTTAGCACATGCTATGTGGTTGAAATGATGATACCATGCCAACGTTCAACCTTTTCAGAGTTCATTTGTAGTGCTTTTCAATTTCAGGGTTATTTAGCTCAAAAAAAATCAATAACTGCATGGAAAATAACAAATGAAGTCAGAATGGGTTGGAAATTGATGATGTGGCTTTGAATGGTACATTTTGAACACACAAAAAGCCTGGAGTTTAAATTAGTTCAAGAAAATGAAACACCTTTTGTAACAGATGAGTTTTCGTCCGAAACCCTGATACTTCGAAAGAGACTGTCCGTTTTGTACACGAAGTGCATCCAGCTTTTTCCGTAACCCTCTGAACTTTTTAGCACATGCTAGTCGGTGAAATGATGATACCATGTCAATTTTCAACTTTTTCATAGTTCATTTGTAGCGCTTTTCAATTTCAGGGTCATTTAGCTCAAAAAACCAATAACTACATGAAAACTAACAAATGAAGTCAGAAAGGGTTGAAAATTGATGATGTGGCTTTGAATGGTGAATTTTGAACATAGAAAAAGCGTAGAGTTCAAATAAGTTCAAGAAAATGAAATGCCTTTAGTAACAGATGAGTTTCCGTCCGAAACCCTCATACTTTGAAAGAGACTGTCTGTTTTGTACCCGAAGTGCATCCAGCGTTTGCCGTATCCCTCTCGACTTTTTAGCACATGCTATGTGGTTGAAATGATGATACCATGCCAACTTTCAACCTTTTGAGAGTTCATTTGTAGTGCTTTTCAATTTCAGGGTCATTTAGCTCAAAAAAATCAATAACTGCATGGAAAATAACAAATGAAGTCAGAATGGGTTGGAAATTGATGATGTGGCTTTGAATGGTGCATTTAGAACACACAAAAATCATGGAGTTTAAATAAGTTCAAGAAAATGAAATGCCTTTTGTAACAGATGAGTTTCCCCGAAACCCTGATACTTCGAAAGAGACTGTCCGTTTTGTACACGAAGTGCATCCAACTTTTGCCGTAACCCTCTCAACTTTTTAGCACATGCTATGTGGGTGAAATGATGATACCATGCCAATTTTCAACCTTTTCAGAGTTCATTTGTAGTGCTTTTCAATTTCAGGGTCATTTAGTTCAAAAAAATCAATAACTGCATGACAAATAACAAATGAAGTCAGAAAGGGTTGAAAATTGATGATGTGGCTTTGAATGGTGCATTTTGAACACACAAAAATCCTGGAGTTCAAATAAGTTCAACAAAATGAAATGCCTTTTGTAACAGATGAGTTTCCGTCCGAAACCCTGATACTTCGAAAGAGATTGTCCGTTTTGTACACGAAGTGCATACAGTTTTTGCCGTAACCCTCTCAACTTTTTAGCACATGCTATGTGAGTGAAATGATGATACCATGCCAACTTTCAACCTTTTCAGAGTTCATTTGTAGTGCTTTTCAATTTCAGGGTCATTTAGCAAAAAAAAAAATCAACAACTGCATAAAAAATCAATTTAAATATTATTTTATGAACTATAATATTCTTCAATAGCAAAAAGAATCAACTAAAAATCTTTTATAACACTCTAATAGCAAAAAGAAACTCTAAAAGCTTTTATAAACCTCTAGTATTTTTGAAACTAAAATTATATAAAACCTAAAAATTACCAAATTGAATATAATATTAAAAAAGAGTAATATTAGCAAAAAGAATTTTTTTGTTAGAAACTTTAATAGCAAACGAAAATAACAAAATTTGTTTTTGATTTAAACAACCATTTAAAATAACCTAAAAATTACCAAATTGAATATAATGTTAGAACAAAGTAATATTAAATAGTAAGAAAAATAGCAAAGAAATAATATAAAAATAGCAAAAGTGAAAATAAATGCGCTTACACTGAAATTCAACCTAAATAGGAGGAAAAGCAGCAAAGAAATAACATAAAAAATAGCAAAAGTGAAAATAGATGCGCTTACACTGAAATTCAACCTAAATTCAAAGTGCTAGTTAGGCACCTAACTAGCATTTTGAATATTGGTAGAATTTCATGTATAAGGGCATCTGTTTTAACTATGAGAGGAGCTCGACAGGTCAAGCGCATCGGGGCTTATAAACAGGTGCGGTCTCCCCTCGACTAGCGAGGTGGGACTAAACATTTGACACCGGTATGCCAGGCCTTTGGTCCCGGTTGGTGGCACCAACCGGGACTAAAGGGGGGCCTTTAGTCTCGGTTGGTGCCACCAACCAGGACCAAAGGTCCCTGTTTCCCCGCCGACCGACGAAAAGGGACCATCGGTCTGAAAACAGGGCTTTGGTCCCGGTTGGTGGCACCAACCGGGACCTAAGGGGGGCATTGGTCCCGGTTGGTGCCACGAACCAGGACCAATGCCCCCCTTACCAAACACTTAGCAGTTTTCGACCCATTCGCTCCCCAAAGGCTAGATCTGCACCCACGCCGCCAGGCTGCCCAAATCGCGCACGCCCTCCGTCGCCGTCGCCGTCGCCGGCCGCCGTCCCCAACCTCGCTCCGCGTCGGCCGCCCCGCCACGACCTCGCCCCACCTCGACCTCGCCCCGCGCTGGCCGCCCTGCCCCGCCCCGGCCATTGCTCTGCCCCGCTCCGGCCACATCCCCTCCCCTATACGTGAGCATATATGTATGTGTGTGTATATATGTATGTATGTGTTCATATATGTGTTCATGCAAGTTAAAAAAATCATGTTCATGCAAGTTAAAAAAATCATGTTTAATGTGTGTATATATGTATGTATGTGTTCATGCAAGTTATGTGCATCACGTTTTGTTACCGCCACCGCGTGATGATATGTCTGGCCGGCCTTTTTTTGTTCATATAGAATACTTTGGTAATTTCGACATGAGGGGGGACGTCGATCAATACCCTCTCGCCCGACCAACTCTCGAGTCCACCTAAACCGGGACTGAAAAAGCATTGTTGACTCCTACCCCCTCTCGCCCCTACCCGACAAACTCTCGAGGCCACCCAAACCACTAGAAGAAAACTCCGATAACTTCGATCAACCCCCTCTCGCCTGACCAAACCCTAGAAGCGTTGCTGAGGCCACCCAATCCCTAAAAGTGTTGCCGAGGCCACCCAAACCCTATAAGCATCGAGGCCACCCGATCCCTAGAAGCGTTGTTGAGGCCACCTCAAACCGTAGAAGCATCGAGGCCACTAATATGATCCCTTATCTATGTTTGCCACTAATTAATATATCCATCTCTCATGTTTCTATATTAATTGCCATGTTGTAATATTTGTAGAAACCATGGATCCAACTATGGATCCAACCATGAACAGAGACTTTGAAGGAGAAGCGTTGTTGGGGCACATGATCCGTGGCGGTGTTGATTTCTTGTCGTTAATCAATTATGACATAGAAGAGCTAGGACATGATGATGACGGCTATGGTCACCGAATGTTGGAGGAAGAAGGAGACCATGATGACGGCTCTGGTGACCGAGAGCCGAAGGAAGAAGGAGACCATGATGATGGCTCCGGTGACCGAACGGAGGGAGCTGTTGCAAAGTCGTCCGACGAGGTATATATATTAATTAAGCCCGTGCTGACTAATTGGTGCATTAATTATTTTGGTATGTACATATTTTAACTCTTATTTCTTCTTTTATATAGTCCTCCGGATCGAGCCAAACTTCGGTAACGAGACGAGGCCCGAAGAAAAGGTTGGGCAAGGAAGAAAAGTTCACGATCACCTTAATCGCGAACGATGGCCAACCGATTGAATCGAAGAAGACCAAGGATGCATTTTCTGCTCAGTGTGGAGCTATTGTCAGGGACAACATCTCGATCAACATCCAACAATGGAATGATCCGGCTAAGAACTCTAAGAATTAGGACCCTCAAGTTTCATATGTCACCGATAGACAGAAAGAAGATCTTTGGAAGGACCTGAAGGCAAATTTCACCCTACCGCCAGAGGAGGATGGGAGTAATCCAGTTATAGAGGCACTGGTCAGGTCGTGTGCTCTTAAGAAGATGGCAGATCTTTTCAGGAGGTGGAAGAATGAGTTGAAAGCTAAGTTTGTCGACCAAGAGAAGACTCCAGTATTCGTCGGCCGATATGCGGGGATAAAAGATCAATGGGACGAGTTCGTGGCCTACAAGACTTCTGAAAAGAGTAAGAAAATGTCAGCAATAAACAAGAAAAATGCTGAGAAGAAGTAGTATCACCATTGCATGGGGTCAGGTGGCTACCTTAGAGCCCGGCCGTTGTGGGCCAAATGGGAGGATGACCTGCAAGCTAAAGGGTTCAAAGGAGAGACAATGAATTGGCCGACCGTTCAAGGACTTGGTTCTTCGGAGTTGGGGGAACTTTGGACCCTAAAACAGGGAAGTGCGTTTGGACAGACGAGCAACTTGCAATACCCGTCAAGAAGCTTCAGCAAGTTATCAAGGAAGCGTTGGAAGGGAGGTTCATTCCCAACAGAGAGAAGGACGAGCTAACTGAGGCCCTTGGGAATCCTGAGCACCCTAGACGAACACGAGGCACACCAGGCTCCGTTCCGTGGAAGCATTGGTTTCCCGGCGCAGGCGGTTACAAAAGCCGGGAGAGGAAGAGGAAACATGAGCTGAGCGTTGTGCAAGATCTCAATGCAAGAGTACAAAGGCTAGAGGAAGAAGTTATGAGCCAGCGAGCTCCCGACCAGCAGCTTGTTCAGGGGCACGAAGCTACCCCAGAAGCTACCCCGCCATCTCAGCGGATAAGCAGCATGGCTTCCACGGAGCTCCTTCAGCAGCCTGACTTCACGGCTCCTAGCTACCCCGTGGATGCTATCATACATGGCCAACATTGCGATCTTATGATGAAATGCGTTAACCTCACCTTCAAGGCGGCTGATGGCTTTGTTGCACCTCCTCGAACCGACGAAACTTTTCACCACGGTCAGATTCCACATGACTATGCTGTTGTGCTAGTGGATGAAATAATGGCGGGATTTGAGGAGCTCCAGCTTGACCACCCCATAGGTCAAGGGGGGACTCAGCTGAGATTTGCTCTGAGGAGTACATGTCTATGGCGGAAGGAGCACATCAAGCTTCCAAACTGGATGCCTCCGCCTCCTCCTCCTCCTCCGGCGAGTGATGAAGGCACTACTCATCCTCCTCCTCCTCCTCTGGCGAGGGATCAAGGCACTCCTCCTCCTCCTCCTCCAGCGAGGGATGAAGGCACTCCGCCTCCTCCTCCGGCGAGGGATCAAGGCACTCTGCCTCCTCCTTCGCCTCGTCCGACGTGTGACATCGACGATCAAGGCATTTCGCCTCCTCCGGCGCGTTCGAGCAGTCCGCCTCCTCCCCCACCTCCTCAGCAATGGCGGAAGACAGCCGCCGCCGCTCCTCCTCCTCCTCCTCCTCCTCCTCCGGCGCGTCGGAGCACTCCGCCTCCTCCTCCGGCGTGTCGGAGCACTCCGCCTCCTCCTCCGCGTCGTAATCAACGACGAAAGAGAGACGTCCTCACTCTGGATGCTAGCAGTACAGCCAGTGGCGGGAGGCCATATGAATATGGTCCTAAGTCTCTCAAGCCATTGGAAAAGTTTCCATACGAGAGGACCGTAGAGGAATCCGCAAAGATCTCTCAAGACCAAGTAAGGGACCATTTTGTAAAGAAAGCTCCACCTCCGAAGTAGACCATAGATCCAGTGGCAGCGAAGCGCACTGTCGAGGCCCTGAAGCGACCACCACCACCTCCGCTGGATACCAACTATGTCCACACTATTAAAAAGGCATATCAAAATGCGGTGAGGACGGGAACTAATTCAATGATGAGAGGTTAACAAAACGAAGAAGTGGGAAAAAATTCCCCAGCTCGGCGAACAGGCTAACCAATCGTGCCCCCCGCTGAAGGTGTCTACCGATATCGCCGCTGATCATCGGAGGATGGTGCCCGGTACCAATCCTGCTGATTACATGAGCAATGATGTACTATTTGAGCCATTGGAGGTGGACGATTTCAAATACCGGTATGGGAAGCCTCTCGGCCAAGATGGAAGTCCTCCTCTAGGAACGATGATGAGACAATTGCATGATTGGTACATGGAAACCTGCCGCGAGTCTGGGCTTGATTGTTTGATAATGAGTATTAAAGAGAAGCACGACTTCCATGGCTAGGAGGTGATTAAAGTTGAATTCGAAGAGCTTTTCCAGTTCTACAATCAAAAGGACATCGGCATACAAATCATGACTTGCTACTGTCTGTAAGTACTTCTATAATTAAGTCTCTATATATAGCTCACCTCTTTCATTGCATGTATATATAATTATCCTCATCACTATATTATGCAGATTGAAGATCGTCAAATGCAGAAAAGCAGCAGTGTATGACATTGGGTTCATTAACCCAAATATCATACACCAAGTGACGGTTCAAAACTTTCCCGAACAAACCAAGGAGAACTTGCTAGAATCGATGGTTAAAAATCAAAACAAAGACAAAATACTCTTTCCTCACAACTTCAAGTGAGTGTTACTATCTTGTGCATATTCGGTTTCTTCCTTATTACTCCAGGGTATAGTAATGTAATTGATGAGATATGCATGTGTGCGCAGACACCACTTTATTCTACTAGAGATTAAGCTTGAGCGGAGAGTAGTAATCGTCTTAGACTCGAGACGAAATAAACCCGAGTCGTATGCGAACATGATTGAAATGCTCCAGAGGTAAGTTCAATCGATCATTATCGCACCATATCGGCAACTTTGTTCATTTCCCGATATATATCAAGTAATTATTTTCTTTGTCTGGCAGGGTTTGGAAAGATTTCACCAAAATTATTCTGGGACTGCCTACCAAGCTGCAATTTAGACACCCAAAAGTAAGTAATATATACTACCTAGTTCCGCCCATCTCCCATTCCCATTGATTCTAGCTAGTTTCATCAATATGTACCATTTAGCATGCTTGCTTATCATTTTGATTGACCTTTATTTCTCGTATAGTGCTTGTTTCAGGAATAAGAGACTAGTTTTTGTGGATACTACGTTTGCGAGTTCATCTACAACGCGACGAATCCTAATAAGCGTGGATATACTGAAAAAGAATATGAAGTGCGTAAGCAAAAATATTCACAATTTTATTTTATTACCATCATTTGTGTTGAATTTCATTCATATACATGTATTGACCCCCTTCTTCAGTTTAGAAGTGGCGGATGCAGGATGAACTCCTACCACAAGATCGCATACGAGCAATTCAAGAGGAATTGACCGGATTCTTTATTGACCACGTCATCAATAAAGCCGGAGAATACCATATGAAACTTGAAATTAGATGTTAGGGATTGTAACATAGGATAGATATACGAAAACTTGTTGTTTGACCAATCTCTCGGAGAAGGAGGAGGTCGATCACTTCTCTCTGTATATATATGTTCATGACGATCTTTTGTGTACTTAATGGTTTCCTTCATTTGCTTACTAACTAGCATGCCGCGAGTTATCTCTATACGTATAGTACGTAACTTCGCGACCAAGTACAGAGATAAGAGAGGTCACTTCTCTCTATTAGTTAGCTACCAAAATATATAAAACTTCTAAATTAACCCTCCAAAACCCTCAACCCCTCCCCCCTCTTTCAAAAAAAAGAACAGCTCCTGAGCTGCTGACGCGTGGACTCTCTTTAGTCTCGGTTGGTGTTACCAACCGAGACCAAAGTCCCTCCTGACTGGGCTCGGCGGAGCGGCCACGTGTAGCCCCATCTGTCCCGGTTTCTAAGCGAACCGGGACTAAAGGTCATGAGCTTTAGTCCCGGGTCTAGAACCGGGAGGCCTCTGAAACCGGAACAAATGGGCCTTTTTCGACTAGTGCCCCTAACCACGCCCTAGTGTATCGTGCTCACCTTGTGACACACCTTCGTGTGAATCCAATGCCAAAAATTCCTATAAATATAGAAACCATCAAAAATAAGCTAATACCCCGTACATACCAGGCGACTTGAGCAATGGCGTCCCTGGTCGTTTCGGTACTTTCTTTCTACTTGGAGCAACTTTGAGATATTTGGAAATCCTGCTTGTGTCGTAGTCGAGGTAAAAACCAGAAGTTTCCGAGGGAATAAACCTGCCCACTTTCAGGACAGTCTTGTTGCTCATGTCAACCGCAAGCACCCATGCCGTGTGGTGTTTTTGGCTGTAGTCAAGCCTTGTGAGGAAGTAAACAACGCCATCGTGCTGCAGGCTCAGCTTGGGTAGGCGAATGTAAGGAGCTGTAGCAGCTGGTTCACCTTCAAGACCTTGTAATAAATCAGAGGAATCGAGTTGGTAACGGATGTCCCAACCCTCCTCCTCCTCCCGATGGAAGGAATCGGTTTTGATGCTCCATACCGTGGCCTTCCAACCACCGGCAACGTCCTCCATTACGACATAGTTGATGGATGAGCCGAGGAGAGCAATGTCCCGAGTCGCTGCCCTCGACGACCGGCCCTGGCAGTTGCAAGTGCCGAAACTTGGGGCGGCCCTTGACGAGAACGTCCCACAAGATGACGGTTCCAGCACAGAGATCGGCCCATGCCAGGGTTCCCTTTTCTCCTCCGATGACGACCGTCTTGTGTGTTTTGTGTTCGTCGTCGATGGGCGGGTCGAATGCCACGGAGGGAGTGCTCCAGGAGGAGGTCTTGGAGTGATAGCGGTAGAGTCGACAAGGATACTCAGACCCGAACCTGTTAGATTGCGCGGCAATGACGTAGCTGCAGTTGCCGTAGTCATGGCCGCCGGCTCCATGGCCATGGGGTTGTTGTTGTCGGTGTTGGCTGCACAATTTGCGCACGATTGCAACCGTGCCCTCGACCAAGCACGGCGCGCTGTTGGGTTCGGGGTGGCGAAGGTGGTGGAGCGCAGGGACGCGGGGGTTGTAGACGAAGTATTCTTCTCGGGTGGTGGGGATACAGGCATAGGATCGGAGATGATGGCGGTCGAAGGGGATGGGAAAGCGTAGCAGGAGGAGGCTACCGTCCGTCTCGGTGGCGAGGATGCGGGGCGGGTCGGCCAACAGGTCGCCCAAGCCTACGGCGTGGACGCACAGGTAAGAGACGTCCGGCGGGTGGACGGCGAAGAAGGTGACCTGGACGCTGCAGCCCTTGAGCTCGGCGTCGTACAGGATTGGAGTGCTGGCGGTGGTGGCGTTGATGCGGTTGGTCAAGTAGGCGTAGGGCTCGATGAGGACGAAGGGTGGTCGCTCGCCGCCGTCGTCATCGTCGTCGAGGTAGCCCAGACCCCTGTTGCGGATCGAGGATTCGTCTCCAGCTGCAGCACGGTCCATGGATCCCATATGATCTAGGTTCGTCTCCGGTTCCGGTGTGTGGGTTGAATTTAAGGAGGGCAGGGCGATCAGAGTTGGAGGCGGAGACGGATTTCAGATGAGAGTGCGTTCGGCGTCGGATTCGGAGTGGATCGGGGGCGGCAGGTGCGGATCGTCTGCGGCCGAGGCGTGGATTTCTCGCGCGCTAGTTTGTGGCGCTCAGCGTGGGAGAGGCCAACGGATCCCAGAACTTAGTAACTCAGTTTCATCTCAGAACTCTTCATAATTTATCAGCACGTTGTAGAAAATTCGATTCCCATATTAAATCTTTTGACATGTTTGTTCTTCAATTCTCTTGGATATTTTTTGCACAACTTTAGGGGATGGCAATGTAGAAATTCAGGATGTGATGGCACACGCACTACCAGAATCAGGGTCGTTGCCGACGGCCTAAACTATGCCGACAGCCACCATAGGCATATGTCATCCTACGCCGACCACCAGTGCCTTACCGTCGACGTACTAAAAACCGTCGGCGTAGATCACTCCTATGCCGACGGCCACCGTCGGCGTACAAAGGCCGTCGGCATAGATTCACCTATGCCTATGGTGGCCGTCGGCGTAGACACCCCGTCGGCGTATCAGCGGGCCGGGCCACTCGATGAGCAACGCCTGTTTGCCGCCGCCAAAGATATGCCGACGGCCCTGACGGACACCGTCGGCATAGCTTTGATGGTCCACGTCATCGATCCGCGGTAGGTGCCACGTCATCGATCCGAGGAAGGTGCGGATCCGGGGCGTAGCTACGCCGACGGTTATGCCGTCGGCATACCTTTTGGGCTACGCCGACGGTGTAACCGTTGGCATAGATATAATTGTTTTTTATTTTAGCTACGCCGATGGTGTAACCGTCGGCATAGGTATAATTTTTTTATTTTCTCTATGCAGACGGTGTAACGGTCGGTATAGGTACAATTTTTTAAAATCTTTCCCTTGTGTTAAAATTTAATTTAATTAGGAAGTCTATAGCCCATGTCCATGTTATATATAGTCCACATACTGGTTTTTCAATGCATCATCTATTTAGCTGTGTGTATAGGCACTAAAAATCATGTTATATATAGTCTGCACATAGTCTTGACGGGCGGCGCTGTCGCTTGCACCTGAAGGGGAAAACATAGGCGTCAGGTCGACACGGAGGGAATCTTATTCTAAGATGTTGCTATGGGCTGACCTATCACAGCCAGGTGAAAATACCCCTCGATCAAACCCCGTCCGGTGAAAGTGAAAGAGGTAGATCCGTCCGGTCAACAGTGCGAGGGTTCGACGGAACGGGGTACTTGGAGGGGTTGGAAGTGCCACTAGGTCTTGCGCTGGGCCCTCTTACACATATGGAAGTGTGGTGGCAAGTGCAAGCACCCCGCATGCGTCTTTGGAGTGTGTCCCTCCTCAGGGATGTCGCTGCCGCCGTCACACGGAGTGTGGAAATGACCACGCCGGTGAGACACAAAGGGAATCTTGCGGCGGGCTAGGCCTGAACCTTGCCCTGGACCCTCTTACACATATGGAAGTGTGGTGGCAAGTGCAAGCACCTCGCATGCGTCTCCGGAGTGTGTCCCTCCTCAGGGATGTCACTGCCGCCGTCACACAGATTGTGGAAACGACCACGCTGGTGAGACACAAAGGGAATCGTGTGGCGGGATAGGCCCGAACCTTGCCCTGCGCCCTCTTACGTTGGGAAACTGTGGCATCGGGTCGATACCGAGGGAATCTCGCGATGGGTTGGGCCCAGACCTTGTGCTAAGAAGTTGATATGGGCCGGCCTATCACAGCTAGGTGAAAATGTCCCTCGGTCAAACCCTGTTCAGTGAAAGTCAAAGGGGTAGATCCGTTCGGTCAACAGTGTCAGGGTTAGACGTGATAGGGGACCTGGGGGGGGGGGGTAATGCCACTAGGTTTTGCCCTGCGCCCTCTTATGTTGGGAAAATGTGGCATCGAGTTGACACCGAGGGAATCTTGCGGTGGGTTGGGCCCGGACCTTGTGCTAAGATGTTGCTATGGGCTGGCCTTGTTGGGGAACGTCGCATGGGAAACAAAAATTTTCCTACGCACACGCAAACCTATCCATGGTGATGAGCATCTACGAGAGGGAGAGTGGATCTACGTACCCTTGTAGATTGCTAAGCGGGAAGCGTTAAGAAACGCGGTTGGTGTAGTCGAACTTCTTCGCGATCCAAATCGCCGAGCGTCCCGCGATCCAATCACGAACCGTCCCGCGAACACATCATGATCCGTCCCGCAAACTCATCACGATCCGTCTCACGATCTTGATCACGATCTGTCCCGTGAACTCATCACGATCCGTTCCATGATCACATCACGAACCGTCTCGCGATCTCGATCACGGTCCTTCCGATCTAGCGCCGAACGGACGACACCTCCGCGTTCAGCACACGTGCAGCTTGATGACGATATCCACCATCTCGATCCAGCGAGAGGAGGTGGAGAGGAGATAGAGTTCACCGGCAGCGTGACGGCGCTCCGGTGATGGTGGTGGAGCAATTCCGGCAGGGCTTCGCCTAAGTGCTGCAGAAAACCGATCTAGAGGAGAAACTATGCACCGGTGTAACGGGTAGCACGTGGCCGGAAATTCTGTCCAAAAACCACCCAATCCACTAGTATATATAGGAGGAGAGGAGAGGAGAGCCAAGGCCTTTGGGTCGGCCTAAATAGGAGGTGGGAAGCAATCCTACTTCACCTCCAATCCTAGTTGGAGTAGGATTGCCTCCTATTGGCTGATTTTCCACTTTTTGCTTTAGGACTTTCTCTCCTGCGCCATGGGCCTTTGTGGCTGTTTTCCCAGCCCACTAAGGGCTGGTTATTATTATCCCATAGCCCATGGACCTCTTGGGGTCGAAATACCGCTCCCGGAGGCCTCTCGGTACACTACCGGCACTCCCGGTACACTACCGGCACTTCCGGTACACTACCGATGAGCCCGAAACTTTTCCGGAAACCAAACTGGGACTTCCTATATATGAATATTTACCTCCGAACCATTACGGAGCTCCTCGTGACGTCCGGGATCTCATCCGGGACTCCGAACAAACTTTGGTCACCACCATACATAACTCTACACTACCGAAACGTCACCGAACCTTAAGTGTGCAGACCCTGCGGGTTCGAGAACTATGTAGACATGACCAAGACACCTCTACGGTCAATAACCAATGGCGGGACCTGGACGTCCACATTGGTTCCTACATATTCTATGAAGATCTTTATCGGTCGAACCTCTATGTCAAGGATTCAGTTAATCCCGTATAACGTTCCCTTTGTTCTTCGGTATGTTACTTGCCCGAGATTCGATCGTCGTTATCTCCATACCTAGTTCAACCTCGTTACTGGCAAGTCTCTTTACTCGTTCCGTAATACAAGATCCCGTGACTAACACTTAGCCACATTGCTTGCAAGGCTTGTTGTGATGTTGTATTACCGAGTGGGCCCTGAGATACCTGTCCGTCACACGAAGTAACAAATCCCAGTCTCGATCCATGCCAACTCAAAAGACACCATCGGAGATACCTGTAGAGCACCTTTATAGTCACCCAGTTACGTTGAGACGTTTGATACACACAAGGCACTCCTCCGATATCCGTGAGTTGCATGATCTCATGGTCATAGGAACATATACTTGACATGCAGAAAACAGTAGCAATAAAGTGACACGATCATATGCTATGTTTGTAGTTTGGGTCTTATCCATCACATCATTCTCCTAATGATGTGATCCCATTATCAAATGACATCTCATGTCCACGGCTAGGAAACCTTAACCATCCTTTGATCAACGAGCTAGTCCATTAGAGGCATACTAGGGACATGGTTTTGTCTATGTATCCACACATGCATTTAAGTCTCCGATCAATACAATTATAGCATGAATAATAAACGATTATCATGAACAAGGAAATATGATAATAAATAATTTATTATTGCCTCTAGGGCATATTTCCAACAGGCCTATCATAGCCAGGTGAAAATGTCCCTCGGTCAAACCCCGTCCGGTGAGAGTCAAAGGGGTAGATCCGTCCGGTCAACAGTGCGAGGGTTAGATGAGACGGGGGACCTGGGGGTGGCAATGCCGCCAGGTCTTGCGCTGGGCCCTCTTACGTTGGGAAACTATGGCATCGGGTCGATACCGAGGGAATCTTGCGGTGGGTTGGGCCCGGACCTTATGCTAAGATGTTGCTATGGGCTGGCCTATCACAGCGAGGTGAAAATGTCTCTCGGTCAAACCCCGTCTGGTGAAAGTCAAAGGGGTTGATCCGTTCAGTCAAGAGTGCCAGGGTTAGACGGGATGGGGGACCTAGGGGTGGCAATGCTGCCAGGTCTTGCCCTAGGCCCTATTACATTCGGAAACTGTGGCATCAGGTCGATACCGAGGGAATCTTGCGATGGGTTGGGCCTAGACCTTGTGCTAAGATTTTGCTATGGGCTGGCCTATCACAGCTAGGTGAAAATGTCCCTCGGTAAACCCCGTCCGGTGAAAGTGAAAGGGGTAGATCCGTTCGGTCAACAGTGTTAGGGTTAGACGGGACGGGGGACCTGGGGGTGGCAATGACGCCAAGTCTTGCCCTAGGCACTCTTATGTTGGGAACTGTGGCATCGGGTCGATACAGAGGGAATCTTGCGGTGGGTTGGGCCCAGACCTAAAGCTAAGATGTTGCTATGGGCTGGCCTATCACAGCCAGGTGAAAATGTCCCTCGGTCAAACCACGTCCGGTGAAAGTCAAAGGGGTAGATCCGTCCAGTCAACAGTGCCAGGGTTAGACGGGACGGGGGACCTGGGGGTGGCAATGCCGCTAGGTCTTGTGCTAGGCCCTCTTACGTTGGGAAACTGTGGCATCGGGTCGATACCAAGGGAATCTTGTGGGGGGTTGGGCCTGGACCTTGTGGTAAGATGTTGCTATGGGCTGGCCTATCATAGCGAGGTGAAAATGTCCCTCGGTCAAACCCAGTCCGGTGAAAGTCAAAGGGGTAGATCCGTTCGGTCAATAGTTTCACGGTTAGACGGGACGGGGGACCAGGGGGGTGGCAATGCTGCCAGGTCTTGCCCTAGGCCCTATTACGTTTGGAAACTGTGGCATCGGGTCGATACCAAAGGGGTAGATCCGTCCGGTCAACAGTGCCAGGGTTAGACGGGACAAGGGACCTGGGGGTGGCATGTTGGAAATATGCCCTAGAGGCAATAAATAAAGTGTTTATTATTGTATTTCCTTGTTCATGATAATCGTTTATTATCCATGCTATAATTGTATTAATTGGAAACATGGATACATGTGTGGATACATAGACAAACACAATGTCCCTAGTATACCTCTAGTGAACTAGCTCGTTGATCGAAAGATGGTTAATGTTTCCTAGCCATGGACATGAGATGTCATTTGATAACGGGATCACATCATTAGGAGAATGATGTGATGGACAAGACCCAAACTACAAACATAGCTCAGAGTTGGAATAAGCACTTTGATGAGGTGATCAAAGCGTTTGAGTTTATACAAGTTTACGGAGAAGCTTGTATTTACAAGAAAGTGAGTGGGAGCTCTATAGCGTTTCTAGTATTATATGTGGATGACATATTGCTGATTGGAAACAATATAGAAATGCTGGAAAGCGTGAAGGAATATTTGAACAAGAGTTTTTCAATGAAGGACCTAGGAGAAGCCGCTTTCATATTAGGCATTAAGAGCTATAGAGATAGAACGAGACGCTTAATAGCACTTTCACATAGCACATACCTTGATAAAGTTTTGAAGAAGTTCAAAATGGAACAGTCCAAGAAGGGGTTCTTGCCTGTGTTACAAGGTGTGAAGTTGAGTAATACTCAATGCCCAGTAACTGCAGAAGATAGAGAAAAGATGAGTGTCATCCCCTATGCTTCAGCCATAGGCTCTATCATGTATGCAATGCTGTGCACAAGACCCGATGTCAGCCTTGCCATAAGTATGGCCAGAAGGATTCAAAGTGATCCTGGAATGGAGCACTGGCAAGCGGTCAAGAATATCCTTAAGTACCTAAAAAGGACTAAGGAAATGTTTCTCGTTTATGGAGGTGATGAAGAGCTCGTCGTAAAGGGTTACGTCGATGCAAGCTTTGACACTGATCCGGATGACTCTAAGTCGCAAACCTGTTCTGTGACAACACTGGTGCCATTGCTCTGGCCAAGGAACCAAGGTTTCACAAGAGGACCAGACACATAAAGCGACGCTTCAACTCCATCCGCAATTACATCACGAAGAAAGACATAAATATTTGCAAAGTGCACACAGATCTGAATGTTGCAGACCCGTTGACTAAACCTCTTCTAAGGGCTAAACATGATCAACACCAGAACTGCATGGGTGTTCGATTCATTACAATGTAAATCACATAGTGATGTGAACTAGATTATTGACTCTAGTGCAAGTGGGAGACTGTTGGAAATATGCCCTAAAGGCAATAGATAAAGTGTTTATTATTGTATTTCCTTGTTCATGATAATCGTTTATTATCCATGCTATAATTGTATTGGAAACATGGATACATGTGTGGATACATAGACAAACACAATGTCCCTAGTATACCTCTAGTGAACTAGCTCATTGATCGAAAGATGGTTAAGGTTTCCTAGCCATGGACATGAGATGTCATCTAATAACGGGATCATATCATTAGGACATGATGTGATGGACAAGACCCAAACTACAAACGTAGCTTATGATCGTGTCAGTTTATTGCTACTGTTTTCTGCATGTCAACTATATGTTCCTATGACCATGAGATCATGCAACTCACAGATATCGGAGGAGTACCTTGTGTGTATCAAACGTCACAACGTAACTGGGTGACTATAAAGGTGCTCTACAGGTGTCTCCGAGGGTGTCTGTTGAGTTGGCATGGATCAAGACTGGGATTTGTTACTTCGTGTGACGGAGAGGTATCTCAGGGCCCACTCGGTAATACAACATCACAAATAAGCCTTGCAAGCAATGTGACTAAGTGTTAGTTACGGGATCTTGTATTACAGAATGAGTAAAGAGACTTGCCAGTAACGGGGTTGAACTAGGTATGGATATACCGACGATCGAATCTCGGGCAAGTAACATACCGAAGAACAAAGGGAACATCATACGGGATTAACTGAATCCTTGACACGGAGGTTCGACCGATAAATATCTTCGTAGAATATGTAGGAACCAATCTGGACATCCAGGTCCCGCCATTGGTTATTGACCGTAGAGGTGTCTCGGTCATGTCTACATAGTTCTCGAACCCGCAGGGTCTGCACACTTAAGGTTTGGTGATGTTTCGGTAGTATAGAGTTATGTTTTGTGGTGACCGAAGTTTGTTTGGAGTCCCGGATGAGACCCCGGACATCACGAGGAGCTCCGGAATGGTCTGGAGGTAAATATTCATATATAGGAAGTCCCGTTTTGGTCGCCGGAAAAGTTTCGGGCTCATCGGTAGTGTACCGGGAGTGCCGGTAGTGTATCGGGAGGCCTCCAGGAGAGGTATTTCGACCCAAGAGGCTTCATGGGCTGTGGGAGAGTGAATATCAGCCCTTAGTGGGCTGGTGGAAACTACCACACAAGGCCCATGTGGCTGGAGGGAAAAAAACCAATAGGAAAAGGTGGAAAAAAGGCAAAAGGAGCAATCCTAGTCCTACTAGGATTGGAGGAGGAGAGTCCTCCTCCACCTCCCACTTCGGCCGAAGCCTCCAAGGGTTTTGCACTAGAATTTCAGCCACGTGCTAGCCGTTCCTCCAGTGCATAGTTTCTCCTCTAGATCGGTTTTCTGTAGTGCTTAGGCGAAGCCCTGCCGGAATTACTCCACCACCATCGCCGGAGCGCCGTCAGGCTATGGAGAACTCTTCTTCCTCTCCACACCTTCTTGCTGGATCAAGACGGTGGAGATCGTCATCAAGCTGTACGTGTGCTGAACGCGGAGGTGTCGTCCGTTCGGTGCTAGATCGAAAGGATCGTCATCAAGTTCGTGAGACGGATCGTGATCAAGTTCGTGGGACGGATCGTGATTGGATCACGGGACGGATCATGATTGGATCGCGGGACGGATCGTGATTGGATCGCGGGATGCACGTCGATTTGGATCTCGAAGACGTTCGACTACACCAACCGCGTTTCTTAACGCTTCCCGCTTAGCGATCTACAAGGGTATGTAGATCCACTCTCCCTCTCGTAGGTGCTCATCACCATGGATAGATCTGCATGTGCGTAGGAAATTTTTTGTTTCCCATGCAACGTTACCCAACATGGCAATGCTGCCAGGTCTTGCGCTGGGCCCTCTTACACGTTTGGAAATGTGGTGGGGGTGCAAACACCTGGCACGCGTCTCCTGAAGTGTGACCCTCTTCACGGAAGCCGTTACTGTCGGCACCTAGAGGGGGAAGATGGTGGTGTCGGGTCAACTGGTCAAAGCCTGTCCAGGGAAAGTCAAAGGTCTAGATTGTCGGGTCAACAGGGCTACGGTTTAGTCCGGTCTGGGGCGTTCGGGGGGGGGGGTACATATGCCATCGAAACATCACACCAGGTCTTCCGAGGGTAGGAAGGATAGTGGATATTTTAAAAATGGCTAGGACATTTAAAAAATAAACTAAAGCTAATGTCAATACAAAAAATAAAAAAATAGATATGCCGACGGCTTAGCCATTGGCATAGGTGCCACGTGGCTAATAAACCTATGCCGATGGCTAAACCGTCGGCTTAGGTCCACCTTATCCATCCCCTCTCATTGCTCTCCACCACTCATCTCTCTCTCCACTAGTAGAAAACAGACCTTTTGTCCCAAGCATTAGTCCCGGTCTGGTTACGAGCCAGTTCTAAAGAGGCTATTAGTCCCGGTTCGTGTCGGCTCCAACGGCTAGGAGCAGGGCGACCTTTAGTACCGGCTCGTAAGGGATCTTTAGTACCGGTTCATGTCACGAGCCAGTTCTAAAGGGGGCGTGGTAGGCTTTTGGTCAGACTTGGGCCCCGCGTGCCTCTTTAGTACCGGTTGGTGGCACGAACCGGTACTAAAGGTTCCCCTTTAGTACCGGTTGGTGTCACCAACCGGTACTAAAGACTTCCTATATATATATATGCTTCGTCCTTAGCCGATCGAAGGGGATCTTATTTCTCTGTTTTCTCCCCTGTTCTTCTTCTTGCTCGAAGCTCATCCTCCATTTTTCCAAGGATTTGTCAAGATTTGAAGGCACCCCATCTATCCAAGTGTTCACAAAGGTTAGCAACTTTGCCCCTTCATCTCTCATTGCTAGACTAGCTTGTGGTATGCTCAAAGATATGTGATTTGTGGGTTTTAGCTAGGTTTTGGGGGAGTGATCATTATGTGGGAGTTTATTTGATTTATATGCAATTTGAGCTCAAATTAACTTGTTAGGTTGCATATGTGTAGGTGTGGTTTATTTGGTGCCTTCCCATCCCCGTCCTAACCACCGTCGATCGTCCGCACCGTCTCGTCGCGGCACCGGCCACCTTGGTGAGCCTCTTGTTCTTCTTAAAACCTTTTTGTTAAAAAAAATTACTTGTATGATTTAGATATCTGCGTGCACGATTTACTTACTTGTATTATTGTTAGTTATTCTATAGTGTCATGGTTATGGTATGCGCCCACGTCGGCCCTTGTCTAGTTTATGATTCAGATGTGGTATGTCGTTATCTTTTATAACTATTTCACACATCATCTAATGTCTATGACAATTAATTATGCGACCAAATTGACGTAGATGTTTTTATCTATAGGAAGTAGTTGAACCAGAAATTCCAACCGACTATGCAATTCTGCTCGAGGAGTTAACACAAGCTGAAAAAGAAATTGATCATTTGAAAGAAAAACTGAAAATAACTGAAGATGAGAAGATGGGATTGGAGTTGAATGTTGCCGATATCGTCGATGATCACAAGAACAAGATGGCTGGAATGCGCTTGAAGCTTAGAAAGATTAGAAAATATGCCACTGATAAAGAGGCTTGGTATCATTATGCCGTTGGCTCAATTGTTACCTTAGTTGCGATTATGATAGTTGTATGTTGTTTTATGAGATGTATGTATGAACTATAAGTATCTATTATTTGTAGTAATAACATTTGGTCACTGCTAGCTCTACTTTGGTTGTAATGTGATGATGAAGTTATATTAATCTGGTCACTTCGATGTTGTGTAGTGAACATGAGCCGGCAATGGATGTACGATGACCGACTAAGTCCAGGGTTCCTTAATGGCCTACATGATTTTATTCGTGTGGGTGAGGCAAACAAGCAGAATGGTTTCATGTGTTGTCCATGTCGTGACTGTAAGAATGATAGTAATTACTCTACCTCAAAAACCCTTCACTACCACCTGCTGAAGTCCGGTTTCATGTCCGGCTATAGGTGTTGGACCAAGCACGGAGAAAGAGGGGTTATAATGGAAGACAATGAAGAAGAAGAGGATGATGACAACTATCCTTTCGCCGATACAATAATGGGGGAAGCTGAAGAAGAGGCATCAATGGGGGAAGCTGAAGAACAAGCATCAGATGAGCCCGCTGATGATTTTGGTCGGGTCATTGCTGATGCAAAGAGAAACTGCAAAAGTGACAAGGAGAGGGTGAAGTTGAAGCGCATGTTAGAGGATCACAAGAAATTCTTGTATCCAAATTGTGAAGATGACCAGAAAAAGCTGGGTACCATGCTGGAGTTGCTGCAATGGAAGGCGAAGAATGGTGTAACTGACAAGCGATTTCAAGAATTGCTGATAATGATAAAGAAGATGCTTCCAAAGGATAACGAATTGCCTGAAAGTACGTACGAAGCAAAGAAGGTTGTCTGCCTTCTAGGATTAGAGGTGCAGAAGATACATGCATGCCCTAATGACTGCATCCTCTACCGTGGTGAGGAGTACAAGAATTTGGATGCATTGCCGGTATGCGGTGCATTGCGTTATAAGATCCCCCGCGATGACCCTGGTGATGTGGAGGGCGAACGCCACAGGAAGAGGGTTCCAGCCATGGTGATATGGTATGCTCCTATAATACCACGGTTGAAACGTTTGTTCCAAAAAAAGAGCATGCCAAGTTGTTGCCTCCAAAGAAAAGAATTAACGAAAAAGACTGCATGCCTCCAAAGCAGTATCAAGGTCCTGCCAGCTACGCTCTTACGAA
This sequence comes from Hordeum marinum, assembly GCA_022496015.1. Classification (NCBI taxonomy): domain Eukaryota; kingdom Viridiplantae; phylum Streptophyta; class Magnoliopsida; order Poales; family Poaceae; genus Hordeum; species Hordeum marinum. Next base: position 551,491,929 of record CM039674.1, on the reverse strand, counting down.
AGAAGATAAGTAAATCTTTTTTGAATGCCTGCTCAGTATCAAGGTCCCGTCTGGCTTCTCGTCAAATATAAAGGGAATAATAAATATGGCAGAGAATTTTTTCAAAATCTAAAGTCTCATGATTGCCACGTGATTATGACGCAATTACTTCCGGTTGCACTTAGGGGGCTTCTACCGGAAAATGTTCGATGAGCCATTGTGAAGCTATGCTTATTCCTCAATGTAATTTCTCAGAAGGTAATCGATCCAGAAATCCCACCAAGGTTACAGAATGACCTGGTCCAATGTCTTGTTAGTTTCGAGTTGGTGTTCCCTCCATCCTTCTTCAATATTATGACAGACGTCCTAGCTAGTTCACCTAGTCAAAGAGATTAACATTCTGGGTCCTGTATCTCTACACAATATGTTCCCCTTCTAGAGGTTCATGGGAGTCTTAAAGAAATATGTTCATAACCGTGCTAGTCCAGAAGTAAGCATTGCCAAGGGATATGGAACAGAGGAGGTTATTTAGTTTTGTGTTGACTTTGTTCCTGACATTAAGCCGATTGGTCTTCCTAAATCGCGGCATGAGGGGAGCTGGGTGGAAAAGGCACACTAGGAAAGAAAAAAGCAATAAATATGGACGGGCATTCTTTCACTCGAGCACACTACACAGTTCTACAAAATTCCACCTTAGTGACTCCATATATCAAGGAACACAAGGATATTGTACGGTCCAAGAACCCGGAGTAGTCTGACCCCTGGATTGAACGTAAACACATGGAGACTTTCGTTGGTTGGTTGCAAACAAAGCTCATCAATGACAACGATGTTCCGGATGAATTGTACTGGTTGGCCAAGACACCATGTTCGACTGTAACGACTTCCAAAGGGTAGGAGATAAATGGGAATACATTTTACACGATCGCCCAAGATAAAAAGAGCACCAACCAAAACAGTGGTGTCCGCTATGATGCAACCAACTTTCCAGACACATATTATGGTTACATAGAGGAGATATGTGAACTTGACTATGGACCTAATCTTAAGTTCCTTTTGTTTCGGTGAAAATGGGTCAAATATACTGGAGGCAGGGTACAGGTAGACCCACGGTACGGAATGACAATAGTGGATCTCAACAATCTTGGGTACACAGACGACTTATTCGTCCTAGCCAATGATGTGGTTCAGGTTTTCTATGTGAAGGACATGTATAGCAAACCGAGGAGAAAAAAAGATAAGGAAGCGAATACATCATACAATGAGCCAAAGCGCCACAAAGTTCATTCAGGGAAAAGAAACATTGTGGGAGTGGAGAACAAGACAGACATGTCAGAAGATTATGAAAAGTTTCATGAAATCCCTCCCTTCAGAGTGAAGACTGACCCAAGCATCCTGTTAAATGATGATGATTCTCCATGGTTACGGCCCAATCATAAGCAACGGGAAAATACGTAGAAAAATTCTTACACCGCGAGACCCCACTCTGGGATGTGACCGACTTCACCATCATCACTTTCTATGTGAAGGACATGCATGCATTTTCTAGCAAGGTATCTTTGTAACAGTTTGTACACGAAATGCATCCAGTTTTTGCCACAACCCTCTCAACTGTTTATAAGTTGCTATGTGGGTCAAATTATGATGTCATTACAAGTTTCAACCTTTTCAGAGTTCATTTGTATTGCTTTTCAATTTCTGGGTCATTTAGCTCAAAATAAATTATTAAATGCATGAAAAATATCAAATGAAGTAAGAAAGGGTTGAAAATTGATGATGTTTCTTTAAATGGTGCATATTGAACACACAGAAAGTATGGAGTTAAAATAAGTTATTAAAAATGAAATCCCTTTGTAATAGATGCGTTTTCGTCCGAAACCCTCATACTTCGAAACAGATTGTCCAGTTTGTACACGAAGTGCATCCAGTTTTTGCCGTAACCCTCTCAACTCTTTACAAGTTGCTATGTGGGTGTAATTATGATGTCATGCCAAGTTTCAACCTTTTCAGAGTTCATTTGTACTGTTTTTCAATTTCAGGATCATTTAGCTCAAAATAAATCATTAAATACATGAAAAATATCAAATAAAGTCAGAAAGGGTTGAAAATTGATGATGTTCCTTTGAATGGTGCATATTGAGCACACAAAAAGTATGGAGTTAAAATAAGTTATTAAAAATGAAATCGCTTTGTAATAGATGCGTTTTCGTCCGAAACCCTCATACTTCGAAAGAGATTGTCCAGTTTGTACACGAAGTGCATTCAGTTTTTGCCGTAACCCTCTCAACTCTTTAGAAGTTCCTATGTGGGTGAAATTATGATGTCATGCTAAGTTACAACCTTTTCAGAGTTCATTTGTACCGCTTTTCAATTTCATGATTATTTAGCTATAAATAAATCATTAAATACATGAAAAATATTAAATGAAGTCAGAAAGGGTTGAAAATTAATGATGTGCCTTCGAATGGTGCATATTGAACACACAAAAAGTATAACATTAAAATAAGTTATTAAAAATTAAACCCTTTGTAATACATGTGTTTTCGTCCGAAACCCTCATACTTCGAAAGAGACTGTCTAGTTTGTACACGAAGTGCATCCAGTTTTTGCCATAACCCTCTCAACTCTTTACAAGTTGCTATGTGGGTGAAATTATGATGTCATGCCAAGTTTCAACCTTTTTCACAGTTCATTTGTGGTGCTTTTCAATTTCAGGGCCATTTAGCTCAAATTAAATCATTACATGCATGAAAAATATCAAATGAAGTCAGAAAGGGTTGAAATTTGATGATGTGCCTTTCAATGTTGCATATTGAATACACAAACAATATGGAGTTAAAATAAATTATTAAAAATAAAATCCCTTTGTAATAGATGCATTTTCGTCCAAAACCATCACACTTCGAAAGAGATTGTCTAGTTTGTTCACGAAGTGCATCCAGTTTTTGCCGTAACCCTCTCAACTCTTTACAAGTTGCTATGTGGGTGAAATTATGATGTCATGCCAGTTTCAACCTTTTCACAGTTCATTTGTAGTGCTTTTCAATTTCAGGGTCATTTAGCTCAAAATAAATCATTACATGCATGAAAAATATCAAATGAAGTCAAAAGGGTTGAAAATTGATGATGTGTCTTTGAATGTTGCATATTGAATACATAAAAAGTATGGAGTTAAAATAAGTTAAAAATGAAATCCTTTGTAATAGATGCGTTTCGTCCGAAACTCTCATACTTCAAAAGAGATTGTCCAGTTTGTACACGAACTGCATCCAGTTTTTGCCGTAACCCTCTCAACTCTTTAGAAGTTGCTATGTGGATGAAATTATGATGTCATGCCAAGTTACAACCTTTTGAGAGTTCATTTGTATTGATTTTCAAATTCCAGATATGACATTTCAAATGCCATTTAATCAAATTGTTTTATACAATAGTTTAAGTTGTTCAAACATGCATGAAAATGTCATAAACAGATTCTTTATATTTTCTAATATTTTTACATATACTATTTATTTCCATTGGAGTCCTAGATTTTTTCTATGATTTTCTAATGTTTAAGGGTTTTTCTGAAACTAATAAAGAAATAATGAATTAAAAAAAACTTTTAGTACCGGTGCGAGCCATGCACTGGTATTAAAGGTCCACCGCCCCGCGCATTTTTTGGGAGGACCTTTAATACCGATGCGTGGCTTGCACCGGTACTAAAGTATTTCCCTCGTCCTGGTGCGAGCCATGCACTAGGAGAAGCTCGATTTGCGCTGCCAGGCTACCGAAATCCGCCGTCGCCGCCCCGACGCCACGCCCCCTGAGCCCACGCCCGCCGCCCGCCGCCCCGCCGCCCCGAGCCCGCCGCCGCGCGCCGCCCCCGAGCCCGCTGCCCCGACCCCGCCGCCCCGGCGTCACGCCTCCCTCAAGCAGATTTGCACGACTACACCCTCGGTGAGCCTCTCCCCTCCCCCTTGCCCGCCGTCCCGACCCCGCACGCTCGCCGGAGCTCACCGACCCCCACCGCACGCCGCCCTGGCGTGGCCTACTGACGTGGCCGGCCAGCCCCACCCCTAGAGTTTGCGGCTCGCTGGAGCATCTCCGACGCGGCCTACTGACATGGCCGGCCAGCCCCACCCCCAAGGTTTGCGGCTCGCCGGAGGAACTTTGGCGCGGCCTACTGAGGTGGCCGGCCAACCCCACCCCCAGGGTTTGCGGCTCGCCGGAGCAACTCCGGCGCGGCCTACTAACGTGGCCGGCCAGCCCCACCCCCAGGGTAGCTAGCCAGTGGACCCATGGGCCCCAGTTGACCAGTTGACCCAGTCAACTGTGCTGACTGGGTAGGCCCCAGTCAATGACAAGTGGGGCCGCCCCCTAATCCACTGATTAATTAAAATGATTAAGTGTTTTGTTACATGTCAATGACAAGTGGGGCCGCCCCCCTAATCCACTAATTTTGCTAAGTGTTATTTAATTTGTTAGATGCTAAGTGTTAATTTTGCTAAGTATTATTTAATTTGTTTCATAATTAAGTGTTTCTTCTCGACGTCGACGATGCCGATCCCGCATCCTCGTCATCAAGTCGGCGGAGTAGGTCTGTTGCTTGAGCCGAGGGGCCCTGTCCGGAACTGGGCTCCGTCGGGCTGGTACTGGGAGGTGATGCCTTCCGGGCGGCGCAACTTGATGAGGAGCCAGCCCGTCATCGATCCGGAGGTTCTGTGATGGCGGCCGCATGGGTCACGAACGATTCGGAGGCTTGGGTCCCCCGCGGAGGTGGTACAATACCATGTCAGCAAGGAGAACGAGCACGTCCGTTGCTACATGGCAGCTTTGGAGGCCAGGTCCGACAATACCTCGCAGATGTTTCGGGGATCTCACTGGACCTATGCTCCTGTGATGGTTCCTTCTCTTTGGGTGTCCACCGCCCGCCCCGATATCTGTCGGGCGCTAGGGTTCTAGCTAGATCGATATATTAGCTATTATATATTTAATATTATGATGTATTAGCTAGATCGATGGATTAGCCGATGTATTAACTATTATCCGAGATTATGATGAGATCTTTTCTAAGAACTACTATATATATTCCATGATGCATTATTAATTAACTATCGGTTATTTTGCTTTTTGAATGCATACTAATTTGAATACTAATTTATTTTATCTATACTAGTACAAATGCCCGTGTGTTGCACCGGGCAAGAAAAAAACGCAAAACCTCCTTGCTGTGTCATTATGCCCCATTAATTATAATAAATGTGAATTATAATGTTAATTGTTATTTTTTAGTTTTAAAAATTATAAGGTAATGCTTACTTAAAAATTGGATGACTTTTTTAATAATAATTATAACTTTGTTAAGATTTCAAAATTTCTTGTAAAAGATAATTTTTTTACAAAGTTTTTTATTCAAAAGACTCTTTTTATTGAGGGGTAATATTGTTTTGTTTTTTGATGGGTAATAGCTTTTTTGTGTATAACATATTTCCCATAAATATTTTTTGAACAATATTTTTTTTGAATTGATTTTTGCACAACTTGCTTCATGTGCCATTGTGCATCATTTTTTATATGCAATTTGAATAAATGTTGACGATAAGGTTAAATGTTAAATTCTTTTTAAAAGAATTAACGTTTGCATAAAAATTGGAATACTTTTTAAGAAGTATCGTTTTATTGAATTTTCAGCTTTTCTTTGAAAAGGAACATTTTTAAACAAATATTTTTCTTGATCGATTTATGAATTTTGAGTTTGTCACAAATGACTTGCAATACATAACAACTGACGCTCGAAAAAAAAGGGACACTGTCGTTGGTGGACAAACTGCACGCATTATCTGTTCCCGTTCCCCATTTAATTTCCCCTATGGCGCTACTCTCCAGCGACCCTCGTTCCCTGACGCTCTCCTCCTCCGGTGAGCACCTCAAGCTTTGCCGCACTACATGCAATGCCAAGCCGGATCGATCTCCGCCGGCGACCCTAGCTCCGCCGTACTGCATCCTCCGCAAAGCCGGATCGAGGTCCGCTGGCGACCCTCGTACTCAGACGCCCTCCTCCTCCGTTCAGCACATCTTTATTTCATTTGTTCATTTTCCTCGTCACTCAACTCTCCCTTCCTCTCATTGTTTTAGCAAGGAGGTCATCTGATTGGATATCTGCATCTTTCGCCAAGCCAGATCGAGCTCAGACGACCTCCACTGTCCGCCGCGCTGGTCAACATCTTCTGGGCCGTGGATCTACTTCGCGCGTCGTGCAAGTCAGATGCAGCGATATGGCAAGGTGGCGACCAGGGTTCCAAGCGCCGGCCGCACGCTGACGAGATGCGTCAGGGTGACGCTGCCTAGGTTTTTTTATTAAAAAAACATTTTTTCACTTATTGAAGGACTATAGGTTGAATCCGATTAAACATAGGGGCTTTTTTACAAAACTGCAAAGGAACACGCAGGTCACGACGCCTGTGATGCCACGCAATCGGCGTTGCGATGCTATATGCGGCAGCGCACACGCAATGGGGGTTGCAATGGATGGTCGCCGGAGGTTCAATAAAGCTTGGCGCGGTGGCGAGCTCGGCGTTTCCATGCATGGAGCAGTCCCGGTGGCTCTCGATGCCGCGATGCCGCGGTTGCCGGCTGCTGTGGGAACTGCGTGCACTCTTGCATCTTCGTCGTTGCGGAGACGTGTGCTGCACCGGGGGGCTGGGTTGCTCTGATTGGGCAGGCCACATGCGCCTAATCGAACGGCCAGGCAAGCGGATGATTTCTCTAGGAAATCATCGAGCGTGGCTGATCCATAGCATCAGCCTATTATGATAATAAATGATCTCAAATAACCATATATGATTTTGCAAAGATAGTGGTAAGATAACACATAACATGCCGATGCAGCAATTAGCATGATATATGCACCAACTAATGCACCACATATTTATGAAGGTCTGAACACAACAAGAAAATAACTCACACCCATAGTCATCATGTTTCTTGGTCGAGCGATTGTCACCATGATGACCGAAGCTAGCAGTGCCTAGCCATAGCAGCTGAGCAATCATTGGTAGTACTTTTCGTGACAGATTGTCATAGCAAACATCCAAGTTCGGGAGGATGGTGGCACAACCTGACTATTTGACAAACTGGCGATGGATCAAACAAACATGCATGTGAGGGCTGTACCAACAATCATAACAATGGCTGGGAAAAAAAAGAGAAGACGATAGCCTGTCGAGTAAGATGCACATCGGTGAAAATAATTAAGGATGAAGCCAGCAGCAGTAGGATCTGGATCAACCTAGACATTGCTTGGGGTGAGAACCTTTATGTATGTGTCCTCCGTGCAGAAAGGTGGCGATTCTAGGTTATGGACAGACAGTCAAGTCGTGCCTGTATACACAAACCAATATTGTCTTGCTCGAGCGAGTTACATGGGGAAACGTACGGGGGAGTGGCGGGAGCACCCCCTGATTTCTTAATATCCTCTCTTGTAACAGACATGGTTGTTGTTTAATAAAGATCGCCGAAGTTCAAAAAAAAAAGAAATGTAGAAAGTACTAATATTATAAATAGGTAATATGAAATATTACTAAAGCTAGATAGTTTTATTATTTAAATTTCATTTAACGACATTTGTACCAAATTTACATTATGCTAGAAAATCTACATTAGCATATATGCTAGAAAATCTACATTAGCAAAGGTTGTTGTTACAATAGAAGAGTCAGTTTTATTATTTAAATTTCATTTAACGACATTTGTACCAAATTTAGTTTGAAACCCTATCTAGCTGCTACAATTTTAAATTTATGAAATCTGGGGCTAATAATTATTTTAGGCGATCCATTATTCATTTTTTTGTCATTGTGAGTTCATTTAATTTTCTAAAACAGTCCAGTTTTTATACATGATCTTCCTTGGTCATTGTACACAAAATATGACTATGTTGGTGGCAAAAAGAAAAAAGAAACTCAAGTGCTTATGTTTTTTCATATATAGTATACATGTTTTGAATGTTTGCACTTAATTATATTTTGGAGAAAAGAAAACATATTGAAATGTTAGTTAATTTTCTCATCCAAAGCATGCATGTTTGCGGTTTGTATGTTTGGGCAATTTTCTCATGCGAAGTCCTAAACAGAAAGCTCTACCAAATTGCATAATTCATTGCTGTTTTGCATTATGAGTCACCCATGTGCATGCATGATATACTTATACATAAGAAAAAAAATCTTGTTATGAGACATGAACACTGGTTAAAAAATGCAGACAGAAGCACTTATATATAATGAGTGCTTGCATGATGCATATGTACAGCGAATGGGAGTCTGTGCTTGGGTATAAATAATTCTTGTCTAAAGAGTAGGGAATGCATAACCCCGCAAAAAATAGTAAGGAATGTCTTGTTAATAGTATAATTTCTTTCGAATGTACACAATAGGAGCGTGATGCATACCTGGTCTTGTAACATGGAGGAGGGTGTTTCGTAGACTTGTCGTACCAGCATGTCTAGGTGTGCGTACAACGTACATGCATGAGGCCTCCAATTCTATCTAAGGACAAGGAGTTTATTCCTTCCAGCCAAGGATGCATGCATCTCCCTCCAACCAACAAGCGTGCATTTTTTTTATTGGGTCTTTTTCTTGTTGTTTCTTCAGACTACCCGTGGGTATATTTAAATTGGTAAGATTTGATCTAAAATAGAACGATGGCACTAATTGGTACCATTAGATATACAGAAGCGATGTGGGCTATTCAATTACCAAACGAATCTAACATCTACATGCATTAATAGTCTAGCTCAACTGGTTTAGTTCATTTGCTGGTGCTGATCCTGAGTTCGATCCACCACCAGTGCAATGTTTTATTGTTTTCTCTGTCAGGCCCAACATCAGTTTAACCAATACAAAGCAATTCGTCCTTTACTTTCAGCAAGTATAGGTTAGCCGGGTTGGCTGGTTTGGGCGTTCAGTCTCAAACCAGGCGGTCATGGTTACTTTTAAAGTTTTGATCTGTGCCAAAACGGATATCAAAAATGACGGACGAAGAAAACTTGACGTACGAAAAATGTCTAATGGACCAATAAAAATGGAGAAACAATCCGCCTTTTAATATTAGATATAGATATAGATATAGATAAAGATTATTATGGATTAGGTATTAAGCTATGGACAATACCGATAGAGCTCATGAAGAGGACATCTTCAACATGATATGCTCCTCCGAAAACCTAGCGGACCTTCTCGGTGAATCACATGATGATGACGGCTCACAATATCTAAACAATTACGGTGATGGATGTGAGGCCGAGGAAGAACAACTTATATTCCAAAATCCGGAACAACTAACAATGTCCGCCGAGGTATATACATATTAGCCTCTGGTGGATCATTACATGTGTATTAATTGATTTATATATATATATATATATATATTAACAAATCTTTCTTCTTTTAATTATCAGCCTTCTCGCTCGAGCCAATCTAGTAGAAAGGTATGAGGCGGTGTCAAAATATTGGACGGCAACGTAAAGCTCAATCTTGATGCTTTCAAACATGATGGCAAAGCTCGCGGATGGACTTGTTCAAGTGTACGACTCACTAGATACACTAGAACAATCATACGTGGACTTGTATTTTATGATAGAACGGTAATTTCAATCTTTATCGACCTCGCTTTCTTTCATTATTTCCTGATATAAAAAGTAATTATAATAACTCTTTCATTTTTTTTCTTTATACCGCATAGTGTTTGGAAAAAGATCATAGTAAAAAACCATCACGGTCGTCAATGAAAACCGAAGCTGAAGTGGAAAAAGATGCAGGTAATTAAGCAGTACTACTAGGTCCGCGCATCTCTTTAATTCTAGTTTCAATACCATTATCATGCTTGATTATTAATTATCTTATTGAATTCTATTTTTTTGCAAAGTGCGCGAAGCAGCCACAGGGGACAAAATTATGTGGATACTTCCTCTGCGAGAACATTCGCATCCAGACCGAATACCGTATTCGTCGCAGAAGAGTACGTGAAAGACAACTTGAGATTTGGCAGATGATGTCGAAGCTCTCACCACAGAAACGCTTTGTAGCACTTCAAGAGGAATTTGCGGCATTTCTTCTTCGACATGTCATTGATGTAAACGGAGAGCACTATTGCTTACTGCCGCCTCAATAATGCCAGCAAATCAGTAGTAGAAAACTGAGATTTCATCCGGAGCACTAGCTAGCTAGTCCCGGCCGGGTTTTGCGCCTTAATTTATAAGTCTAGAATATATATGCATGGATGTGTAATTCCATTTATATATATACTATTCGAGGTATTGTATATTATATTACATATATATATATATATATATATATATATATATATATATATATATATATATGCATCAACTTCCGTACTGTTTACAGTGTTGAAAATATGTCCTAGAGGCAATAATAAATTAGTTATTATCATATTTCCTTGTTCATGATAATTGTTTATTATCCATGTTATAATTGTATTGATCGGAGACTTAGATGCATGTGTGAATACATAGACAAAACAATGTCTCTAGTATGCCTCTAATAGACTAGCTCGTTGATCAAAGATGGTTAAGGTTTCCTAGCCATGAAAATGAAATGTCATTTGATAAACAGGATCACATCATTAGGAGAATGGTGTGATGGACAAGACCCAAACTACAAACATAGCATATGATCGTGTCAGTATATTGCTACTATTTTCTGCATGTCAATTATATGTTCCTATGACCATGAGATCATGCAACTCACGGATACCGGAGGAGTGCCTTGTGTGTCTCAAACGTCGCAACGTAACTGGGTGACTATAAAGATGCTCTACAGGTATCTTCGAGGGTGTCTGTTGGGTTGGCATGGATCAACATTGGGATTTGTTACTCCGTGTGACGGAGAGGTATCTCAGGGCCCACTCGGTAATACAACATCACAATAAGCCTTGCAAGCAATGTGACTAAGTGTTAGTCACGAGATTTTGTATTACGGAATGGGTAAAGAGACTTGCCGGTAACGAGGTTGAACTAGGTATGGAGATACCGACGATCGAATCTCGGGCAAGTAACATACCGAAGAACAAAGGGAACATCATACGGGATTAACTGAATCCTTGACATAGAGGTTCGACCGATAAAGATCTTCATAGAATATGTAGGAACCAATATGGGCACCCAGGTCCCGCTATTGGTTATTGACCCTAGAGGTGTCTTGGTCATGTCTACATAGTTCTCGAACCCGCAGGGTCTGCACACTTAAGGTTCGGTGATGTTTCGGTAGTATAGAGTTATGCATGATGGTGACCGAAGGTTGTTCGGAGTCCCAAATGAGATCCCGGACGTCACGAGGAGCTCCATAATGGTTCGTAGGTAAAGATTGATATATAGAAAGTCCTATTTTGGTCATTGAAAAAGTTTCGGGCTTATCGATAGTGTACCGGGAGTGCCGGTAGTGTACCGGGAGACCATCGGGAGGGGTATTTCGACCCAAAAGGCTACATGGGCTGTGGGAGAGTGAATACCAGCCCTTAGTGGGTTGGTGGAAGTCCCACACAAGGCCCATGCGGCTGGGAGAGAAAAGCCCAAAGAGAAAAGGTGGAAAAAGGCAAAAAAGGCAAAAATAGGATGAATCCTAGTCCTACTAGGATTGGAGGTGGATTCCACCTCTTCTCCTAGTTCGGCCGAACCAAAGGGCTTGTCCCTTGAGATCCAAGCCTCCTCCTCTCTTCCTCTTATATATACTAGAGGTTTTAGGGTTTTTGGCACCTGATTTTTAGCCACGTGCTGCCCGTTCCTCTAGTGCATAGTTTCTCCTCTAGATCGGATTTCTGCAGTGCTTAGGCGAAGCCCTGCCGGAATAGCTCCACCACCATCTCCGGAGCACCGTCATGCTGACAAAGAACTCTTCTACCTCTCCGCTCCCTCTTGCTGGATCAAGAAGGCGGAGATCGTCATCGAGATGTACCTGTGCTGAACGCGGAGGTGCCATCCGTTCGGCGCTGGATCGGAAGAACCGTGATCAAGATCACGGGACGGATCATGATGAGTTCGCGGGACGGATCGTGATTGGATCGCGGGACGGATCGTGATGAGATCGCGGGACGCTCGGTGATTTGGATCGCGAAGATGTTCGACTACGCCAACCACGTTTCTTAACGCTTCCCGCTTAGCGATCTACAAGGGTACGTAGGTCCACTCTCCCTCTCGTAGATGCTCACCATGGATAGATCTGCGTGTGCGTAGGATTTTTTTTGTTTCCCATGCGACGTTCCCCAACATACAGTATGTAGCACCATAAAATAAATTTGAAATGAATGGAAAACACAAAAAATAGAGAGGAAAATTAAAACCTAAAATCTAAAACAAACAAAAAACAGAACACTTAGTACCGGTTGGTATCACCAAACGGTACTAAAGGTCCTCCACCACCAGCCCACGCAGGCAGCCACGTGGTGGGCCTTTAGTACCGGTCCGTGGGCCAACCGGTACTGAAGGTCTGGACCTTTAGTCCTGACCCTTTAGTACCGGTTGGAGAACCGGTACTAAAGGTCATCCCGACCGGGACTACAGACAGACATTCTACTAGTCCCGACCCTTTAGCTCCCTCCCAGCGCCCGACCCCCTCAGCTCAACGCGCTCCACCGCCGTCGCCCAACCCCACGCCGGACAGCCCCGGCTCCGGCTGACCTTGTCGCCGCCCCAGGCACCTCCTCCCGGCCCGCCGTCGCCTCGGCCCCCTCCTCCCGCCCCATGCGCCGTCACCCCCGACCCCCTCCTCCCGCCCCGCCGTTGCCCCCGCCCCCTCCTCCTGTCCCGCCGTCGCCTCCGGCTGGCTCCCTCCTCCCGTCCCGCCGTCGCCCCCGGCCCCTCCCCCCGTCCCGCCATCGCCCACGGCTCCCTCCTCCCGCCCCACCGCCGCCTCCGTCGTCGGCCCCGACCTCCTCCTCCCGCCACACCGCCGCCTCCGTTGTCTCCTCCGCCCCCTCCTCCCGACCCACTGCCGCCTCCGCCCCATCACCGCCCTGTCTGTGCCGCCTGCTGGCCTGCTGCCTCCCCTTGGTGAACTCCCCCACCACGCACCTTGCTCACTTTTTTTTGTTTAGTGCAATTTTAATAGACAGATAGAATTTGTATTGTGTAGATAGGTTGATAGATGGATAGATGGATAGATTGATGATGAATGTTGAGAATGTGATAGATGGATAGATGTTATATGAGATGTGATATGATCATATTTTTTTTTCCATGGATGCTATATGAGATGTGATACCATCACGATGGATGGATGGATGGATGCTATCTTAGTCTTCACCTAGCATTTGTTATCTTGTGAATTATTTTCATGTCATTATCATTTTGTCATCAAAGATTGCTATACGAGATGTGATGACCTATTTTTTTCACTTGTTGGAATTTACAGGCTTTGTGGATTTGCATCTCCATGGAGTGATCGTCGACGTCGGAGCTGTTGGTCCCCGATCGTCCCTCTGCTGTTCGACTACTTACTCTACAGCCGAGGGTGAGCTACGAATCCACCTTCACCGTCTATGCTTTTTTAATCATGTCACTAGATTTTCTTTTGACGTCAAGTCGCATAACCTAGGCGTCTCCCGTCCGAAATGGTTGCATGGATATGTTTGCATTCAATTGCATATTTATCACTGCAACTCTTTCGGATTGTCCAACATTTTCCACGGACAACCCGAGGATGTGTAGATTGGGTACGTTCTCCATGCCCTACCCGGTTCCGAGACAATATTTCGGCGGTGCCTCCCCATTGTTCTCCAGAGCACATTCTCTCGGCTATTTGCCGAGACGTGTATCTGGAGAACAATGGGGAGGTGCTAGATGATGTCATTGCTACAGAGGCGACACATCCGACACCTTCAGAGAATGAACTAGAGGAGCCGGAGGAGCAGGGGGAGCCGGAGGCAACCGCAAAGTCCTTCTTAGAGATCTTGGCTTTGTCAAAGAAGCCTCTTTATGCGGATGACAAACTCTCTCAGCTAGATGCCATCTCGCAACTAATAGTAGTTAAGGCCGAGTACGACTGTAGCCAAGATTGCATCAAAGCATTTCTGGGAGTATGGGCTAACAGCCTTCCCGATGGTCATGAACTGCCAGAAAGCATGTACGTCACGAAGAAAATCATGAAGACACTCTCTATGGATTATGAGAAAATACATGTTTGTCCGAAGAATTGCCTTTTGTTTAGGCACGAGTATGCGGATGACAAGTATAGTAGGAAGTGTGGTTCCTCTCGGTACCTTGAGGTGGTCGTAAGGATGGTCAAAAGAGGCAGCTACGCATCCCCCGCAAAGGTTCTTCGATATCTTCATTTCATAAAAAGACTGCAACGCCTTTTCATCACGGAGGAGTCTGCGAAAATGATGAAGTGGCACAAGCAAGGGAAAAGGTACCATACAAATAAAATCGTACATCCATCGGGAGGTGAAGCATGGAAGTCATTCGATAAAGAATACCCCGAGGAAGCAGCCAAGGATGGGAATGACAGAGTTGCAATAACATGTGATGGGGTCAATCCATATGGTATGTCGTCCAATCCATACAGCTGCTGGCCCGTGTTTGTTATTCCGCTCAATCTCCCTCCCGGTGTCCTAATGCAGCGCAACGCCATGTTCTTGTCGCTGATCATTCCAGGGCCCGAATACTTGGGGAAGAATTTGGGAATGTTAGTGCAGCCGTTGGTGGATGATTTGGACCATTCTTGGTACTTCCCAAGGTTGACATACGACCAACATCTGCAGAAAAATTTCTTGATGAAAGTTTGGTTGATGTATTGCATGCATGACTTTCCTGGCTGTGCCCTATTCTGTGGATGGTGTACAAGTGGTAAGATGCCATGCCCAGTGTGCATGCAGGCTCTACGTTTTATTTGGCTACAGAAGGGTCGCAAGTATGTAGCCTTTGACCAGCACCGCTAGTTCCTCCCTCCAGACCATCCAGACAGGGAAGACAAGAAGAACTTCATGAAAGGTCAGGTTGTCCATGAAGTAAATGAGATTCCAACATTTTCGGGGGCAGATGTTCTTGCTTAGCTAAAAGCTCTCAAGCCTGAAATCAAAGGGAAAGGCAAAGGCAAACGCTTCGAGGGATATTGTGAGACACAGAACTAGACTCACATTAGCCCCTTCACGAAGCTTCCCTATTTCAAGGACCTCAAACTTCCTTATAACATCGATGTGATGCGCACCAAAAAGAATGTTGTAGAGTCCCTTTTTCGCACGATCTTCAGCATTCCTAATAAGACAAAGGATAACATTCAAGCTAGAGCCGATCAACCAAAAATTTGTGATAGACCACGTCTAAACATGCAACCTCCCACAGGTGGTCGAAGAAACTGGTTCAAGCCAGAGGCTGACTTCGTCCTTAAACCGCCAGAAAAGAAGTAGGTACTTATGTGGCTCAAACACATTGTGAAGTTCACTGATGGTTATGCATCGAATATAAGTAATGGAGTCAATCTTTCAATGGGCAAAGTCAACGGGATCAAGAGTCATGACTATCATGTATGGATTGAGCGGTTAATCACTAGTAGAAAATAGGTCTTTCGTCACAACTCGATCTACACATTAGTCCCGGTTGCCTTACGAACCGGGACTAATGTGAGCATTAGTCCCGGTTCGAGCAGCTAGGGCGCCGGTCGGGCATTAGTCCTGGTTTGAGCGGGACCTTTAGTCCCGGTTGGAGACACAAACCGGGACTAAAGGGGCCGATACCCTTTAGTCCCGGTTCGTGTCTCCAAATGGGACTAAAGGGGTTGGGGCTTTAGTCCCGGTTCGTATCTCCAACCGGGACTAAAGGCTATACCTTTAGTCCCGGTTAGAGATACCAACCGGTACTAAAGGGTTTTGATGTTTTTTGTTTTTTCTATTTGTTTTTTGTTTTAAATTCCTTATATCTTTTAGGATATTTGATGTTTTTGAGCGATTCTTTTTGCATTAGATTCAAAATTTTGTCTAGTTTCTGTTTGTGCAATTATTTTTCAAATTTTAATCGTTTAAATTTGAATTTGTTCAAATTTTCTTCAAACCCTAGATTGTGAATAACTTGAGTTTAAAAATAGTTTTTAGTTTAATTCTTTTTGCTCCTAGGCACATGTTAGATGGTGCATGTTGAACTCACAAAAAATATGGCGTTGAAATAAGTTTAAAAAAATGAAATGCCTATGTAACAGATGATTTTTCGTCCAAAACCATGATACTTCAAAAGGGATTGTCTAGTTTGTACCCGAAGTGCATCTAGTTTTTACCGTAACGCTCTCAACTTTTTAGTAGATGCTGTGTGCATGAAATAATGATACCATGCCAAGTTTCAACCTTTTCAGAGTTCATTTGTAGTGCTTTTCAATTTCAGGGTCATTTCGCTTAAAAATTTAATAAATGCATGAAAAATAGCGAATGAAGTGGGAAATGGCTGAAAATTGATGATGTGGCTTTGAATGGTACATGTTTAACGCACAAAAACTCTGGAGTTTAAATAAGTTTTAAAAAACGAAATGCATTTGTAACAGATGAGTTTTCATCCAAAACCTTGATACTTCGAAAGGGATTTTGTCCAGTTTGTACACGAAGTGCATCTAGTTTTTACCGTAAGCCTCTCAACTTTTTAGCACATGCTATGTGGGTGAAATAATGATATCATGCTAAGTTTCAACCTTTTTAGAGTTCATTTGTAGTGCTTTTCAATTTCAGGGTCATTTAGCTCAAACAAATTAATAAATGCATGAAAAATAGCGAATGAAGTGGGAAATGGTTGGAAATTGATGATGTGGCTTTGAATGGTGCATTTTAAATGCACAAAAACTCTGGAGTTTAAATAAGTTTTAAAAAATGAAATGCCTTTGTAACAGATGAGTTTTCGTCCAAAACCCTGATACTTCGAAAGGGATTGTCCAGTTTGTACATGAAGTGCATCTAGTTTTTACCGTAAGCCTCTCAACTTTTTAGCACATGCTATGTGGGTGAAATGATGATACCATGCCAAGTTTCAACCTTTTCAGAGTTCATTTGTAGTGCTTTTCAATTTCATGCTCATTTAGCTCAAAATTTTTAATAAATGTATGAAAAATAGCGAATGAAGTGGGAAAGGTTTGAAAATTTATAATGTGGCTTTGGATGGTGCATGTTGAACGCACAAAAAGTCTTGAGTTGAAACAAGATTAAAATAAGTGTAATGAAAAAGTAAAATGGCTATAACATTTGCATACGATGTCGAAAAAAGTGTTATGATTTTTTTAAATAAATGATGTCATATTTGGATTCCTCACGTATTTCTGATAATAATGGATATATTATTTGTTGAACATCGATTTACAGATTTAAAGATATTAATTATGCCATATTAAATGAATAAATTGCAAAAAATGAATAAAATAATATTATTACTTATTTTATTTTCATTGAAATTCAATATTATTATTAATCATTTATTGTTGTTTATTTTAATAGTTGTTTGGAATTCAAAAAATTAAATCATGTTACATCAAGACCCAAGGGTTAATAGGATTGATAGCTTACTATTGTCAAGAAAACAACAAGTGTAGACTTGGAAACTAGGGGTGATAGATCTCGAAAGTTAAGCATGCTCGGGTTGGAGCAGTGAGAGGATGGGTGACCGGCCAGGAAGTTAGATGATTTGGAATAAGGGGTGATTAGAGATTAAATTGTCAAATAAATCCAGAGCAGTGAGGAGGGTTGATTAGAGATTAAATTGTCAAATAATTCAAAGATTTGAAAATCAGAAAAAATAAAAAATAAAAAATTTATTTAAAAAAATACCTTTAGTACCGGTTGGTAACACCAACTGGGACTAAAGGTCCCGCTCTAGAAAACTGCAGTCCCGGTTCGTAGTCCAACCGGGACTAAAAGTGGAGGCTTGTAGTCCCGGTTCTAGAACCGGGACTATAGGCCCTTACGAACCGGGACAAAAGGCCCGTTTTCTACTAGTGAATGTCAGTGATGGTTCGAGGCTATGTCCCCGAGCGTGTCTGGCGAGTGCTTGTGGAGCTAAGCCATTCTTTCACACGCTCTGTGCTAAAGAAGTATGTCCCGAGGTGATTGGACAATTGCATAAGAAGGCACCAAAGTTGATATGCAAGCGAGAGAAGACCTTTCCGCCAGGCTTCTTTACTCCGATGACACATCTCATTTTACACCTCGCGAAAGAGGTATTGTTGGGGGGCTCTATGCAGAATCGTTGGTAGGACGACCCTGAGAGATAGAACAAGCATCTCCGAAAGAAATGTGGAAACAAAGCTAACATTGAAGCATCCATGGCTGAGGCAGTTATCCTCGAGGAGGTGTCAAACCTCAGGACATCGTACTATCCAGACCACATTCCTAGCCTGCATAATAAGGTGCCTCGATACAATACAGAAGAGCCCAAGTATAAACCCAAGCTCGATATATTTAGCGGGCAAGGTGGCATGGTTGGGTGCTCAAAATCTTATAACATGCCAAAACAAGAGTGGGAGGACATCATGTTCTATGTCTTGCACAACATCAAGGAAGTTGAGGAGGAGTGGATGAGGTAATACCACCACACCATTCCTTTATGTCTTGCACAACATCATGTTCTATGTTCTCTTAGTCTAGGCCTAAACACCACTTTTGTTCTTTCAGCCAATTCATTTATGAGGAGTGGAAGGGAATGATACAACCTACTCAGGTGGAGGCACTTACTCTTCTTCGACATGGAAACCCTGGAAGGCAAAATTTGGTTGCTTGGTTCATGGCTAAAGTAATTTTTCACATTCCCCTATTAAATACCTAGTTGAACATTTTATTAGTTAACCAAACAATTTCAATTAAACTTGTAGGGAAAAGATTGGAACATATCTATGGATGACGAATTGAGATGGGTTTCCATGGGTTTTAACCCTTCAGTCATGACATGTGAAAAGTATGATGTGAATGGGTATCGCGTCCATACAGAGGAGCACCAGAGCAACCAGCCTGATCCCAAAACTATAAATACTAGAGTGTACACCCCAGGTCGAAATGGAGATCAGTATTACGGAAGGGTAGGAAAAATATACGAGCTTTCATTCAGTCGTGGTTGCTAAACCCTAAGTCTCCCTGTGTTCAAATGCCGATGGTTCGACCCAGTAAAGGGGCCAAGACATATGCCTTCGTATGGTTTGGTCGAAGTTAAACCATCAACTGTCTATGCTGGAGCCGATCTCTTTATTGCGGTTAACCAAGCCACACAAGCTTATTATCTGCCTTACCCATGCCAGAAAGAATACCTAAAGGGTTGGGAACTTGTGTTCAAGGTGTCGCCACATAGTAAGTTATCGGACCCGAACGATGACGATTATTACAACATTAACCCCATGACGTATGAGGGAGTGTTCTTTCAAGAGAAACCCGATGATGATGATGATGATGATGTGGTAAGAAGCGATTATGGTGACTGCATGGTCGAGCCCCTAGAGGTGGAGGGGGTGGTCGGGGCCAGAAACAACGCTCCCTCACCGACTTAGGGGTGCCTTTTACAAGGCCCTCCTGTAGTGAGGTACCCTCCTCTAGTAACAGACCCTCCTGTAGTGAGGTACCCTCCTCTAGTAACAGACCCTCCTGTAGTGAGGTACCCTCCTCTAGTGAGATACCCTCTATTGAGGAGGAGGAGTTTCGCGAGGAGGTTGAGGAGGAAGAGGAGGAGGAGGAGTTTGGGGAGGGGGAGGAGTTTGGTGGTGGCAGGGAGGAGGAGGAGGTTGGTGATGGCATGGAGGGGGAGGATGTTAGTTGTGGCAGGGAGGGGGAGGGGGTTGGCAACAACAAGGTGTGGCTGCATGGTCGAGCAAGACTCCCCCCAAACCTGATACGGAGGAGCAGAAGTGGATCATTACGCCAAAGGGAAAAGAGTAAGTGCCTCTTAATCATTTTTTAATTCTTTTGCTTGTAAATATGCTCATATTTTCTATCTTTTGTAGGGGCTGGGAGGTTCCTCCAAAAGCCCGTGTTCTGAACGGTGTCATCACTATCTTGCTGAAGGAATATTGGCGAGGGTTGTTGATTGTAGACCCAGTCAAGCACCAGGAGTACCGGGTTTTGGCTATGACCTGGGACCACTACAAATTGGCTACCCATGCAGACTATCCGACACATGCTAAGGCCGTGGATTTTTTTTTGGGTAAGTTCTCTTTAGAAGCATGAGTCTTGAGTTTCGTCCATATTTTTTCATCAAATGGTTTGACTCATGGCTTCTTCCATTCTGTTTTCATGAATAACTGTAGAAATACTATCGAGTTCTTGAGGAGAACAAGCCCATTGCAGACAAGCTGTTTCAGAGAGCTGCAAAGAAGCAGGCCCGCTAGATCCAGTATGTGGTGCGCTGGGTGGCCATCTCGCAATATTATTACAACTATCATGACATGAAGATGCACAAGGATTTCGCGCGGGAGGAGCAGCTTACCTTGACTAAGGAGCAATACATGTTGGTAAGTATAACAGACTTTTCATTCCGATGTTTGTGTTAAATTTCATTGTTTCGTGTCAACATGCCACTAATGCTTTTGTTATGTAGGCGTGTCCTGGTTGGTGTTTTGGAAAAAAAGAATCATGGAAGGCATTGGTTGATACGTGGCTCAGTGATGATGAAAAGTGGGCTGCTAAAAGCATCCAAAACTAAGCTAATCGAGGAAATGACGGAACACATAGTCAGGGAAACCGGAACCATTAGAGCCACAAGAAAGTTTAGGTATATCTATGTACATGAAACATTTTTCTTCTTCTATGTATGAGTAACCTCTGTTTGGTGCTGCTTGGTGGTGTAGGATGAGAAAATGTAGCGGACGCTCTCGGACATGGAGGCATGGGAGCTAGCCCATGTGTGGACTAAGCCCAAGGAAGGCAAGGGCAAGTACTACGGCAACTCCGGCGAGCACCTTGAGACCTACAAGAAGGTGTATAATCTGTACAATCCTGACACACCTGACCCCATAAAAGTGGCTATGGGAGACATGGCGGTGGTCGGCATAGGGCCGAAGAGTCATGGTCGATAGCAAGTTCTGGATGCCATGGTCACTCCTTCTATCTCCTACACACAGCTCCGAGTTACTAACCCAAGCCTGCGTCCGAGCACGACAAGTGCACACTCACTATCCCTCCTAGCCCAGCAACACTCTGTAAGAATTTTCCCTCTTATCTTCCTTTTTCTCATTTTATTTTCCACACCAAGATGTTCTTATGAGTTTCATCATGTTATATCGAAGGCCTACATGGAGTACCAACGTCACGAGACCATGGCATGGAATGCGAGACTTGCAGTAGTCTCAGACCACACCCGTCGCATGATGAAGGTTAGTTTAGCCCCTTTCATTTGACTTTCACATTTGCATTATCATTTCTTCTAACCTTCGTGTGTGCTTGGTCAACTAACATGCAGCTCGTTTTTGAGTCCATGGCGGCCGGAACGGTTCCTGTAATGGAACCACCACCACCTGCTGGAGAACAACCAATTCTACTTACGTTTGAAGACTTTGTGGCACAACACTGTCCGACTCCGGGTAGTACATCCCCAAACTATCCAACTACTTATCGTGCATTCAAAACTATCATATATCTCTTTAACATCTCTTTTCAAACATGCAGGGAACCGATCGATCCTCCGTTGGTGCTGGTGCCAATTATGGCATCACTCCCGAGTCATGGAGCCCGGTCACTCTGATCCACAGAGGAGGTGGCAGTGATGGTCTTGCCAGTAGCAGTGCTAGTAGTAGTGACGACCTTAGCTTTGGCGGTCTTGGCGGTACCGAACTTGGTGGTGGACCTCCTGACGCTTAAGACTCTGGGTGGTGGTGGTAATGACTTATCTTTCATGCATTTATATTATGTTGTCCACACTTATTTTGTGTTGTTTCGACATATGTTTTATTGATTTCACTTATGTTGTGATGGTAATACTTATATTGTGGTGATAATACTTATATTGTGGTGATAATGATGTGGATCTGTGATATATACATGATGTGTACTATTTGTGATCTATTTGTGCTGTATATTATCGAGAAATAAAAAAACAAAAAAACAACAACTATGCCGACGGTTGTCGGTGTAGCCTTGCCTTCGGGTGCACCAAAAGCTGCACGTGGCAGGGCTATGCCGTAACTGTCGGCGTGCTGGAAGCTTCAATGTGGCAGGGCTACGCCGACGGTTACACCGTCGGCATAGCTCCTGGCCTATGCCGACGGTGTAACCGTCGGCGTAGCCCCTGTCACGTGGCAGCTTCTGGTTGGTGGACGAACTTCGACGTGGCCGTCAGACACCGTCATGTGAAAAAGGACGCTGACGGTGTCGGGACCCGATCCTAAGCCATAAGAATCCACCCTGTAACACATCGCATCACTTTGCGGTCTCACACACGGTTATCTCCACGGCTGCTACCTTACCTGGGCCGGGACCGTTTGCGTCTTTTGACTCACGTATCTGAATGTGTCGCTAGCATTCAAATGTCAAAGAACCCGGGCCGACATGACTAGTCATAGAACCCAAGTGGCACATCCGTATAGGGACAGGCATACGTAACCCAACAATGCAGGTGTCGATCTCTAGCGTGTGTAGACGAGTCATAGCAAGCAACAAGGACTCCATTACGCCGTGGGACACAAATGTCATCACTACACGTAGATGAGTCGTAGCAGGCTACAGGGACTCCATTACACTATGAGACATTTCCCCGAAGGGACAGACACAGCAGCAAAGAAGGATACATACCAATCAATTAATGTCTCCGGAGCAGTAGCAAGCTACCAAGGCACGGTGGAAGCACAAAGAGGCATTTCCTCGTAAAGAGTACTACTAAAGGCACACAACTAGGTGTCGGATCCCATACATACCGTTGCACCTCACACGTACGCATGACATGCCTGATATGCATAGATACAACTATGGCATCACAACATAACCATACAACATTACAACTTTTATTTAGAAGGCTCGGAAGATCCAACACAATAAGATGTTACAAGCAGAGGTCACAAGACCCAACATTCATAGCATTCAAACAAACAAGCGGAAGTTAAACATGTCTAGGTATAGACATCTACAAAAGTGGCTAAAGGAGCCTGAAAAACTACAATGACTCTACCAAAGGAACCAAACCTTTGTCTGGGATTCCCAAGCTAATCCGGTCAACATCAAACTTCACGTTAGTGCCACTAATGAGACTGACGTCTCCTCTGCAAAAACATATTTAAGAAAACGTGAGTACATGGGTACTCAGCAAGACTTACATCAGAACTAACTACATATGCATTAGTATCAATGAAGGGGGTTGTGGAGTTTATTGCAGCAAGCCAGCTTTGACTCTTGGCTAACCTATACTACGACTACAAGTAGTATCTTTGTGGTGGGATAGCGCACACGAGTCCACATATTCACCAATCATACACCACTATGGATCCACTTCCGTCTCCCTACGATAAGGCCATCCATAGCACTCACACTTATCTTGCATATTTTTAGAGTATCCACTTTACTTGGCTATGAACCCCATAAGTTCTCCAAGTAGTCCATATCCGAGGACGCGGCTATTCGAACAGATTATTTCACCCTGCAGGGGTATACTTCTTCACACACGCTCTCGCCACTTATCACCATATGCACGTCATGCATCTCGGCAACCTTCAAGCGGAAGCACTAGCCTCCGTGTCGGCCACGACCATCAACCACACAAGACCCTAGTTCAGGTTTATCGCCTATTTGAGACTGAACCCGCACAGAAGTCTGACCGAAGTTTCTGCTAGGCCTCAAACAATGTGTGCAGGGTTCCCAAGCCCACCTTGACGGATGGTACTATGCTTGGTATACCGTGCCATGATGCATCTACCGCGCCATAACCTACCCCTCCGGTCAGCGCTATGCACGGCCGCCAGCACATCCTATAAACACCAGAAACTAGTTCCAACTCCTGGATAGAGATCAAGGCGATTAATAAGCCGAGAGGGTCAATTAAGGATCCCAATGCGCGGTAGTATCTTGTCTTGGATAACATACATAGAACTCAGTTCCTAAAGACGGTCCCAATGAGACAACCTGCCGTGTACTCCTACATGGCCTCTCATCGCTACCTTTACCAAAACGTGTTCACACACTTAGCTCTCACACAGTAGGACATGTTCACCACCATTCCAATTCATCGCCCAGATGGATTAGACCCGACACAACTCTAAGCATTGCAGGCATAGTAATCAAGCATGGATGAGTTAGCACAACAGGGCTAGAGCAGTTGCTACTCATGCTAAGTGGTTTTAACTATTTACTGTGGCAAAGATAGGTCATGCAAAGGAATGGGTTCAACTACTGGGAACATGTAACAGTTGAATCATTGTTGTCCTAATGCAATAAAAGAGATTAGGAGCGAGAGAGTGGGTTCATATCAGTATGCTCAAGGGGGTTTGCTTGCCTGACAGTCCTGAAGATATTACTTCTCTTCATTAGTGTCAACGTTCACATTGTCAGTACCATCGTCTACCGAGAGGGAACACCACCGGTAAAACAACAAAGGAACACATTCAATGCAATGCAACAAACATGATGCATGACATGAAAAATTAAGGTACTGAATTGACCTAGAGGAATAATTAGCCAGGTTAGTTGAAGTGGAATTCAAACACAACTCCAAATGATAAATCATATATTGCCCTGATCACAAAATGTCCTACTTGGTGGTGTTAACGTTTTCAAACATGCATGATCATTGCATAAACAGATTCATTGGATTTTTCTGATCATTTTTCATATATAAATTATTTTCATTTGACTTACAGATTATTTTCTTTGATTTTTACAAGTTTTCAGCAATTTTTGAAATTTATTTAAATCCTAGAAATGGAATTATTGCATCAGCTAAACGCCAGCATGACATCATCCTAGTCAGCTGACCGTTCCAGGTCAAACTGACATGTGGGGCCCACATGTCATCGACTCAGTGTTAATTAGCGGGTTATTTTAACTTACCTAATTAACTACAGGTTTAAGTTAGCGTGTGGGTCCCAGAGTTAGTGGGTCAGGGTTTTCATTAGGGTTGTCATTTGTGGTTAATGATGGTGCCACATCGTCTTCGCCGGAGTTCGACCGGCGGTGACCAAAACCGCGGTGGGGTTCGTCGGAAAACCCCCTCCAGTGAGCATTCGCGCGGTGGAGACCATCTACACGAAGCTCAGGCTCGCGCGCATCCATTTGTGGCAATGAGAGGGTGTGGGGTGGACTGCAGCGGCGGCGGCGACGAGCTTTGCGGCGGCAGCAGCTCGGACTTGTTCTAGCACGGGGCTGCAGCATGCTAGATGGAGAAGCGAGCAGCTAGGAGGCTTCTAAGGGGCATTAGGAGCACGCCTGACGCAGCAGATGCTCTGTAGGAGCACGGGGTCCTCGATCCCATCGGTCATCGTAGACGACGGCGCTCGGATCTCATGGAGGCAGGATTAGAGCGCGGGCATGACGACAGCGAGAGGGGAAGGGAAGGCAGGCTCACATAGGGGCTTCCGGGACGGTCGGCTTGCTCGGGGAGGCACAGGTGGCCACAAATTAACGGAGAGGGCTGCCAGAGCCGAAGCTCGAAGATGAAGTCGATGGAAAGGCTCTAGGGAATCAGTTGTTGAGGGACTCATCTTGGACCTTCACAACGTTGAGACGGGGCTCTGGGGCATGGCTATGCGTCGAGGGAAAACCGGTGGCTACGGTGGTTCCCGCCGGCGATCTCGGTTCCTCTCGGGCCCGGAGTGGAGAGGCGGGGCATGAGGGAGAGAGCGAGATGGATGGGCTTAGGGACGTGCGTGACATCGTCTAGGCGCGTCGAGGGGGAGCTAGGAAGCCAGGGAGAAGGTGGAGGCCTCGGGCGAGCATGCGTCGACACGCCTCTGCCAGTAGGCTGGAGGTGGAAGACGACTGGCACTCGCTGGTGGGCTGGGCCGGCTTGGGGGGCTACACAAGTACTCTCTCTCTCTCTCTCTCTCTTTTCTAATTTGCCTCTCTTATTTATTTCTGACATTTGTTTCATTTTTGTTTGGGCCACAACTACCTAGCACAAAAATACCAACACATTTTATGGACTGTAGTTTGAATATTTCAAACCTCCTAAAAATGTTTCAGCATTTTTGGTTGACTAAAATAATTGAAATGCTTTATTTGACAATTTGAGTAGCATTAGGACTCATCTTTAAAATTCTAACACTATTGTTAAATGTTGTTGCCAACATTTTCTAATAATAGTGAACATTTTTGAAGGCATTTTATATTCATTGAAAAATTCACAACTATTTGAATTGTTTGGTTTGGTGAGGTGCTAGGGTTTCTGTTAATCCCCATTTCAGATTCATTTGAAGTTAAACATGATGCAATGAATGATCAATGATGCAACTAATACGAGCAATTTCTAGGGCTGTGACAACTCACCCCCACTAAACAAGAATCTCGTCCCAAGATTCAAGCGTAGGGTAAGAGAACAGAGGAGGACACTAACTACCAGAACCTTCCTGGTCCACATACCCTCCTCGCAGCTATTGATTCATTGCATTATGTTGATCTTGACATCTTTGCCTTCGGGATCTTCATCCAGTAGAAAGACAACAGGGATAGAAAGCTCTACAAGAATCGATCTTTCCAAATATCAAGCGACTCATGACCAACTCATGGAATGAGACGTAATAACATCTCTCGAGCTGGGACACAAAACACACGTCGAGAACACTGAATGAGGCAGATGACAGAGGTTCAATTGGTAGGCAACAATTCCATGCTAGAGCAGATGGTGGAGGGGTTTGAAAGTAGCAAGGAGTTAATTTCCCTTCATACCATAACAGACACCTTAGACAAGGTGACTCGTAGGATTATCCCTTAAGTGGCAAAAAGAATTACTTTTGATCCAAAGATCACTAAAACTCTTTATGACAACCTAAGGCAATTCACAAATGATTGTTGGAAGGAATTCAATGAATGGCATACTTAGGTCGAAGGGAAACTAGAGTTATAAAACAACTCAGCAACGGAAGGCACATTCCGGTTAAAACCGAGAGTATAACCTAGTGTCTGAGTGTGCTCTCAAGAACTTGAGTATTTCATATTCATCAGGGTTTTTACCAACTTCCATGCCAAGGATCCTGGCAACACCTCATACTACCATGATGAATAATGATGGAGGATGCAGATGCAAAGGAAGACAACACTTTCTCAGATTTCATCTTAGCTATGCCAAGGGAGCGAAATCTGGATGATCTACTGAGAGACATTTAGCACTCCGCTTCTAATGTTCTCGTTGATGGAATAGCGTAACCCAATTATAGGTAACGTTTGGTATCTAGAACATCAAGTAAAAAGGTCAGACTTCGGGATCTCAAAGGGTCCATGAGAAACAACTTCTAGGGCAAGTCATACAAGGTCCTCATGGGGAGGTGGCCAAGTTGCCAAAACAAGATATTATAATAGTAGGTCTTCCGGAGAGGTATGTTAGCCACAACATGCCTTTGCTGGGTTACAGAGAGACTAATATTATAATTCTTGGGGAAACGTCCCAACCATTATATCTGCCTGAGATTCAAATCTGGTTGATGCCGAAATATTCCAGACTCGGCATGTTTGAAGTGGAAAGATTGCAACGCAAATCAAAGAGATGATGTTGCAAGATTCTCAGGAAATGAACTATGGAAGCCAACTCCAAAACATGACCTGGAATGCAAGACACATTTGATCACACTGTCCAAGACAATTGTGACCACATAGAAATCTTACAACCAAACACTACCGAGTTCTGGATGGAACCATCATTGGAGGTACGAAGTCCGGTGCAAGTCCATCTAGTACCTTCAGGAGTAGCACTTACCTTCTTTTCCTTGAACAAGACAATCAGTGGCTTAGGTGCTAGGAAATGCATATGGATTATAGGTTGCAAAGCTATCAAACCGTAGCATACTTCGCACATGCATGATTGACTTGAGACAATTCCAGAGGAAACAAAATAATTTTCCTCGAATTCATGGCGGCAACTTGCATCTAATGCACGTGAACTAAGAGGGAGTCACTTATTACACCTAACATATACTTCACGAACGGAACATGAAGATATGCCTACAAAGTTTCCAACACTAGCTTCATGTTCATCATGAGTCATGGAAGAGATGAAAATGTTGTCGATGGGCTTAACAACAATGCATCAAGATATCCATATAGATGGAATTCCACAACTATGGAAACAAGGTTATATCATTGGTCAGACCAAAAGATATAACGATGTATGCTCGAGGATACATCCACAGTAAAACAACATTAGGAAGATCTTTGGTTCTGACTTTGATTTCACGATAGCCCATACTCAAATCAAAGGTTGAGCAAGACAATAGGTGCAACAATTGATCACAAGGATCAATTGATAAAGATATCATCTTTCTTCGACACCCACACAAGATATCCCTTTGGAAATAACTAATTCGGGCAAAGCTTTTATCTTCCAACTCTCCAAGTTGTTGTTTAGCTTAACCAACTAGTTCAGGGGTATCCAACACAAATTCTTGGAGAAGGGATGGTTTATAGAAAAACCATCTTGATCACGAACTCAACATAACGGTCAAGGAACACCTTGGTAATACTTCCGAGAAGATATTCGGAAAATCACGATCCACCGATATGTTGTCAAGCTCAAGAACAATCTTGCTTTTCAAAGCAAGATGATACGATCAACAGAGCGAAGGATTGACACAATCCTAACTCATTGACCAAAAAGTGCACCATGGAAAATGAACTAGGTAGCACGATCATTCTTAGTATGACGCTTCAATGACCATCACACCAAGAGTGAGATTATTGTCCATTAACTACCAAGCAACAAAGTTGCTAGGAGTATTGATTTCACACATCACGATTCTCTGGTCGGTATACTGGTTGCAGACAACACAGAGACGAGGGAATGAATGATGATGGTGAGAAGTATCACTACATCAAGATTTCATAAGAGGGAGTGGAGTTCTCATGATGATCTTGACATGAAAAGGGTAATACCTCATGGTAGAACAGAACAAAAGCTGGATTGGCATTTTGAGCTGCGGAATACAACTACTTTGACCCAATCCTAGAAATGGACAAGGTACGGGAGTTTGCTTCTCCTAGTCATTCTAAAATAGAATGGCTTGATAGACCACAAGAATAGTCGACATCGATAAGACAATGCATGACATACCCTTGACTATCCATTGATAGATAAAGGTCAGAATACAATTAAAGAAGGACAACTCAAGAGCACCTGATTTTTCCTGAGTCGTAGATGCATGGATTGAATATGTCAAACGGAGTTCAACATGTTTCTTCCGGATAATCCATGCAGAAATGAAAGAATTGGTAGGCTCACAACTATGAAATGGAGGACTCATCACGAGCACTCTTGTTGTGATATTAAGATCACAAGAAACTTCTGCCATAATGGATCATCATATTGAAAGAATGATATACCACGAACCTTGAAGACTATAACAAGGTTACTAATATCCTAAAGGAACGAGAAAATACTATCAACGGAAGTGAACAGAATGATCCTTGGGTTCGTGAACCCAGAAATAGAGTATCTACTGACTAAGTAGCATCACAACATGCTTTCGATAACGATGGCCAGAGTTATCACACTAGGAACAGAAGACACAACTAGACTGTTGGGTAGTTCACTTGTATAACATGGTTTCCTAATTACCTTCATCAAACACTTCGAGGTTATATAATACCTCAACTCAACAATTAGTGTGCTTTGTCTGGCCTGAAAGACATCAACTCAAGATGAAAGAGTTTTGCAATTGCATCGGATAATTTAGAAACCTTGGATAACTAGGACAACATAACGACTGTACGGGCATGAAATATGAGGCAACCTGCACAAGAAAACTGACAACAAGATATGAATTCTTATAGATACATCGATCCAGAAAGGCAACATCTTTCCTATAGGTCTCCAGCATAGTAACTCGTTATCCTGATAGATAGATAAGGAGCCTAGTTCTTAATCCCCATAGAATAAAGAAGAGGGTGACTCAAAATTAGAATGACACAAGGAAAGGAGTAAAAGAGCCTTACGTTCCCTTCCACAATCAATTCCCTCATATAACTAAAGCAGTTCTAGACTCAACATCGACAAGTTTGGCTTGGTAATCCTACAGGCAGTCAAGCTCTGATACCAAAGCTGTTGGGACCCCGATCCTAAGCCATAAGAATATAGCCTGTAACACATCGCATCACTTTGCGGTCTCACGCACAGTTATCTCCACAGCTGCCACCTTACCTGGGCCGGGACCGTTTGCGTCTTGTGACTCACGTATGTGAATGTGTCACTAGCATTCAAATGTCAAAGAACCTGGGCCGACATGACTAGTCATAGAGCCCAAGTGGCACATCCGTACAGGGACAGGCATACGTAACCCAACAATGCAGATGTCGATCTCTAGCATGTGTAGACGAGTCATAGCAAGCTACAAGGACTCCATTACGTCGAGGGACATAAATGTCATCACTGCACGTAGACGAGTCGTAGCAGGCTATAGGGACTCCATTACATTGTGAGACATCTCCCCAAAGGGACAGACACAATAGCAAAGAAGGATACATGCTGGTCAATCAATGTGTCCGGAGCAGTAGCAAGCTACCAAGGCTCGGTGGAAGCACAAAGAGGCGTTTCCCGTAAAGAGTACTACTAAACGCACACAACTAGGTGTCGGATCCCATACATACCGTTGCATGTCACACGTACGCATGACATGCCCGATATGCATAGATACAACTATGGTCTCACAACATAACCATACAACATTACAACATTTATTTAGAAGGCTCGGAAGAGCCAACACAATAAGATGTTACAAGTAGAGGTCACAAGACCCAACATTCAGAGCATTCAAACAAACAAGCGGAAGTTAAACATGTCTGGGTACAGACATCTACAAAAGTGGCTAACAGAGCTTGAAAAACTACAACGACCCTACCAAAGGAACAAGAGCTCTGTCTGGGATTCCCAAGCTAATCCACTCAACATCAAACTTCACGTCATAAGTGCCACTAATGAGACTGACGTCTCCTTTGCAAAAACATATTTAAGCAGACGTGAGTACAAGGGTACTCAGTAAGACTTACATCAGAACTAACTACATATGCATCAGTATCAATGATGGGGGTTGTGGAGTTTATTGCAGCAACCCAGCTTTGACTCTTGGCTAACCTATACTACGACTACAAGTAGTATCTTTGAGGTGGGATAGCGCACACGAGTCCACATATTCTCCAATCAATACACAACTATGGATCCACTTCCGTCTCCCTACGAGAAGGCCATCCATAGCACTCACACTTATCTTGCGTATTTTTAGAGTATCAACTTTACTTGTCTATGAACCACATAAGTTCTCCAAGTAGTCCATATCCGAGGACGTGGCTATTCGAACAGATTATTTCACCCTGCAGGGGTATACTTCTTCACACACGCTCTCGCCACTTATCACCATATGCACGTCATGCATCTCAGCAACCTTCAAGTGGAAGCACTGGCGTGGGCATCGGCCACGACCGTCAACCACACAAGACCCTAGTCCAGGTTTATCGCCTATTTGAGACTGAACCCGCATTGAAGTCCGGCCGAAGTTTCCTCTACGGCCTCAAACGATATGCGCAGGGCTCCCAAGCCCACCTTGACGGATGGTACTATGCTTGGTACACCGTGCCATGATGCATCTACCGTGCCATAGCCTACCCCTCTGGTCAGCGCTATGCAGGGCCGCCAGCACATCCTACAAACACGAGAAACTAGTTGCAACTCCTGGATAGAGATCAAGTCGATTAATAAGCCGAGAGGGTCAATTAAGGATCCCAATGCGCGGTACTATCTTGTCTTGGATAACATACATAGAACTTAGTTCTTAAAGACAGTCCCAATGAGACAACCCGCCATGTACTCCTACATGGCCTCTCATCGCTACCTTTACCAAAACGTGTTCACACACTTAGCTCTCACACAGTAGGACATGTTCACCACCATTCCAATTCATCGCCCAGATGGATCAGACCCGACACAACTCTAAGACTAGCAGGCATAGTAATCAAGCATGGATGAGTAAGCACAACAGGGCTCAAGCAGTTTCTACTCATGCTAAGTGGTTTTAACTGTTTACTATGGCAAAGACAGGTCATGCAAAGGAATGGGTTCAACTACCGGGAACATGTAACAGTTGAATCGTTGTTGTCCTAATGCAATAAAAGAGGGCAGGAGCGAGAGAGTGGGTTCATATCAGTATGCTCAAGGGGGTTAGCTTGCCTGACAGTCCTGAAGATATTACTTCTCTTCATTAGTGTCAACGTTCACATTGTCAGTACCATCGTCTACCGAGAGGGAACACCACCGGTAAAACAACAAAGGAACACATTCAATGCAATGCAACAAACATGATGCATGACATGACAAATTAAGGTACTGAATTGACCTAGAGTAATAATTAGCCAGGTTAGTTGAAGTGGAATTCAAACAAGTTTGAATTCCAACTCCAAATGATAAATCATATATTGCCCTGATCACAAAAAGTCCTACTTTGTGGTGTTAAGTTGTTCAAACATGCATGATCATGGCATAAACAGATTTATTGGATTTTTCTGATCATTTTTCATATATAAATTATTTTCATTTGACTTACAGATTATTTTCTATGATTTTTACAAGTTTTTAGCAATTTCTAGAATTTATTTAAATCCTAGAAATGTAATGATTGCATCAGCTAAACGCCAGCATGACGCCATCCTAGTCAGCTTTCCATTCCAGGTCAAACTGATCTGTGGGGCCCGCATGTCATCGACTCGGTGTTAATCAGGGGGTTATTTTCACTAGTAGAAAACATGGCATCAGTTCGGGCCGGGCCAGCCCATTAGTCCCGGTTCAGTCACGAACCAGGACCAATGGGTGCAACAGTCCCTGTTCATGAGGCGAGGGGGTCGGGCGGGCCACGTGGGGCATTGGTCCCGCTTCATCTGGCCCCTTTGGTCCCGGTTCCAGTGACGAACCGGGACGAATGTGCCTCGCTCCTGGCCCACAACAACTGGTCCCGGTATGTGGCTGGAACCGGGACCAAAGGGCGCAACCGTTCGCCTGGTGCGAGCCCCTTTAGTCCCGGTTGGTGGCTCAAACCGGGACTAAAGGTTCAAACGGTTCACATCCCACGACGTTTTGCGCTCCGAGAAACAGGAGGATAACTGTTCCTCGGCGAGGGATACATTAACTTCGCCCATTTCTCTTCTTCTTCTCCATTCTCCTCTCTTCTTCTCCTCCATTCTCCTCTCTTCTTCCCCATATCTTCTACCATGAATCCAATCACTCGCTACGGGGAGGTGTTCGCACATGCCACGACCAATCTCGATGTCGTCTACACGAATGACAGCGCCATGGTGTCGCATTTTCTTTCCCTTTTGTAGAAATGGCTTCTAGTGGCAGATGAGAAAGACAAGTTCATAGGGCTTGATCTCGAGTACATGGCCAAGCAAGAAGATGTTGCCGTCATCCAGCTATGTTTCAAGAAACATGTCATGATCTTCCAATGGGCAAGGTGAGTTTTGAGGGTTTTCTTTGATCAATTAATAATTTATAGATTATTATGAAAATTGCATAGGATAGAAATATGTTACATTTTGAATCCTATTGGAAAGATCAATATTTCTTTTAAGTTTGTAGTGAATAACAATTTTCCTTGTTGCAAAACTTGGGAGAACATATATGTCATATAGTTAATTTAGGGTTTGTTCAGCAATTCATAGGATATGAAAATTGCATATATATAGGATATAGAAATATATATGTTCTATTTTCAATCCTATGGCGAAGATCAATTTCTCTTAAGTTGTAGTGAAATAATTTTTCATTTTTTATGATATTACTGTTCACCGGGCTCAAATGAGCCTGGGAGCAAAAACTCTGTGTCTTCCTTTTTTGTTGCAGGGAAATAATTTTCCTTTATATAGTTGCATATTATAATTATGCCAAAATATACTTGTTGCAACAGTATTTAACATTTGTTCCATTTTAATTTGTTGATGTTGCAGTAGTGACAAGCACTGCCCAGCACTCATGGACTTCCTACGCAACGGCATACATTTTGCTAGTGTTGGTGTAAGTAATGACAAGCTGAAGATAAGGCGCAGCTTCGGTATTGAGATACCAGCTGGCTGCCTTATTGATATCCAAGACATATGCAGGCTTCAGTGTGGGAGGACTTCGATGGCTTCTATGGCAGTCGCCTTGATCGACGACTATTACAGAGATATGAAGACCAAATTCCCCCCGGCGCAGCACAAAGAGTGGGAGAGGACCCCACTTGAGCCTATCAACATTGAGTATGCAGCAAAAGATGGATACATTGCATATGAGTTGTACCGCAAGATTCAAACCGTGAACTATGGGCAGTGTCACCTCGCACCACCACCACCATGGGGCGGATATTCTTCTTATTCAGACTAGCTAGTAGTGTTCGCTTGGACGAGTAATTGCTGTAATGGATATCTGAACTATTATATATTACATATCTCTCTAGCTATTTTATATTTGTAGTGCTTTTCAATTCATGTTTTTCTTAAATTCCGATTGTGGCCGAGAACAATATGGAACAAAAAAGTGGGTTGCCATCGTTGGGAACAAGCACGCACACACCATCCCAACTTTCAGCCTTTTCAGACTTCATTTGAAGTGCTTTTCAATTACAGGGTCATTTAGGTCAAAAAAATTGTAAATGCATGAAAAATATCAAATGAAGTAAGATAGGGAAAATTTGTAAATGCATGAAAAATTTGTAACCGATGAGTTTCCGTCCGAAACCCCGATACTTCGAAAGAGACTATTCGTTTTGTACACGAAGTGTATCCTGCTTTTGCCGTAACCCTCTCAACTTTTTAGCACATGCTATGTGGGTGAATTGGTGATACCATGCCAACTTTCAACCTTTTCAGACTTCATTTGAAGTGCTTTACAATTTCAGGGTCATTTAGGTCAAAAAAATCAGTAAATGCATGAAAAATATAAAATGAAGTCAGAAAGGGTTGAAAATTGATGATGTGGCTTTGAATGGTGCATTTTGAACACACGAAAATCCTAGAGTTCAAATAAGTTCAAGGAAATGAAATGCCTTTTGTAACCGATGAGTTTCCGTCCGAAACCCCGATACTTCGAAAGAGTCTGTCTGTTTTGTACGTGAAGTGCATCCTGCTTTTGCCATAACCCTCTCAACTTTTTAGCACATGCTATGTAGGTGAAATAATGATACCATGCGAACTTTTAACCTTTTCAGACTTCATTTGAAGTGCTTTTCAATTTCAGGGTCATTTAGCTTAAAAACAGTAAATGCATGAAAAATATCAAATGAAGCCAGAAAGGATTGAAAATTGAGGATGTGGCTTTTAATGGTGCATTTTGAACACATAAAAATCCCGGAGTTCAAATAAGTTCAATAAAATGAAATGCCTTTTGTAACCGATGAGTTTCCATCCGAAACCCCGATACTTCGAAAGAGACTGCCCGTTTTGTACGCGAAGTGCATCCTGCTTTTGCCGTAACCTTATCAACTTTTTAGCACATGCTATATGGGTGAAATGATGATACCATGACAACTTTCAACCTTTTCAGACTTCATTTGAAGTGCTTTTCAATTTCAGAGTCATTTAGCACAAAAAAGTCACTAAATGCATGAAAAATATCAAATGAAGTCAGAAAGGGTTGAAAATTGATGATGTGGCTTTGAATGGTGCATTTTGAACGCACAAAAAGACTAGAGTTCAAATAAGTTCAAGAAAATGAAATGCCTTTTGTGACCGATGAGTTTCCGTCCGAAACCCCGATACTTCGAAAGAGAGTGTCCGCTTTGTACGCGAAGTGCATCCTGCTTTTGCCGTAACCCTCTCAACTTTTTAGCACACGCTATCTGGGTGAAATGATTACACCATGTCAACTTTCAACCTTTTCATACTTCATTTGAAGTGCTTTTCAATTTCAGGGTCATTTAGCCCAAAAAAATCAGTAAATGCATGAAAAATATCAAATGAAGTCAGAAAGGGTTGAAAATTGATGATGTGGCTTTAAATGGTGCATTTTGAACACACAAAAGCCTGGAGTTCAAATAAGTTCAAGAAAATGAAATGCCTTTTGTAACCGATCAGTTTACGTCCGAAACCCCGATACTTCGAAAGAGAGTGTTCCTTTTGTACGCGAAGTGCATCCTGCTTTTTCCGTAACCCTCTCAACTTTTTAGCACAAGCTATGTGGGTGAAATGATGATACCATGCCAGCTTTCAACCTTTTCAGACTTCATTTGAAGTGCTTTTCAATTTCAGGGTCATTTAGGTAAAAAAATCGGTAAATACATGAAAAATATCAAATGAAGTCAGAAAGGGTTGAAAATTGATGATGTGGCTTTGAATGGTGCATTTTAAACACACAAAAAGCCTGGAGTTCAAATAAGTTCAAGAAAATGAAATGCCTTTTGTAACCGATGAGTTTCCGTTCGAAATCCCGATACTTCGAAGGAGACTGTCTGTTTTGTACGCGAAGTGCTTCCTGCTTTTGCCGTAACCCTCTCAACTTTTTAGCACATGCTATGTGCGTGAAATGTTGATACCATGCCAACTTTCAAGCTTTTCAGAGTTCATTTGTAGTGCTTTTCAATTTCAGGGTCATTTAGCTCAAAAAAATCATTAAATGCATGAAAAATACCAAATGAAGTCAGAAAGGGTTGAAAATTGATGATGTGGCTTAGAATGGTACATTTTGAACACGCGAAAAGCCTGGAGTTCAAATAAGTTCAAGAAAATGAAATGTCTTTAGTAACCGATGAGCTTTCGTTCGAAACCCTGATACTTCGAAAGAGACTGTCCGTTTTGTACACGATACTTCAAAAGAAACTTGATATTATATACAATTCATGCAACTAAAATTATCAAAGTTATTTTTGTTAAAAAATTTAATAGCAAAAAAACATTCATGAAGTATTTTTTGTTAACAACTTTTAATATGCAAAGAAATAACATAAAAAATAGCAAGAGTGAAAATATATGCACTTGCACTGAAATTCAACCTAAATTCAAAGTGCTAGTTAGGCGCCTAACTACCGTTTTGAATTTATGCCGAATTTCTATATAAACGCATCTATTATCACTATCAGAGGAGCTCAATGTAATAGCCGCGACGGGGC
Organism: Hordeum marinum; assembly: GCA_022496015.1. Classification (NCBI taxonomy): domain Eukaryota; kingdom Viridiplantae; phylum Streptophyta; class Magnoliopsida; order Poales; family Poaceae; genus Hordeum; species Hordeum marinum. Next base: position 551,454,769 of record CM039674.1, on the reverse strand, counting down.
TTATAAGCAGATTCGGGCAACCTTCGCTTGGCGAGGTGGGACTAAACTCCCACCACACCGCTGTGCAAGGCCATTGGTCCCAGTTGGTGGCGCAAACCGGGACCAATGCCCCCCTTTTGTCCCGGTTTGTGCCACCAACCGGGACCAAAGGGCATGTTTCCCGCCCTTTGGGCTGCTGAAAACAGGGCTTTGATCCCGGTTGGTGCGGCAAACCGGGACTAATGCTCCGTCTATATGACAAGCACTTAGAAAAATTCGCAGTTTTTATTCCACTTCGCCCTCGTCGCCACCCCGAGCCCGCCGTCGCCGTTCCCGTCCCCGTTGCCGCCCCCGTCACCGCCCCGTCGCCTCCCTGCCGCCCCCGTCACCGCCCCGTCACCTCCCCCCCGCCCCATCGCCTCCCCCGCCGCCCCCGTCGCCTCCCCCGCCGCCCCCGTCGCCGCCCCTGTCGCCTCCCCCACCACCCCCGTCGCATCCCCCGTCGCCGCCCCGCTCGCGTCACCGCCCCCGTCGCCGCCCCGACTCGTTGCATTTTTTAAATATATGTTGATTTTTATGCTTTTTTAGTATGTGTATGCATGTTAGATTAGTATGTTTGTTTTAGCTAGATTAGTATGTTTATGCTTTTTTTAGTATGTTTATGTTACCTAGATTAGTATGTGTATGTTAGATTAGTATGTTTATGCTTTTTTTGAAAGTAGATTAGTATGTTTATGTTAGATTAGTATGTGTATATTGATTTTGGGTTTTATGAATAATTAGTCGACGATGCCCGGCCCGCATCCTCGTCGTCGAGTAGTCCCCGAGAGTTTGCTTGATAGGCGCCATGTCCGGGACTGGGCTCCGCCGGGCTGGCACTAGGAGGTGCTACCTTCCCATGATGGTTCCTTATCTTTGGGTGTCCACCGCCGGCGACTCAGAGACCGCTAGTGAACCGAGTTCATCGTCCTCCATTTTGGATTTGAGGATGTTCGATCTGTATTAGTTAATATTTGATGATACATTAACTGGATTATTCGGGATAATGTATTAGTGATATTATATTCGAGATCATTATAAATATTAATGTATTAGTGATATTTTATCGGTATAATGCGTGTGTGACTTTCGGTCCGTCGAGGCTTTCCTTAAATAACTTTCATGTGTGTTCTTGATGGAGGAATCCCGACTGTTGTCATGGGGGGCGCCTCTTCTTTCTTCTCTTCTTTGCGATATATTCGTTGGTATAATGCGCAAGAAGAGAAGAGGAGGGGTGTTCATCACCGGCGGTCGAACTATTACTATGAGAGAGTGTCCACCAACATATATACACCCCGTGTCAATGTGAGAGAGTGCGCACCAACACACCATGAGATATGCGAGTTATTTAAGGAAAGCCTCGACGGACCGAAAGTCACACACGCATTAATTAAGATCCAAAGCGTGCCGTAATTCTTGAACTAGATTATTCGGAATGATGTATTAGTGATATTATATTCGAGGTCATTATCAATATTAATGTATTAGTAATATTTTATCGGTATAATACATGTGTGACTTTCGGTCTGTCATTGCTCCTTGTGTGACTTTCATGTGTATTCTTGATGGAGGAATCCCGATTGTTGTCGTGGGGGGCGCCTCTTCTTTCTTCTCTTCTTTGCGATATATTCGTTGGTATAATGCGCAAGAAGAGAAGAGGAGGGGTGTTCATCACCGGCGGTCGAACTATTACTGTGAGAGAGTGTCCACCAACATATATACACCCCGTATCAATGTGAGAGAGTGCGCACCAACACACCATGAGATATGCGAGTTATTTAAGGAAAGCCTCGACGGACCGAAAGTCACACACGCATTAATTAAGATCCAAAGCGTGCCGTAATTCTTGAACTAGATTATTCGGAATGATGTATTAGTGATATTATATTCGAGGTCATTATCAATATTAATGTATTAGTAATATTTTATCGGTATAATACATGTGTGACTTTCGGTCTGTCATTGCTCCTTGTGTGACTTTCATGTGTATTCTTGATGGAGGAATCCCGATTGGGAATTTTTTCTATGTCATTGCTCGATATATGGAATGGGTTGACTTTAGATCTGTTTCGACTACTTGTGTGTCTTTCACTGAGGGAGAGTGTCCACCATATATAAATATGAGAGTGGAAGAATCCCGACTGTTGTCGTGGGGGTCGCTTCTCCTTTGTTCCCATGTGCTAGACATTTTGGTGTAATGCACTCAGGGACGAATAGAGGAGCCACCATCACCGACTGACGCAGTATCAGAAGGAGTGCCCACCATATACGTGAGATGAGAGTTTAGGAAGGAAAGACTCGACAGACCTAAAGTCAACCTGTTGCATATTGAGTAATAGTGATCTGTGTGTTGATCAGTTTTCTCGTAGTTTCCTTCGATCGATTTTAAATGTTTTAACTATGAACATAGGAAATGTCTGACGATGAAAGTGAATTCGGTATGTGCGAATACTGCGAAGACGAGCGCGACCTGTATGACAAGACTTTCCTAGGTGATGGTAGGCGCTTCAGCATTATGCTGGATGAGAACATCGAAGTGGATACAGTAAGTCACAATGACAAGTCTTTTTTCGTGATTAAGCATGACTTCTACCTTTTTTGCTTCAACTTATAATTAATTTTAATTTTTTACTGTTCTACTAGCGTATCCCCTGCCATGCAAGAATTGATGTCTTGGATAAGATTGGTTTCAATACTAAAAAAGATATGGAGGTAAAGATAGTTCACTTGAGGACCGAGAATGGTTTTACTTTTGCGGTAAAATTGTACCATGCAGACACCTATTGCTATTTTGAATGCAAAAATTGGCAAGCACTATGCAAGGCTTATGCATTTGAGCCTAATATGCTTCTCACCTTTGATATTCGTCCGGAAGATGAAATAGAAGGTAATATGGACATCTGGGTCGATGTGCAGACGCCTCCAGTTCTACCATTATGTGAGTTTCTCAACCATATTTATTAAGTAATTTATATTGTTTATTTAAAAATATTTGACAACTTATTTGCATTGACCGCTTATTTTCATTCTTTAAATAATGTACGGAAGATGGTAGACAGAACCTACTACTACAATGATGAAGCAGAATTAACTTATAAGAATAAAGATCATCTTACCACATTTCTTAGCCATCTTGAGAATTACAATAGCTATTATCAAACTCCTGCACATTATGGTCAATACGTGCCACTAGTGCACGTGGTGAACTACGGTAACATCCATGGTGATTGCATGGTAAGATTTTAATTCTACTATTACGACATCCGTGCATCTTTTGCATAAATTCTTCTAAAACTAAACTACATTGCTAACTACAAAATTATTACTATGTTTTTTAACAAAAAATCCCGGAGGATTGTGTGCCTCATCTGATGTTTCCGAGAGGTCGCGTTGTTGTTACGAGCTTAGGGCCACCACGGTCAGGTTAGCCTACGCATCACTCCTGTCCATACCGGATTTCTAAAACTGATGGAGTCATGAAAATCAAAGATTGGAAAAAATGTATGTTCAATCGTAGAGAGCTACTTGGAAGCAACATTGTATGTAGGCCAAGACTAGGAGACAAGATGATCTCCGTTCTCCATAATGGATAGTCAGGGCCTATCTTGTTTTATGATATTGTACCTAAGAGAGGGTAGAATAGGTCCTACGAGATAGGAGTACGTAGGTCCTAGGTACAATGTGTTATTATGTGCTACAATGTGTTGGAGTTGATGAGGAGGAGGAGGAGGAGGAGGAGTTGTGATTATGACCAGTGACCAACTTGTGATATGATGTCTCATTGACGAAAATGATGATTAAATTGTGTCATATGTTCTATCTATAAGTATAGTACGTAGCGTCGTGACCAAGCACGGGGATAAGAGAGATCACTTCTCTCTATTAGCTATCTAACAAAATATATGAAACCCCTAAATTAACCTCCAAAACCCTCGAAACCCCCTCTTTTTCAAAAAAAACAGCCCCTCAGCTGCTGACGTGTGGACGCTCTTTGGTCCCGGTTGGTGTTACCAACCCGAACCAAAGGCCCTCCTGCCTGGGCTTGGCGAAGCGGCCACGTGTAGCTCCATCTGTCCCAGTTCATAAGCGAACCGGGACTAAAGGTCGTGGGCTTTAGTCCCGACCCTTTAGTCCCGGTTCCTGAACCGGGATAAATGGGCCTTACGAACCGGGACAAATGGGGGTTTTTCCACTAGTGTTTAACTTACCTAATTAACTAGAGGTTTAAATTAGCGGGTGGGTCCCAGAGTCAGTGGGTCAGGGTTTTCATTAGGATTGTCATTAGTGGTTAATGACGGTGCCACATCGGCTTCACCGGAGTTCGACCGGCGGTGACCAAAACCGCGGCGGGGTTCGTCAAAAAAAACCTCCCGTGAGCATTCGCGCGGTGGAGACCATCTACGCGAAGCTCAGGCTCGGGCGCATCCATTTGTGGCAACAGGGGGGCACGGGGTGGACTGCAGCGGCGGCGGCGACGAGCTTTGTGGCGGCGGCAGCTCGGACTTGCTCTGGCATGGGGCTGCAGCATGCTAGAGGGAGAAGCGAGCAGCTAGGAGGCTTCTAAGGGGCACTAGGAGCACGCCTGACGCAGCAGATGCTCTGCAGTAGCACGGTGTCCTCGATCCCGTCGGTCATGGCAGATGGTGGCGCTCAGATCTCGCAGAGGCAGGATTAGAGCACGGCCATGACGACAGCGAGAGGGGAAGGGAAGGCAGGCTCACATAGGGGCTTCCAGGACGGTCGGCTTGCTCAGGGAGGCGCAGGTGGCCGCAAATCGATGGAGAGGGCTGTCGGAGCCGAAGCTCGAAGACGAAGTCGATGGCGAGGCTCCAGGGCATCAGTCGTTGCGGGACTCATCTTGGACCTTCACGACATTGAGACAGGGCTCTAGGGCATGGCTATGCGTTGAGGGAAAACCGGTGGCTACGGTGGTTCCCGTCGGCGATCTCGGTTCCTCTCGGGTCCGGAGTGGAGAGGCGGGGCATGAGGGAGAGAGCGAGATGGATGGGCTCAGGGATGTGAGTGGCATCGTCTAGGCGTGTCGAGGGGGAGCCAGGCAGCCAGGGAGGAGGTGGAGGCCTAGGTCGAGCGTGCGTCAACACGCCTCTGCCAGTAGGCTGGAGGTGGAAGACGACTGGCACTCGCTGGTGGGCTGGGCCGGCTTGGGGGGCTACACATGTACTCTCTCTCTCTCTCTTTTCAAATTTGCCTCTCTTATTTATTTCTGACATTTGTTTCATTTTTGTTTGGGCCACAATTACCTAGCACAAAAATACCAACACATTTTATATATGGAGTGTAGTTTGAATATTTCAAACCTCCTAAAAATGTTTCAGCATTTTTGGTTGACTAAAATAATTGAAATGCTTTATTTGACAATTTCAGTAGCATTATGACTCATCTTTAAAATTCTAGAAAATTCAAATGTCACCTGAAATGTTGTTGCCAACATTTTCTAATAATAGTGAACATTTTTTAAGGCATTTTATATTCATTGAAAAATTCACAACTATTTGAATTGTTTGGTTAGGTGAGGTGCTAGGGTTTCTGTTAATCCCCATTTCAGATTCATTTGAAGTTAAACATGATGCAATGAATGTCAATGATGCAACTAATACAAGTAATTTCTAGGCTGTGATAGACGGCCCATCTACGCTGACGGTTGTACGGCCAGAGGTCAGCATAGGGACCTACGCTGATGGTTTTCCTATGCCGACGAAAATGCCTGGGTACGCCGACGTTCGCGATCCCGACGGGCCTACGCCGATGGGGGCGTCGGCGTAGCCCTACGCCGATGGTATTCTATCCTATGCCGAGGGGACCTGGCCGTCGGCGTAGGGGGCGATTCCGGTAGTGACGATTTGGCAGCTTCCACAACCATACATAATTATTTGTTCCAAAATTCTCTATCAATATACCAAACTTGTACTGAATACATATACCAACTTCATGTACAATACTACAGATCTCAAAAGATATCCTTCAAATCACAACTGAACAAGAGCCTCGCATGTCGGAATAAACTCATTCTCCACAGAAAGCTGCCTCCTAATCAGCTTTACAGCTTATAAGGCAGTGATCTATGAAAAGGTGGTGCCGGCGACGGGACGGTGCAGGCGATCGACGGTGGTTAGGACGGGGACAGGAAGGCACTAAGTAAACCACACCTACACATGCAAAGTAAGAAGTTAATTTGAGCTCAAATTGCATATAAATGAAATAAACTACCACGTATGAATACTCCCAAACTAAAACCCACAAATCACTATACTTATAGAGCATTGCAAGAGCTAATCTAGCAATGAGAGATGAAAGGACAAAGTTGCTAACCTTTGTGAACACTTGGATGGATGGGGTGCCTCCAAATCTTGACAAAATTTGGCAAAAATGGAGGATGAGCTTGGGGAAGAGGGGAAGAACAGAGAGGAGAGGAAAGGGGAAGAACAGAGAGGAGTGTGCTCGGGCTGGACGAAGGGTTCATATAGGGGACCTTTAGTCCCGGTTCGAGACACAAACTGGTACTAAAGGTGAGCCTATAGTCTCGGTTCATGTCACGAACCGGGACTAAAGGTTATCGTGGGGCCCAAGGCTAACACCAGCCTGCCACCACCTCTTTAGTCCCGGTTCGTGTTACGAAGCGGGACTAAAGGTCCGGAATGAATCGGGACTAATGATGCCCATCCCGAACCGGGACTAATGGTCACAGTAGTGCCGGTTCGAAACCTGACTGGGACTAACTCTATGGACAAAAGGTATGTTTTCTACTAGTGGAATGAACCTATGTGTACTTTAGAATACAAAAATAACTCAGTTCCTACATAATTTAGGTAGATTTTCTGGTGCAAAGCATGAACAAGGCTTGGCTCTGAGGGCATAGTGTTACAACTAATGCATCACCAGGATGCCATCAATAGGGTAGATTGCATCTAGATCACCGAGAGCAACATGAACATAGGGGTTTTGGGTATCGTTTACCTGGGACAAAAGATGACATGATTGTCTGCATGGTGCAGGCATGAAGGAGGGGTGATGTAGTCGCAACAGACTTCCTGGATGTCCTCATTCCCTCAGAGTGCCCCCGGCACTGCCCGAGGATAGCGGCGGCGGTCTGGAAAGGTCTTCCAGTCGCTGTAATGTTTCCCCTGATCGGAGGGGTGAGGGAATATAGGGAGGAGACTATCCGTACATGGATGGTGTTTCTAGGAGGCTGCTGGTTCTCTCCTTCTGTTCCTTTAATATAGCGCTGCCAACGGGGGAACCTAATCATGAGTTGGTTATGATGCCCCCGATCAGGGAGCATGAGTTGGAGGTGAGGCTCACGTATGTTGGTTCGTGGGCCTCTCTCCCTTTATTTTCTTTTTTGTTACGTTATTAGATCCAACAGGCCCGTTAAGCCTTTAGATCAAAACAAAATTACCCCCCTTGATCGTTAGACTTGTCTTCATTTGCCCATCCTCCATAGAAATGATGTGTCAAAGTGAGGTGTTGCCACAACTCAAAATGCCATAGAACCTCAACACTTATAGCACACACGTCTATTTCAAAATGGAAAACATCTTGCTTACTAGATGGTAAGCCTTTAGTTAGAGGATCCGCAAGCATATGTGTCATTCTTACATGCTTAACCTCAATTGTCTCATCCTGGATTCTATCTTTCATAACGCGATACTTTAGGTCAATGTGTTTGGGAGCATCACTTGACCTATTGTTACTCGTATAGAAAACTGCAGGTTCATTATCGCAGTACAATAAAATTGGTTTAGATATGTTGTCAACCACTTTAAGCCCAAGAACAAAATTCTTTAGCCACACAGCATGCCCTGCGGCTTCAAAACATGCTACAAATTCTGCTTGCATAGTAGATGCAGCCATTAATGTTTGTTTGGACCTTGTCCACGATATGGCTCCTGTAGCTAGTGTGAATATAGAACCTGATGTGGATCTCTTACTATCCACACACCGGACAAAATCAGAGTCTGAATAACCAATAATTTCTAGGTTATCAATTCTTCTATATGTAAGCATGAGATCCTTAGTTACTTGCATATAATGCAAGACTTTCTTTGCGGCCTTCCAGTGGTCCAGTCTTGGATTTGGTTGGTGTCTGCCAAGCATCCCGGTTACAAAATATAAATTTAGGTGCATGCACACTTGAGCATATATGATGCTTTCGACAGTGGGAGCATAAGGAATTGGCTTCATTTTTTTAGTTTCATAGTGGTTCCTTGGACATTGAAATGTCCCAAACTTATCGCCCTTGACTATAGGAACAGGCAAGGATGAGCACTTATGCATATTGAATTTCTTAATCACTCTCCCAAAGTATGCCTTTTGAGATGGTCCTAACGTTCCTCTGGACCTATCTCGGTGAATCTCGATGCCGAGGACATATGAGGCCTCACCTTTCATATCAAAACTGGATGACAGAAAAAATTGGTCTCATGCAGCATATCTTTATCGCTACATGCCAACACTATGAACCTACCGCCTTTAAATTTAACATATATGCAGTTCTTCACAGCATTTTCGGTGAAACCAAATTTCTTGATAATCTTATCAAACTTGAGGTACCACTCTCTTGAAGCTTTCCTCAATCCATAAATTGATCTCTTCAGATGACATGCTAAATGTTCCTTCCCTTCGACAACAAAGCCTTCCGGCTGAGGCATGTAGATGTCTTCTTTCAAGTCACCATTTAGGAATGCCATCTTAACATCCTTTAGTGTAGTTCTAGCTCATAATGAGCTACTAATTCCATGACGATTGTAAAAGAATCTTTGGTTGATACAGGGGAGAAATTTTGTTTATAGTCAATTCCTTCTCTTTTGTGAAACCTTTCGCCACAAGACTTGCCTGGAACCATTCACATTCCCTTTGGACTCATACTTGGTTTTGTAGACCCACTTGCAGCCTACTTTCTTACCTCCATACCGAGTTTCTACTAAGTCCCAAACCACATCTGAGTCCATAAATTTCAACTCATCTTCCATGGAAACCAACCACTTGGACGAATTTTCACTTCTAATGGCTTGCTTATAAGAGGTTGGATCATCCACCTTTCCCATATCATTTATATCCTCCATCATGAACGTGACATAATCATCTGATAGAGCTTTCTTTCTCTCATGCCATGGTCTACCCACATGAGAAGGTGGTTGTGCATCATTATTTTGAGGATCATTATCTTGATGGGGATCCTCATTTGTTTCTGGATTTTCATTATTAGTGTCTGGATCATTATTTGGCAGAGGATCTGAACCATGAGATCCAGGATCATCAGATGTCTCATTTCTTCGTATTGGAAAAACAACCTCTTAGATAATCGGGGATGGTGTACAAACCCGCTTCTTCTCAAGCTCGATCTCCCTCAATTTTGTGACCACATTATCCTAAAAAATACCGCTTGTCTAGTGTCCACAAACTTGATGATGTGACTTGGACAACGAAAACAATACCCCTTTCCCCTATGAGGTTATTCAACAAAGAAACAACTAGCTGTTTTTGGATCGTGTGGACTAAAAACTTTAGCTTCAGTAGTACAACCCCACACGTGTAAGTAATTCAAGCTCGGTTTCTTTCCCGCTCACATCTCGTAAGGTGTGTTCGGTGTTGACTTAGTTGGATCAAGATTTAGTATGTGCACGGCTGTCTTTACTGCCCCTATCCAAGGACTTACTGGTAAACTAGAGTGACTAAGCATGCTTCACACTATATCCATAAGGGTACGATTGTGACGCTCAGCCACACCATTTTGTTGTGGTTCACCAGGCACCGATAATTGAGCAATGATTCCATTTTTAGATAAGAACTTGGGAAATGGTCCAGGAATTTGCCCATAAGGAGCATGCCTACTATAATACTCTCCCCCACGATCAGATAGTACTACTTTGAGTTTTGCCTTCAATTGATTTTCAACCTCATATTTATAACTTTGAATTTCTCCAAAGCTTCTGATCGGTCACGTATGGGATAAATATAACCATAGCAGGAAAAGTCGTTTGTGAATGTAATGAATGAATCAAAACCATCCACGGACTTCCCGTTAAGGGGTCTACATATGTTGTTGTGAATTAATTCTAAAACTCCTGCAGCTCTTACATCTCCTTTCTTAAATTTTTTTTGTGAATTTTCCTTTAATGCAATCGACACATTTGTCTGCATCGGAGATGTCTAATGGTAGGAGTATTTCATTTTAAACTAGGCGTACCATTCTCCCCCTCGACTAAGTGTTCCATTCCCCCCTTGAAATGTGGCCCAAACGACAATGCCACAATTTCAAAAAAGAATTACTAACTCATTTCCATTTCTTCTCAACATTAATTTCATCACTCACATGCATAACTCAATCATTATTAAGAGACGACAAGTATATGTTGCCTCGTCTAACGCCGAGGGCAACAATCTTATTACATTTATTCAAAGCAAATTGTTTGTTGCGAAAATGGCACTTATATATATCATCATCTAAACAAGAAACTGAAATCAAGTTCCTACTTAAGGTAGGCACATAAATAACATTATTCAATCTAATAGTGTGGCCGTTGTGTAGCTATAACGCGACAGATCCCACTGCTTCAACATCGGCTTCAACACCGTTTGCTACCTTAAGCCTTCTTGTTCCTCGACTTATGGTTTGGGTTTTATCAAATCACTGCATAAACTTACCAACCTGAGTGGTTGCACCTGAATTAACCCATCATGATTTTATAGAAAAAACTGCATACAAAGATTCATCTACAAAAGTTATTTCATTAGTACCTCTTTTGTTCATCCATTTTATAAAGTCTGGGCAATCCCTTTGGTAGTGTCCCTCCTGCGCACAGAAGATACATGCATTTTCTCCGGGAGTGGAGCTGCTAGGAGCAAAACAAGAGTTGTCGGCTTCTTTACCCTTGAAAGGCTTGGGGTTGAATGGTTTAGGGGCTTTTTTCTTGAATTGCTTTTTGTGAGGCTTAGGGAAACCTTGGCCCACATTCTTTCTCTTGTTAGAGCCAACAGGAAAAGCTTGGTCTTTATTCTGCCTCATGATCCTCTCTTCCAGGGACAATTCTTGCGGTCATCTCAGCAAGTGTCCATTTTTTCCTTGAGAGAATTATAATAAATCATGAATTGCTCAAAATCATTTGGAAGTGACTCAAGGATTATTATGACAAGAAGATTTTCACTTAAATAATACTCCAAAGTTTTAATTTTGCTGTAAGCATTCACCAAACTCAATATTTGCTGCCTAACATTTCCATCAACCGTGTACTTCTAAAGTAGCTTAGAAATAAGCTCATGAGTGTATACTTTGTCAGACCCTTTGAATTTCTCCTCCGTTGTAGCAAGGAATTATTTAGCAATGTCTTTCTTATGGAGTGACCCGAGAATGCCAGTGATATTGTCGCATTCATGATAACAAGCGCAATACGGTTGGACTTGTCCCATTTCTCAAACTTAACGTCATATGCCTTTTTGAGGTCAACATACCCTGTAGCACCAGCAGCAGGTGCTTCGGGTTTTTCTTCCCTCAAGGCGAAATCAAGCTCATTAAACCCAAACATAATTTAACTCGGCACTTCCAACGTGGGAAGTTACTCCCCGTAAGTGGTTCGATCGTGTCATGTCGGATTGAAGCGGAAGTTGATAGTGTCATTAAAATTCATAAATAAACTTGCATGATTATAAATTTACGTTGGTAATAAACAGACATGCCTAAGATTTAATTTCAATTCCATGTCAAATTACCGTTGGGCAGAAAAAACATGGAACTAAAATGTCATAAGTGATGAGTCGTAATAATAAAACAACGCGCGTCTAAATTAATATTAGAGTCATTTAATTTTCAATTTAAACATGAACATTAAAAACTGCATCATATTTTTATGTTGAAAAAGAAATTTTTATCATGCAAAATACAATTATAAACTCGGAACAAAATATGTCGTTGATTCAATTTTATCCAGAATAATAACATGTACAATTTGTAGGCATTTTCTGTTTTTAACAGTGCAAAACATAATTATTAGTAACTTAAAAAACAGTGCAAAATGACAGAAATCGTGAAATATTTTTGGCCCAAAACACCCACTGTCAACTGAAAAACGACGTAGTGCAGCTCATAAAACATCAATAATAATAAAAGTTTGGCGCTGGGCTAAGGCAACCTGGGCTTCTGTCCACGGCTGAAAACGGCCCGTTAACCGCCTGAAGGCTGTGCCGGGAGTTCCCCGCTGTGAGCCGCTGGATCGAGCCAACGGCTCTGATCATTTCAGATCTGACCAAAATCGGGCAGACGGCTAACTCTAGCCATTTCTCCCCTGTCCCCGGCATTTCATGCTCCCGAACAGGAGGGGCGACACCGACGATGGCGACAGGACCGAAGGCTCGAAGGCGCTGACCATGGTAGAGTGGCGGCTGCACTCGTTGGAGGAGCATGCAAAACGGGGTGAATCAAGTGCGCTCCTTAGTCAAACATGGCCCCAACACCCGTGCACGTGGCGCTTCACGGAGGGAGGAGGGACGCCGGCCACCATGACATGAGGAGCGACGGCGACCTGCTCGCAGCCAAACAGGGGCACGTCCGTTACAGTGTCAGCAGCGGGGGCCCAACTCCGTTCCACACATCGTCCCGAGGACGGCGACGTCGTGGCGTCTTCGCCCTCGCGCAACGGTGGGCGATGCGCAGGGCCCGAAGGGAAGAGGCGAGTATGCGGCGCATCAGGTGATAATCCTTTCCTCAATCTCCCCCAATTTGTGTTCATGTGTGCTTGATTTGGGAAAAAAACAAAAATGCTTGCAGATTTAGGGTTCTTCCCAAATTGGGGATTTTTTCTAGAGTTTCAAAAGATGAGAATTTCTACTAATTGGTTACTGAGTATCCCTCTGCTTTCTAATTTACTAAGCATAAAATGAAAACAGTACTAAAACATGATTGATTATAATTAACCAGGACATAAATCTGAGCATAAATCTTTAATTTTGGTTAATTAAAATTGGTCAACATTAACAATAAAGATTCGTGGCAAATTATGCAGCAACATTATTATTTACAAAGGGCAATCATCATGAACATCAAAGAGTAGCTTGCATATAGGGCTAACCAGGGGGTAAAACTCAGATCAATCTAGGGTTCTAGTGCAATCATACTTGGCGGCTGATACCAATGTTAGAACTAATGCATCACCAGGATGTCATCAACAGGGTAGATTGCATCTAGAGCACTGAAAGCAACATGAACAGAGGGTTTTTCGGGATCCTTTACATGGCACAGAAGATGACATGATCGCCTGCTCGATGCAGGCGTGAAGGGGGGGTGATGTAGTCTCAGCAGACCTCGTGGATGTCCTAATTCCCTGAGGGCGCCACCGGTACTACCCGGGGGCGGCGGTGGCAGCCTGGCAAGGTCTTCCAGTCGCTGCAAAGCTTTCCCCGATCGGAGGGGTGATGAAATATAGGGAGAAGAGTAATCCCTATGTGACTAGTGTTTCTCGTAGGTTGTTGGCTCTCTCCCTGTGTTCCTTTAATATAGCGCTGGCGATAGGGGATCCTAACCATGAGTTGGTTACGATGCTCCCGATTAGGGCGTGTGAGTTGGAGGTGAGGCTCACGTACGTTGGTTCGTGAGCCTCTCTCCCTTTATATTCTGCTTTGTTGCGTTATTAGATCCAAAAAACATTAAGCCTTTAGATCAAACCAACACATAGATGACTCGAGCAGTTGGTTGGCCTCATTGGGTGGGGACGACTCGAGCAAAAGATTCTTCTGGAATCCATTCCCGAGCTTCCCACAAGCCGCATTAGCGTCAAGACCATGGGGCTATCGAACGATGATCCTGATCTTCTGAGATTCCATTGCGCCGACGAACGCTGGAATCTGGGCAAATCAACACCCCAAATACCAAGCAATCTTGGACCAAAAGAAAATTCCACGATAGGCATTGTGACTAAGACTAAGATAGACATCTTACTGTTTTCTCCTCCTATGCTCATGAGTTTCGTCCAAGTTATAGGTGACGAGGATATGTACCTAGGGTAGGGTCCTAGGCCTGAATACCCTACCTAAGGACACAATATTAAAGGATTTAAATATGACAAGGAGACTCCGACTGAAGTCACCATGGCGCATGAGTCACTCGACAGATAATCCACTCAGAGGTTTCTCACTCCACTTCATAGTAGTCTGTTAGCAACACATCTGTACAGAGGTCAATTACTCAGTGATTCCAACTACAAGCCATTGATTTAGAGGATCAGGCCATGGCAGGAAAGGAGAGGAGCACAAGAGGGAAAAGAGACCGAAGCAGAGGAGGCTGAAGCCGTCCAGATCCTAGCCGAGCTCTCTTTAACGCATCCCCTCGTATATATGTAGATGCTTCCCTCCATGGCTTCTGAGAAGCCCAAGCCCAGTAGCGGCGGCCCATGGTCCAACTCACGACAATGATAGCAAAGGTTGCTGACATAGTATTTCACTCGGAAGAGCCAATAGCCAGTCTGACAGCAGAGGACCAGAAGGCACCCAGGGAGGCCAACAGGAAGACGTTCAACCAGTCGCCATTAGTAACATTTATTACATACGTTATAAGTAACGTATACCTTTATTACCATGATCGAACCCTTGGTTGCTAGGTATTCATGAGGGGCAGCGCAATCTCTATAAGCCTCCCCTCCCCTCTGGCTCAAGCGTTCATACCCCCTGTAACACTCATATTCCACACGACAGAAGCTCCCGAGCACTGAGACGTAGGGATGTTACCTCCATGAGAGGGGCCTGAACTAATACATTCGTGTGTACATCCTCGCTGTAGCTAGGAATCTGCCTTATCCTTATGTACCCCTACCTTCTACTGTTAGGCTTGTTCCCACGACAGTTGGCGCCCACCGTGGGGCAGGCGTCTAAGCGACTTTCGGCAAGGTTGCGATTTTCTCCTTCGTCATGTCTTCCTGCGGCGGTTTGTTCCTTGGCCACGAGATCCGTCTCGGAGCGCTCAGCTTTGTCGCCGATGACTCGACATGGCTTAAGGAAGTGCCTCTAGACGTTGAGGCGCTCCCGATCCATGGGGCGGCGCACTTCCATGCAAGCTCCTGCAGTGTTCTTCGATAGCCATCGACCCCGTTCCTGTCAGCTCTCCCCACTGTTCATCGTCGCAAGTTATCCGGTCACTCGCGGCTCCAATGTTGGGTGAGGCGCGCGACGGCTCGTCAAGCCGCATCTCCTCAGATTGCAGCTATCGAGCCCGCTGAATCACTTCATGGCGTGTTCGACTATGTGTCGGATCAGTCTGACGTTCCTTCCAAATGCGAGAGTTGCGATCCAGCGGTTGAAGTTCTTATGGCTGGCTCTCATCAAAGCCCACCTGGCTTCGGCCACGGCTGACGTGAGACTGGAGAACCGTCGAGTGAGCAATAGCATCGAGATGAGGAGATCCTCCATACGCCCATCGTCCGTGCGACTACCGAGGCCCAGGCCTTGGAGGCCACGCGACTTCAGCTCCAAGAGATGCAGAAAGAACTCGATGAGCGTGCCCGCCAGCGTCCACCATTTCCCAGTCAACTTCAATGACAGTTGTTTCCAACTAGATTTCCGAACAACGTCCAGGAATTCCGTACTCCGGTACTGAATGTTGCAGCAGCCGCTAGGATTGCAGATTCCATTCAGCCATCACGTTCAGAGGCTGACAGAGGTTTGTAGATCCAATGCAGCGCAACAACAGAATTCGGTTGTTTCTCAGTCGCGCAACATGTTGCACAGTAATTCACCCAAGGCGGATACGGTCCAGTCGGCACATAGCCCAGGGTCACCTCTGCATCGCAGGGGCAGAGGTTACCGTGAAGATCAGTATCGAGATCAAGGGCGAGATCAGTTTGCTCCTCGTTTTCACCATGATGACCACCGTCGAGTGCCTACTCCCCCGCGGAGTGGTTTGTATGTGCCCTGACACTATGACGATAGGCACCCGTTCGGTGATGAGCAGAATTCTGGGTTCGACTCGAGAGATATCCTCGCACAGAAGCAGATTGACAGAGGTAGACCTCATAGGGATGGTTACGATAGAGACTATCCGAGTGGAAGTGGTGTCGTTGTCTCTGGGACCGAATGTTTCAACAGAACCATTCGATCTGCTGAGACTCCCCCAACTTCTGGTTGGCGGCTGGGATTAGCAAGTTCACTAGTGAGTCGAAGCCTGAAACATGGCTAGACGATTACCGAATGGCGGTACAGATTAGTGGAGGAAATGACAACATAGCCATGAAGCATTTGTCCTTGATGTTGGATGGTTCAGCCCTTGCGTGGTTGAATCGTTTGGCCCCTTCTAGCATCTACTGCTCGGAGGATCTTGCCCGAGTGTTCATCAGAACTTTTGAGGGCACATGCAAGCGTCTAGCTGGTTTGAGTGATCTGCAGCACTGTTTTCACAAACCCAATGAAACTTTGAGGGATTACATTCAGCGTTGGTCCACCCTACATCACACAGTGGAAAATGTTTCCGAACACCAAGCCATTTATGCCTTCAAGACCGGTGTTAAGTACAGAGAGCTTTACCTGAAGTTTGGTCGGATACGAGATATTTCCCTGAGCAAGATGATGGAAATTTTCACTTAGTACGCCAACGGCCAAGAGGAAGACCGCCTCTGTAGCGGCAAGGGAAAAGTAGTCGATAATGATGCCAGTGGCAATTCCAGTCGAAAACAAAAGCGCAAAGCCAATGGCCTTGCTCAGGCAGAGGCGGCCGCTCTCGCGGTGCAAGGAAAGAATAAGGGGAAACCCAAAGGGCAGTTTACCCCTAAGAAAGTAAAGAATCAGCCCGGAACACACATTATGGATTTACCGTGTGCCATCCACACGAAGAAAGATGAGGAAGGCAATATGATATTGCCGAAACACACCACTCGACACTGCAGATTACTGATCCGATAGTTCAAGAAAGGTTAGTCGAGTGAGAAATCTCCTGGAAAGGAGAATGATGAAGATAAAGAGGAATTCCCTGAGGTCAATGCCACTTTGATGATTTTTGTTGATGTAGAAAGCAAGAGTCGACTCAAAGTTATTAACCGACAGGTCAACATGGTTGTTCTTGCCACCCCCACATATCTTAAATGGTCTCTTACTGCTATCATATTTGACCAGTCAGACCACCCTGCTCATGTCGCTACTCCCGGTCGACAAGCTCTGGTGGTGGGCCCTGTTGTGGGAGGCACTCGACTCCGCAAGGTTCTCATGGACGGAGGGAGTGGTTTGAACATCCTGTATGCGGATACTCTAAAGGGGACGGGCATTTCGATGTCCCGACTCAGCGAAAGTAACATGCAATTCCACGGAGTCATCCCTGGGAAGAAGGCCAAGTCGCTCGGCAGAATTGCATTGGATGTGGTGTTCGGCACCGACAAGAATTTTAACAAGGAGAAATTGACATTTGAAGTTGTCGACTTCTAGAGCGCGTATCATGCCATCCTTGGTCGTCCGGCCTATGCCCATTTCATGGCCCGTCCCTATGATGTGTACCTAAAGTTGAAGATGCCCGGACCCAAGGGCATGATTACAGTCGCAAGGAGGAGTGCTTCAGCAGGGCTTAAAAATTGTCGATCATCAAATGGCTGTGACCGAGTTGGAAGAATACAAGAAGAGTACTGATCCTGCCGACCTGTTGCGTGCCAAGAAGCCGGCTTTCGAGTCTGCTTTTCAGTCGACAGGTGAGGTGAAGCAAGTGCGCATTCACCCGATTGATCATAATACTGCCCCAACCAACATCTCAAGGACACTCGATGGCAAATAGGAAGCCACGCTCATCCAGTTCCTCCGTGAGAACTATGACATCTTTGCATGGAAGCCTGCTGATATGCCGGGTGTACCCAGTGAACTGGCTGAGCACAGACAGAGAGTTGACCCGAAGGCCAAGCCTATGACGGAACACTTGCGTTGGTCAGCAGCAGAGAAACGGAAGGCAATCGGTGAGGAGGTGGCTCGACTCTTGGCGGCCAAGTTCATACGGGAGATTTACCACTCCGAGTGGCTCTCGAACGTCATCATGGTCCCCAAGAAAGATAAGTCACTCCGCATGTTATCAATTTTTTAAACATATCAATCGGGTCTGCCCGAAAGATAATTTTCTGCTCCCCTGCATCGATTAGATTGTCGACTCGACTGCGGGATGCGAGCGTTTATCCATTCTCGATGCCTGCTCTGGTTATCATCAGATCCGTCTGTTTGGTACAGATGAAATAAAGACAGCCTTCATCACCCCTTTCGGGTGTTTCTGTTATACCACCATGCATTTTGGTTTGAAAAATGCTGGCGCTACTTTCATGCATATGATTTAGAAATGCTTACTCAAGCAGATCCCTCGGAATGTCGAGGCTTATATGCACGATATCGTTGTCAAGTCTCACAAAGGTTCTGACCTGCTGATTGACTTGGCAGAAACATTCGCCAATCTAAGGATGTATGATATCAAGTTAAACCCATCCAAGTGCACTTTTGGTGTTCTCGGTGGTAAGTTGCTCAGTTTCCTCGTTTCCGAACGAGGAATCGATGTCAATCCTGAGAAGATCGGTGCCATCACCCGAATGAAAATCCCTGAGCATGTGCACGATGTCCAGAATCTCATAGGTTGCCTAGCGGCATGGAGTAGATTTATTTCTTGTCTCGGGGAGAAAGCATTGCCGTTATACCGATTAATGAAGAAATCAGACACATTCGAGTGGACTCCTGAGGCAGAAGCAGCGTTTGTCGAGCTCAAAGCCCTGCTTTCCACCCAGCCGGTGCTTGTTGCTCCGCACAACAAAGAACCCCTGCGTTTGTACATTGCAGCCACTAATCAAGTTGTCAGTACGGTTCTCACTGTCGAGCAAGAAGAAGAGGGAAAAGCTTATAAAGTCGTCCAGTTTACTATATCTCTAAAGTGTTGACTCCTTCAAAGCAAAGGTACCCTCATTACCAGAAGCTTGTCTATGGTATATATTTATCAGCAAAGAAGGTGGCACACTACTTCCAAGATCACTGAATCTCAGTGGTCAGCGATGCTCCACTGTTTGAGATCCTGAACAATCGAGATGCGACTGGCCGAGTGGCCAGATGGAATATTGAGCTCCTCTATTTCGATATCAAGTTTGAAGCAAAAAAAGGCAATCAAATCTCAAGCCCTGGCTGATTTCATGGCTGAGTGGATGGAACAACACCAACCAACTCAAATTCACTCAGCACACTGGACTATGTTCTTTGATGGTTCTAAGATCTTGAATGGGTCTGGTGCTGGCATAGTTCAGTTATGTCCAAAGAGTGACAAGCTCAGTTATGTCCTTCAGATTCACTTTGATTCCTCCAATAACGAAGCTGAATACGAAGCGCTCCTATACGGGTTGCGTATGGCCATCTCACGCGGCGTCCGACGCCTGATGATTTACGATGACTCTGATTTAGTGGTTAACAAGGTGATGAAAGAGTGGGATGTCAGGAACCCTGCTATGACTGGATACTGCAATGCAATAAGAAACCTTGAGAAGAAGCTTGAAGGTTTGGAACTTCACCATATTCCCCAAGTGAAGAATCAAGTAGCTGATGATTTAGCAAAGATTGGGTCCACTCGGAAGCCTGTGCCTAACAATGTGTTTCTGGAACATCTACATTCTCCTTCGGTGCAAGAAGATCCCTTCACTGAAGAGCCCCCACAAGCAATGAGCGCCTCTAATCCGACTGAGGTTGATGTCCCCGCAGTCATAGAACTGGTGATGGAGATTCTGGTTCTCATGCCCGACTGGACGGTGCCTTATATTGCATAAATTATGAGGCATGAACTCCCAAATGATGAGGTTGAAGCTCGACAAATTGTTCGCCTTTACTGTGATGGATGGACAACTTTGCACAGAAAGCATAACTGGCGTGACTCAGTGGTGCGTCTCTCCTAAAGAAGTTCGACTGATTTTGGAGGAAATTCACTCGGGGACCTGTGGTCATCATGCGTCCTCTCGCACGATTGTTGCCAAAGCATACTGAGCTGGTTTCTTCTGGCCACGCGCCAATGAAATGGCTAAGGAGATTTTTGATCATTGTGAAGGGTGCCAGTTCTATTCAAACTTGTCGCACAATCCCGCATCCGCCTTGAAGACTATTCCACTCGTCTGGCCATTCGCTGCATGGGGTTTGGATATGGCCGGTCTCTTTCGAATGAGCCAGACTGGATTTACTCACTTACTTGTAGCAGTCAACAAATTCACTAAGTGGATTGAGGCTAGGCCCATAAAGAAGCTAAACTCACGCACTGCTATCAAATTCATGAAAGAGATAACATTCTGATACGGAGTTCTCCACAATATCATTACAAACAATGGCTCAAACTTTGACTCGAAAGAGTTCAGACACTTGTGCTTCACCCAAGGCACTCGGGTGGATTACACATCCGCTGCGCACCCCCAGACTAATGGTCAAGCTGAGTGAGCAAACGGCCTTATCCTCCAAGGGATGAAGCCTCGACTCATGCGAGATCTCGAGCATGCAGCTGGAGCTTGGGTTACTAAATGGACATCTGTTCTGTGGGGCTTGAGAACGACTCCTAATCGGTCGACATGACGCACTCCTTTCTTCGTGGTGTATGGAGCCAAAGCTCCCCTTGTGTAGATCTTTACTCCGAGGCTGAGGCTAAGCAAGACACGGCAAGACGGTGTAGATATCTTGGAAGAAGAACGCGAAATGGCTCTGATTCGGTCGACTGTGTATTAGCAAGATCTGTGTTGCTTCCATGCGAAGCACGTCAAGAGTCGGCCGTTCCATGAAGGTGATCTTGTGCTCCGAGTGGATCAACAGCGACCTCACAAGCTCGCCCCAGTATGGGAAAGTCCTTTCATCATCACCAAAGTACTGAACAATGGAGCCTACCACCTCTACAACCTCAAGAACAATATCAACGAGCCGCGTGCCTGGGACGCAGATTTACTTCGACATTTTTATACTTGACGTTTGAGTTGTTTTGATGTAATAAGAGTACTCCAGACAACGTCATTTATCAAATTGATGACTCCCGCAGTCTATTGTCGATTCTGATCGTGCAATCTCACATTCAAAAACAATCTGAGTGATGAGCGATCCTCTCACTAAGAGGCTTAGCTACGAACCAGCCTTCGCCTAAGTTAAAAAAAACTTCCAAGTGGATAACATCCTATTCAGTCGAAAACTTAGTTGCGAACCATTCTTCGTCTAAGTTCAAAACACTTCGAGTGACGAGCGATCCTCTCACTCGGGGGCTTAGCTGCGAACCAGTTTTCGCCTAAGTTAAAAAAAACTTCCAAGTGGATAACATCCTATTCACTAGGAAACTTAGCTGTCAATCAGTCTTCGTCTAAGTTTAGAACACTTCGAGTGATGAGCGATCCTCTCACTCGGGGGCTTAGCTGCGAACTAGTTTTCGCCTAAGTTAAAAACCCTTCCGAGTGGATAACATCTCGTTCACTCGGAAATTTAGCTACGAATCAGTCTTCGTCTAAGTTCAAAACTTCTTCAAGTGATGAGCGACCCTCTCACTTGGGGGCTTAGCTGCGAACCAGTCTTCATCTAAGTTCAAAACACTTTGAGTGACGAGCGATCCTCTCACTCGGGGGCTTAGCTGCGAACCAGTTTTCACCTAAATTAAAAAAAACTTTCGAGTGGATAACATCCTATTCACTCGGAAACTTAGTTGCGAATCAGTCTCCGCCTAAGTTCAGAACACTTCGAGTGATGAGCGATCCTCTCACTCGGGGACTTAGCTACGAACCAGTTTTTGCCTAAGTTAAAAACCCTTCCGAGTGGACAACATACTGTTCACTCGGAAACTTAGCTGCGAATCAGTCTTCGTCTAAGTTCAAAACTTCTTCGAGTGATGAGCGACTCTCTCACTCGGGGGCTTAGCTGTGAACCAGCTTTCTCCTAAGTTAAAAACCTCACCGAGTAGATAGCACCCTATTCAGTCGGAATCTTAGCTGCAAATCGGTCTTTGCCTAAGTTAAAAAACTCTCCTGAGTAATGAGCATTCTTCTCACTCGGGGACTTAGCTGCGAACCGGTTTTTGCCTAAGCTCAAAATTCTTCCAAGTGATGAATACCCATTCCATCCGGGAAGAAAACAAGCTTAGCCAAGCAAAGGATTGAAAGCAAAATGCAAATAAATCTACAATTCTTAGCACGGATAAAAGTTGCCTACGCAAGCGGGAGTACTCAGGCTTAAGGCCTGAACGAAGTTTTAAAACGGTTACACCATCACTCGGCATACCGAGGCAAATAAAGTTTTAACTGTGATCAAAGTTTTATCAAGCACCCGTGGGACTCGCAGGCTCAACAAAGGTGTCCAGATCAATCCCATCAGCAATCCGAGTGGCTGCTTCGATGAAGGTCTCCATGAAGTCCTCAAATTGAAGTTTCTTCCTGTTGCCCACTTGGAGAGTCTTCAGCTTGTCCTCCTTCGCCTCCTTTCAATGGACCCGGGCGAGTGAAAGCACCACGTCGGCTCCGCAACGAGAAGCAGATTTTTCCATGCTTGCACTCGACTGGTAATTTTGTTGAGGCAAGTCATCAAAAACTCGAGGTCAGTCTGGAGGGTGTCTTATGGACATAGTTCTTTGTCGATCTTCTCCAGTGCAGCCTTCAGCCGAGTGATACACTCTTGAACACTTCTAAGACCAACATCAAGCCGAAACATGTTCATGGCCACCGCCTCCCCGATGGGTGACTTGGTGGGGGTCCAAATTTGGCTCAATCTCTTCAGTCTCCTTGTCGACGTCTTGACAGAATTCTATATGAAGGGAGAATGAAAGGATGGTGACACTACTGTTCTGTAGAAATCAATGAAAATCGCTCGACGAAAGAAAGTTACCTTCGAGCATGCTGAACATCTTCTTCGCGAAGTCTCCTAAGTATTTCTCCAGACCATTACTCCTCTTGTTCAGCTGTTCAGTCTTCCTCATCCAGTCAGCCCGTTCCTGCTTGAATTTGGTGTTTTCATCTTCCAACTTTTTGGTTGCGGCTATTGGAAATATGCCCTAGAGGCAATAATAAAATGGTTATTATTATATTTCCTTGTTCATGATAATCGTTTATTGTCCATGCTATAATTGTATTGATTGGAAACATGTTGCATGTGTGGATACATAGACAACACTTTGTCCCTAGTATGCTTCTAGTAGACTAGCTTGTTGATCAAAGATGGTCAAGGTTTCCTAGCCATTGACGAGATGTCATTTGGTAACAGGATCACATCATTGGGAGAATGATTTGATGGACAAGACCCAAACTATAAACATAGAATATGATCATGTCAGTTTATTGCTATAGTGTTCTGCATGTTAAGTATATGTTCCTATGACCATGAGATCATGCAACTCACTAACACTGGAGGAGTGTCTTGTGTGTATCAAACATCGCAACATAACTGGGTGACTATAAAGGTGCTCTACAGGTATCTCCGAGAGTGTCTCTTGAGTGGGTATGGATCAAGACTGGGATTTGTTACTCCGTGTGACGGAGAGGTATCTCAGGGCCCACTCGGTAATACGACATCACAACAAGCCTTGCAAGCAATGTGACTAAAGTTTTAGACACGGGATCTTGTATTATGTAATGATTAAAGAGACTTACAGATAACAAGATTGAACTAGGTATAGAGATACCGACGATCGAATCTCGGGCAAGTAACATACCGAAGAACAAAGGGAATAGCATACGGGGTTAACTGAATCCTTTACGTAGAGGTTCAACTGATAAAGAACTTCGTAGAATATGTAGGAACCAATATGGGCATCTAGGTCCCTCTATTGGTTATTGACCGTAGAGGTGTCTCGGTCATGTCTATATAGTTCTCGAACCCGCAGGGTCTCGACACTTAAGGTTCGATGACGTTTCGGTAGTATAGAATTATTTATGGTGGTGACCAAAGGTTGTTCGGAGTCCCAGATGAGATCCCGGACATCACAAGGAGCTTCGGAATGGTCCGGAGGTAAAGATTGATATATAGGAAGTCCTGTTTTGGTCACCGAAAAAGCTTCGGGCTCATCGGTAGTGTACCGGGAGTGCCGGGAGGGTACCGGGGGACCATCGGGAGGGGTATTTCGACCCAAGAGGCTACATGGGTTGTGGGAGGAGGAATACCAAACCTTAGTGGGCTGTCCAGAGTCCCACAATAGTCCCATGCAGCTAGGAGTAGAGACCCAAAAGGAAAAGGTGGAAAAGGAGTTTCCAAGTGGGAGAGAAGGAGTCCTAATCCTACTAGGAATGGAGGAGGACTCCTCCTCCTCCCACTTCGGCCAAACCAAAGGGTAGCCTCTTGGGCGCCAAGTCTCCTCCCTCCCTCCCTCCTCCTAAATATACTAGAGGTATTGAGGGGTTTTCACAATAGAAATCAGCCACGTGCTACGCTCTCCTCTAGATCGTAGTTTCTCCTCTAGATCGTTTCAGCAGTGCTTAGGCGAAGCCCTGCTGGAATTGTTCCACCACCATCGCCGCCACACCGTCGCCCTGCCAGAGTACTCATCTACCTATCCGCTCCCTCTTGCTGGATCAAGAAGGTGGAGATCGTCATCAAGCTGTACGTGTGCTGAACGCGGAGGTGACGTCCGTTTGACGCTAGATCGGGACGGGTCGTGATTGGGTCACAGGACACTCGACGATTTGGATACAAAGACGTTCGACTACATCAACCACGTTTCTTAACGCTTCCCGCTTAGCGATCTACAAGGGTATGTAGATCCACTCTCCCCCTCGTAGATACTCATCACTATGGATAGATCTTGCGTGTGCGTAGAATTTTTTTTGTTTCCCATGCAACGTTCTCCAACAGCGGCAAGTTTCTTCTCGGCAGCCTCGGTTTTCTCTCTCGTCACCTTCTAAGCATCAGCGCGTGCTTTGTCCTTGTATTCAAGCGCCTTCTTCATGGTATCTAAAGAAATAATATTGTTGAGTCGCGCTTGGAGTCGGCGGTTCTCATCACGCACGTTTGTTTGAGTGAGGACACTCGGTTCAAAGGATGGAAGATGAGAGTGATAGTGCAGTTGGTTGACAAAGATTACCTCCTAGGGTCCTCAGCTCAGTCTGTGCATGATCCAGCTTGTTCTTGGACACTTCCAGATCTAGTTGTAGTTGATTCTTCTCCTTCTCCAGGTCGATGTACCGAGTCCCAAGTTCACGGGCTTTCTGAATTTAACAAAGAAGTAATTCAATCGACATTAATATTTCTCCACTCCCGAGTGGAAAGAAGTAAGCTCAGTCGACTAGATGGCGGCCCGCCGCCCCACCCCACACCCTTGTAAAGCGTCATATCATGGTTGATGGAAATGATGTCCATGAAACCTACGTCATATCATGGTTGATGGAAATGATGTCCATGAAACTTGCGTCATATCATGGTTGATGGAAATGATATCCAAGAAACCGGCAGGATAGGTTCTGACCACTCCATCCCCAAGACAAGAATTCAGAAGTAGAGATGCTAAGGAAAAAAGCGCTCACTCGACGAACTGAGCGACAAGCATACTCTGCGTACGAAAAAGGACCCTGAGTCCAAGTTCTTAAGACAACTGCCCATTGTAAACGATCGACAGTAGTCTCGGGGACTACACCCAGTGGGTGCACTCAGCGTGCCCCCACTGGATACAACTCCAATCGACCAGGTATGACCTGTCTAAAAAAACTTTGTCTCTATCAGACCCCCGCCGATGCCAGCACACGACGACGGTCTCAGGGAGTACACCCAGCGGGTGCACTCAGCGTGCTCCCACTGGACCTACTATCACTCGACTAGGTCCGGCCTGTCGAATGTCAAGTGATTATCAAAACAATTCTAAGACCCCTGCCGATGACATCACCATTCGACATCGGTCTCGGGGACCACTGGACCTGAAACCACTCAACTAAGACCTGATCTACTCATCGGGAAAACAAGCAAATATGTATCAAAAAGAAAAAACCGAGCTAGCATCATAAGCCAATTTGCGGCCTCATATGCCTCCTTTGTATCAAGCATCATGTGCTCAGCCTGGATCATGGCTTCTTTGCCAGCTCCAGTCTGGTCTTCTGGGACGCAATATAGAGGGAAGGCAAGCGTCGGGTGAGTTGATGCTGCGGCTGGAGTAACAAGAGTTGCCTGAGGTTGCCCGATTGGTGTCAAGGCCACAAGAGTTGAAGTGGCAAGTGGCGCACTCGACAGCGGGGCCGCAAGTTCAGTTCTTGCTCGAGACAAAACGCCAAGTCCTTTAGACGATTTTGTAGTCGGCTTACGAGGCGTCTGCCCTGATGGTGTTCGCCAAGAGCGTATGCGTGGGGTACCCAAGGTCATACCTTCACCCCCTGTACACGTCTGCGGCTCCTCATTGTCCTCCAACTAGATGACGTCTGCAACTACCAATCGACAAGGCTAGCTTAGTCACTCGATGAGTCATTTTCAAAGAAAAAACAAAGCAGAGTGAAGGCTTGTTATACCTCGTTGAGAGGTGGCCGCGTCAGCATTATCCACATCCATATGCTCCTCTTCATCTCATGGTGGAGACATCACCAAGGTAGCGGCTCTGACAGGAAAATTTCACTCGGTCAGCAAAGATATGAAGTTCTACAACAGCAAAAGGAAAAGGAAAATGAACACTCACGTTGAGGTGACAGGCATGGCAATCTTCATGCGGGGCAAAGCCTTCCAAGGTTTTGGCGCGTCGGACCTGGGCTGTTTCGCAACCCATTCAGTCAACTCAAGTGGTGTAGCCCGGTCGCGCTTCGGGTTCCTGGTGCTTGGCGTCAAGGTTTTGCTTGGGGCAGCCACTGGGTCTTGGCGCTACTTAGAACGATGCTCGGTGCATGGAGGAGACTCAGCCTCTTCCTCGCTCTCCTCCGAGTCCTCATAATTGCCTTCGCTGTCCTCGACATAATCAACGTCTACGCTGCCGCCCTCGCTCTCTTCTTCGTCATCGGGCTGATCTCCATTCCACACGGGCGAATACATGTTCATTAACTCCTGCGAGATACAAATAGAAAAGTAAGTCTACTGATGATCCAACCACTCGACGAAACGTGAAAGCATTCGACAAAGATATAACTTACCAGATTCGGCGGCGGGTTCTTAGCAGAGAAGGGAAAGATTCGCTTGGCTCCTAGGGGGTTGTCATAGGACAGTGATGCTTCGAAGCCACTATGCAATAGTCTTCTCAGAGACTTCCTCAGGATGTGTCCGAGTGGTGTCCTTAGCATCTGAATAGTGCCACATAGTGTGGTCCCTCGCTTGAAGGGGCTGGATCCGTCGACTGAGAAATGTCTCCAGCAGATCCAAACCAGTCACTCCACCACGAACCAGATTTACTACCATGTTCACTACAATTCTTACCTGGACTTTCTCTCCTTCTATCAATGATAGTGATTTGGGAGTAGTGGGTCGCTCTGGTGAGAAGGGGGGAAGGCCAGTCGACATGTTGGGAGATGCAACGTCGTTACAGTAAAACCAAGTTGACTGCTAGCCCCGAATAGATTCAGGAAAACTCATCGACGGAAATGCACTCCTGGCCCTCTTTTGGAGTCCCGGGCCACCACATAACTAGATGACATGGGTCTTACTATCATCTGGGTTGGCTTTTTTGACCGACTGGGATCGTATAGTGAAGATATGTTTGAACAAACCCCAATGAGGGGGACAGCCCAAGAAGCATTCGCACAAGGTTACGAAAGCGGCAACATACGAGATGGCATTCATAGGGAAGTGGTGAAGTTGCGCTTTGAAAAAGTTCAAGAATCCACGTATGAATGGATGGGGAGGCAGAGAAAAACCTCGCTCGATGTCGGTGATGAGGAGGACTCGCTCTCCTTCATGCGGCTCCGGCTTGATCTCCCCCTCCGACAGCCTCCACGAGCCATCAGCTATTAGCCCGTCGGCGACGAGGTTCTGGACGTCCTCCACCGTGATGGTCGACGGGAGAAAATCCCCTTGGATCCACCCCGGCGGCGCCGTGAACCGGGCACCCGACGACTTCTTCGCCTTGGCCCCCTTCTTGGCGCGCTCAAGCTTCTCCATCGTGCTCTTCGTCATCGCGGCGATGGTCATCGAGGCGGGGCTGAGCGATGTGCGTGGAGCAGAGGAGTCGGAGGAAAAGAGGGGAATGGGGAGAAGCGATGTGCCGGCCTCTGCGCAGTCCTTTCTTATATGTGCCCGAGTGAATCGCTGACCTGCGGGCCCACCGGATCTCTGTAAATCCCGATCGCAGAGGAAGTGTTGTACGTGGCATAAAAGGAGGCGGAAAGATCGAGGCATCATGCCCCCACTTGCCCCAGTCATTGCGCTATCTTCGCGCGGCGTGCGCTTCCCAAATTTTTGAATCCCGTGAAATATAGGCCCGACGAAGCGACCTGTCGCATCAAAAGATCTTGTTGTTCATTCAGAACTGAGTCTGTTCTCAAGTTCACTCGGACGCTTATCAAGGCGGAAACGATCAGGGTGAAGGATAAAGACTCCACTCGATGCAGATTTCCGTAAAGCCCTGGAATGCATTTGGAATTTTTGTGCCTTATCAGAACCAGCATCGATCCCTTTTTCACTCGAACCCCGATCCATTCGGAGGCTAATGATGAGGATATGTACCTAGGGTAGGGTCCTAGGCCTGACCTACATACCCTACCTAAGGACACTGCATTGGAGGACTTAAAGATTACAAGGAGGACTCCGACTAAAGTCACCATCCTGCATGAGTCACTCGACAGATAATCCACTCGGAGGTTTCTCCCTCCACTCGACAATAGTCTTTCACTCGGAAGTGCCAATAGCCAGTCGATAACAGAAGACCAGAAGGCACCCAGGGAGGCCAACTGGCAGGCGTTCAACCAGTCACCATTAGTAGCATTTATTACATACGTTATCAGTAACGTATACCTTTATTACCACGATCGAACCCTTGCACTAGTAGAATGTCGATCAGTAGTCCCGGTCGGGATGTTCCTTTAGTACCGGTTCCCCAACCGGTACTAACGGGTCGGGACTAAAGGTCCAGACCTTTAGTATCGGCTGGCCCATGGACCGGTACTAAAGGCCCACCACGTGGCTGCTTGCGTGTGCTGGTGGTGGAGGACCTTTAGTACCGGTTGGTGATACCAACCGGTACTAAGTGTTACCAACCGGTTTTTAAAATATATCTTTTTGTTTTGGGTTTTTTTTATTTTTTTCTGATTTTCAAATCTGTGAATTATCTGACAATTTAATCTCTAATCACCCATATTCACTGCTTTTGAATTATTTGACAATTTAATCTCTAATCACCCTCGCTCCAAATTATCTAACTTCCCAACCGGTCACTCATCCTCTCACTGCTCTAACCCGAGCACGCTTAACTTTCGAGTTCTATCACCCTTTGTTTCCAAGTCTGCACTTGTTGTTTTCTTGACAATAGTAAGCTATCAGTCCTATTAACCCTTAGGTCTAGATGTCACATTATTTAATTTTTTGAATTCCAAACAATTACTAAAATAAAAAATATATTGAATTTCTATGAAAATAAAATAAGTAATATTATTATTTTATTCATTTTTTTGCCATATATTCAATTCATATGGCATAATTAATATCTTTAAATCTGTAAATCGAAATTCAACAAATAATATATCCATTATTATCAGAAAAATGTGAGGAATCCAAATATGACACCATTTATTTATTTTTAAATAAATTATTTTTAATTTTTTTTTATTTTGTAGGAAAAAATCATCTTTTTGAAATAACTTTTTTTACTTTTAGGATTTCAAGAATCTGAGAAAACTTCACCGGGTAAACCCCGGTGAAATCGAGTCCCAATTTTTCTCTAGTTTTTCTGATATATTAAACTAACCCCGGTGATCCTCTAACATGTGTTTCAACTTCAACCTCTCCTTGTCATTTTCGCAGTTTCTCTTTGCATTAGCAATGACCCGACCCAAATCATCAGCAGGCTCATCTGATGCCTCTTCTTCAGCTTCCCCCATTGATGCCTCTTCTTCAGCTTCCCCCATTGTTGTATCAGCGAAAGGATAGGTGTCATCATCCTATTCTTCTACATTGTCTTCCATTATAACCCCTCTTTCTTCGTGCTTGGTCCAACAGCTATAGCCGGACATGAAACCGGACTTCAGCAGGTGGTAGTGAAGGGTTTTTGAGGTAGAGTAATTCCTATCATTCTTACAGTCACGACATGGACAACACATCAAACCATTATGCTTGTTTGCCTCAGCCACACGAATAAAATCATGCATGCCATTAAGAAACCTTGGACTTAGTCAGAAAGGGTTGAAAATTGATGATGTGGCTTTGAATGGTGAATTTTGAACACACAAAAAGCCTTGAGTTCAAATAAGTTCAAGAAAATGAAATGTCTTTTGCAACAGATGAGTTTATGTCCGAAACCCTGATACTTCGAAAGAGACTGTCCGTTTTGTACACGAAGTGCAT
This sequence comes from Hordeum marinum, assembly GCA_022496015.1. Lineage (NCBI taxonomy): Eukaryota > Viridiplantae > Streptophyta > Magnoliopsida > Poales > Poaceae > Hordeum > Hordeum marinum. Next base: position 551,424,373 of record CM039674.1, on the reverse strand, counting down.
CCAGCTTTTGCCGTCACCCTCTCAACTTTGTAGCACATACTATGTGGGTGAAATGATGATAACATGCCAACTTTCAACCTTTTCAGAGTTCATTTGTAGTGCTTTTCAATTTCAGGGTCATTTAGCTCAAAAAAATCAATAACTGCGTGAAAAATAACAAATGAAGTCAGAAGGGGTTGAAAATTGATTATGTGGCTTTGCATGGTGCATTTTGAACACACAAAAAACCTGGAGTTCAAATAAATTCAAGAAAATGAAATGTCTTTTGTCACCGATGAGTTTCCGTCCGAAACCTTGATACTTTGAAAGAGACTGTCCGTTTTGTACACGAAGTGCATCCAACTTTTGCCGTAACCCTCTCAACTTTTTAGCACATTCTATGTGGGTGAAATGATGATACCATGCCAACTTTCAACCTTTTCAGAGTTCATTTGTAGTGCTTTTCAAGTTCAGGGTCATTTAGCTCAAAACAATTAGTAAGTGCATGAAAAATACCAAATGAAGTCAGAAAGGGTTGAAAATTGATGATATGGCTTTGAATGGTGCATTTTGAACACACAAAAATCCTGGAGTTCAAATCAGTTCAAGAAAATGAAATGCCTTTTTGTAACAGATGAGATTATGTCCGAAACCCTGATACTTCGAAAGAGACTGTCTGTTTTGTACACGAATTGCATCCAGCTTTTGCCGTAACCCTCTCAACTTTTTACCACATGCTATGTGGGTGAAATGATGATAACATGCCAACTTTCAACCTTTTCAGAGTTCATTTGTAGTGCTTTTCAATTTCAGGGTCATTTAGCTAAAAAATCAATAACTGCATGAAAAATACCAAATGAAGTCAGAAGGGGTTCAAAATTGATGATGTGGTTTTGAATGGTGCATTTTGAACACACAAAAAACCTGGAGTTCAAATAAATTCAAGAAAATGAAATGTCTTTTGTAACCGATGAGTTTCCGTCCGAAACCCTGATACTTCGAAAGATACTGTCCGTTTTGTACACGAAGTGCATCCGGCTTTTGCCGTAACCCTCTCAACTTTTTAGCACATGCTATGTTGGATAAATGATGATACCATGCCAACTTTCAACCTTTTCAGAGTTCATTTGTAGGGCTTTTCAATTTCAGGGTCATTTAGCTAAAAAAAATCAATAACTGCATGAAAAATAACAAATGAAGTCAGAAAGGGTTCAAAATTGATGATGTGGCTTTGAATGGTGCATTTTGAACACATGAAAATCCTGGAGTTCAAATAAGTTCAAGAAAACGAAATGCCTTTTGCAACAGATAAGTTTATGTCCGAAACCCTGATACTTCGAAAGAGACTGTCCGCTTTGTACACGAAGTGCATCCAGCTTTTGTCGTAACCCTCTCAACTTTCTAGCACATACTATGTGGGTGAAATGATGATACCATGCCAACTTTCAACCTTTTCAGAGTTCATTTGTAGTGCTTTTCAATTTAAGGGTCATTTAGCTCAAAAAAAATCGATAACTGCATGAAAAATAACAAATGAAGTCAGAAGGGATTGAAAATTCATTATGTGGCTTTGGATGGTGCATTTTGAACACACAAAAAACCTGGAGTTTAAATAAATTCAAGAAAATAAAATGTCTTTTGTAACCGATGAGTTTCTGTCCGAAACCCTGATATTTCGAAAGAGACTGTCCGTTTTGTACACGAAGTGCATCCAACTTTTGCCGTGACCCTCTCAACTTTTTAGCACATGCTATGTGGGTGAAATGATGATACCATGCCAACTTTCAACCTTTTCAGAGTTCATTTGTAGTGCTTTTCAATTTCAGGGTCATTTAGCTCAAAAAAAATTAGTAAGTGCATGAAAAATACCAAATGAAGTCAGAAAGGGTTGAAAATTGATGATGTGGCTTTGAATGGTGCATTTTGAACACACAAAAAGCCTGGAGTTCAAATAAGTTCAAGAAAATGAAATGCCTTTTTGTAACAGATGAGTTTATGTTCGAAACCCTGATACTTCGAAAGAGACTGTCCGTTTTGTACACGAAGTGCATCCAGCTTTTGTTGTAACCCTCTCAACTTTTTAGCACATGGTATGTGGGTGAAATGATGATACAATGGCAACTTTCAACCTTTTCAGAGTTCGTTTGTAGTGCTTTTCAATTTCAGGGTCATTTAGCTCAAAAAAAAATCAATAACTGCATGAAAAATAACAAATATAGTCAAAAGGGGTTGAAAATTGATGATGTGGCTTTGAATGGTATATTTTGAACACACAAAAAACCTGGAGTTCAAATAAATTCAAGAAAATGAAATGCCTGTTTGTAACCGATGAGTTTCCGTCCGAAACCCTTATACTTCGAAAGAGACTGTCCGTTTTGTACACGAAGTGCATCCTGCTTTTGCCGTAACCCTCTCAACTTTTTAGCACATGCTATGTGGATGAATTGATGATACCATGCCAACTTTCAACCTTTTCAGAGTTCATTTGTAGTGCTTTTCAATTTCAGGGTCATTCAGCTAAAAAAATCAATAACTGCATGAAAAATACCAAATGAAGTCAGAAGGGGTTCAAAATTTATGATGTGGCTTTGAATGGTGCATTTTGAACACACAAAAAACCTGGAGTTCAAATAAATTCAAGAAAATGAAATGTCTTTTGTAACCGATGAGTTTCCGTCTGAAACCCTGATACTTCGAAAGATACTGTCCGTTTTGTACACGAAGTGCATCCGGCTTTTGCCGTAACCCTCTCAAATTTTTAGCACATGCTATGTGGGAGAAATGATGATACCATGCCAACTTTCAACCTTTTCAGATTCATTTGTAGGGCTTTTCAATTTTAGGGTCATTTAGCTTAAAAAAATCAATAACTGCATGAAAAATAACAAACGAAGTCAGAAAGGGTTGAAAATTGATGATGTGGTTTTGAATGGTGCATTTTGAACACACGAAAATCCTGGAGTTCAAATAAGTTCAAGAAAACGAAATGCCTTTTGCAACAGATAAGTTTATGTCCGAAACCCTGGTACTTCGAAAGAGACTGTCCGCTTTGTAGAAGAAGTGCATCCAGCTTTTGTTGTAACCCTCTCAACTTTTTAGCACATACTATGTGGGTGAAATGATGATATCATGCCAACTTTCAACCTTTTCAGAGTTCATTTGTAGTGCTTTTCAATTTCAGGGTCATTTAGCTCAAAAAAAAATCAATAACTGCGTGAAAAATAACAAATGAAGTCAGAAGGGGTTGAAAATTGATTATGTGGCTTTGAATGGTGCATTTTGAACACACAAAAAACCTGGAGTTTAAATAAATTCAAGAAAATGAAATGTCTTTTGTAACCGATGAGTTTCTGTCCGAAACATTGATATTTCGTAAGAGACTGTCCGTTTTGTACACGAAGTGCATCCAACTTTTGTCGTGACCCTCTCAACTTTTTAGCACATGCTATGTGGGTGAAATGATGATACCATGCCAATTTTCAACCTTTTCAGAGTTCATTTGTAGTGCTTTTCAATTTCAGGGTCATTTAGCTCAAAAAAATTAGTAAGTGCATGAAAAATACCAAATGAAGTCAGAAAGGGTTGAAAATTGATGATGTAGCTTTGAATGGTGCATTTTGAACACACAAAAAGCCTGGAGTTCAAATAAGTTCAAGAAAATGAAATGCCTTTTTGTAACAGATGAGTTTATGTCCGAAACCCTGATACTTCGAAAGAGACTGTCCGTTTTGTACACGAAGTACATCCAGCTTTTGCTGTAACCCTCTCAACTTTTTAGCACATGGTATGTGGGTGAAATGATGATACAATGGCAACTTTCAACCTTTTCAGAGTTCGTTTGTAATGCTTTTCAATTTCAGGGTCATTTAGCTCAAAAAATCAATAACTGCATGAAAAATAACAAATTAAGTAAAAAGGGGTTGAAAATTGATGATGTGGCTTTGAATGGTGCATTTTGAACACACAAAAAACCTGGAGTTCAAATAAATTCAAGAAAATGAAATGCCTGTTTGTAACCGATGAGTTTCCGTCCGAAACCCTTATACTTCGAAAGAGACTGTCCGTTTTGTACCCGAAGTGCATCCAGGTTTTGCCGTAACCCTCTCAACTTTTTAGCACATGCTATGAGGATGAAATGATGATACCATGCCAACTTTCAACCTTTTCAGCGTTCGTTTGTAGTGCTTTTCAATTTCAGGGTCATTTAGCTCAAAAAAAATCAATAACTGCATGAAAAATAACAAATGAAGTCAGAAGGGGTTGAAAATTGATGATGTGGCTTTGAATAGTGCATTTTGAACACACAAAAAACCTTGATATCAAATAAATTCAAGAAAATGAAATGTCTTTTGTAACCGATGAGTTTCCGTCCGAAACCCTGATACTTCGAAAGAGACTGTCCGTTTTGTACACGAAGTGCATCCAGCTTTTGTCGTAACCCTCTCAACTTTTTAGCACATGCTATGTGGGTGAAATGATGATACCATGCCAACTTTCAACCTTTTCAGAGTTCATTTGTAGGGCTTTTCAATTTCAGGGTCATTTAGCTCAAAAAAATCAATAACTGCATGAAAAATAACAAATGAAGTCAGAAAGGGTTGAAACTTGATGATGTGGCTTTGAATGGTGCATTTTGAACACACACAAATCCTGGAGTTCAAATAAGTTGAAGAAAATGAAATGCCTTTTGTAACAGATGAGTTTCCGTCCGAAACCCTGATACTTCGAAAGAGACTGTCCGTTTTGTACATGAAGTGCATCCAGCAAAAAGAATGAACTAAAAATAATCAATTTAATATTATTTTATGAACTATAATATTATTCAATAGCAAAAAGAATCAACTAAAAAGCTTTTATAAAACTCTAATAGCAAAAAGAAACTCTAAAAGCTTTTATAAACCTCTAGTATTTTTAAAACTAAAATTATATAAAACCTAAAAATTACCGTATGTGTAGGAAGTCTTTAGTACCGGCTGGTGAGACCAGCCGGTACTAAAGGTTGCCCTTTAGTACCGGTTGGTGTCACCAGCCGGTACTAAAGGTGCACGCGGGGCCCAAGTCTGACCAAAAGTCTGCCACGCCCCTTTAGTACCGGCTCGTGACACGAACCGGTACTAAATATTGCTCACGAGCCGGTACTAAAGGTTGCCCTGCTCCTAGCCGTTGGAGCCGGCACGAACCAGGACTAATACCGTCTTTAGTACCGACTCGTAACCAGACCGGGACTAATGCTTGGGACGAAAGGTTTATTTTCTACTAGTGTTGGTTGCTGGGTATTCATGAGGGGCAGCGCACTCTATATAAGCCACCACTCCCCTCTGGCATAAGGGTTCGCATCCCTGTAACACTCATATTCCACACGACAGAAGCTCCCGAGCACTCAAACGTATGGATGTTACCTCCACTAGAGAGGGCTGAACTCATACATTCGTGTGTACATCCTCACCGTAGCTAGGACTCTACCCTCTCCTTACGTATCCCTACCTTCTATTGTCAGGCTTGTTCCCATGACAATAGGAAATTAGGTTCACGTGATAACTGCTTCCACATGCATGATAGTTCTTCAGCGTGCACCTTTCCATTGTGGATCCCTAGCTTAGGAAAATGGAACAGTTCATGCATGTTAGGTGACGATGGCTGAAATGATAATGCAGTTCTTAACACCCATCCTCGTCAGATAGATGGGCCATTCGGTGTAAAGGCATTGCTGGATTACCTAGCAGGGTGTATTCAAAGGATACCGGACGTCCAGTTTCAAGGAAATAATTATTACAATCATCCATTAGTGCTTCCAGAGTATATGACTTGACCCCGCACTTGGAGCAATTGTTTCGCACAACTTTTAGGCATCCCACACGTTCTATAAATTTCTATTTATTTATGCCAAAGTTAATTAACTATATACTCTCTAGAAATAGTTACCAAGATCTTTGTTAAACATGTTACTATGGAGCTCTTCACAAATTATTTGAAGATACTGAACTATATGTGAACACATAAATGCCACAGATTAATTTAGAGAGTAATGTCATCTTTACTTTTATCTACAAATAAAATAGAAGAATAGCCTTTTGGAAACAATATCTCAAACAAACACCATCACAAAAATGTTGTCTCAACTTAATGCATATGTATTTTTAATCGAAACATTAGAATTATGTATACAAACACTATATCCTAATACTTAGCGCTACTATTTGTTGGATTTTTTGTTAGTAAAAAATAATGGCAAACAATATCTTATAAAAAATAAACAAGTTTAGTATAACAAGCTAGAATGTTTTACATTAATTTGGGTAAACTATTAATGATTGACCGCATACTCATGACAATAACAATAACATGATAATATACATAGTTTTAAGACAAATTGTCATAAACGAATTTGAGTATGTGATCCATCGGCGATGGCATATTGGTTTCGTGTTGAGTTGGATTTATAGATTGGAGGATTTAAGGATAAAATTAAACTTCCCGCTTCACCATCGACGGTATTGTAATTTCGTGCTATCGTCTATTTGGATTGAGAGCACATGTTAAAATTTATTGACTTCCGAGAGTTGGATTTATGGATTTGGTTTACGAGTCTAGGTGTATTATTTATACAACAATTCTAAATTTACACAGTGACGTAACTTACCTGCTCTGATAATAAGATTAAAAATAAAGTTATATTTTGTCTGCTTTTATGAGTGTGATATTTTTTCTGTGAATTAGTAAACAATAAAAGGTATGCGTGTTATTTACAGTTTGTTGGTACGTAGAACATTGATATTAATGCTTATGTTTCCACTCTAAACTTAATGCAACGTAAGTATTACTAAGGTTGAGAAACAAATTGGTAGGTGTGTTTCTTATTTCTCTTAAAAAACACAATGGGAGTGACAAGATATGATCCGAGCAAAGTACTTGAGAAAAAGACTTTGACTCAATTTGAATTGTCTCATGTCAACTCTCACTTCTGAAATGGTCTCATCAAGGTAAAAGATATTTTTTGTGCGAGGGTTTTGGGTGATGACCGTAAAACTAGATTCTGGGAAGATGTTTGGATAAGGATAAACCACTTTTGTGTTCTTTTCCCTCGATTGCACAATCTTACCTTTTGCAAGCATATGACATTCTAAGGTGTTTAACGAGGACTTCGATTTTATAAGATTTAGGAGATTCCTGTCTGGGAATACCTTGGCTATGTGGAATGACATGTTGGATATTTCTGCTCAGGTTGTTCTAACTGAAGAAACCGGCAAGGTTAAGTGGATTCTCACAACCTCGGGTACTTTCTGGGTTAAGTCGCTTTATCAATATTCAATACATCATTGCTAGACAGGTTCTCCTTCCCTACAAGTTGTTTTGGAGGATGAAAATGTCTTTAGAAGTTAACGGTTTTTCCTAGTTTGTTACTAAAATTAGATTTTTGACCAAAGACAACTCGAGTAACAAAGGGTGGACATGAAGTAGTAAATGTGAGTTTTGTGACAATGAAGAGAGCATTGATCACTTTTCCGTATTTTCTTGTTGATTAGTTACGTTTTTACGGAATGTTATTGGGGCTGCTTTGGGGAATTCCAAAATGAGAGTGGTTTTTACACCCTAGCTCGGTGCACCCACGGTGTACCCACGCAAGAAAATATAAATATTTCAAAAAAAAAATCTGAAACTTTGTGGGAATAATCTTCAACAAATGTTATGAACACCTGCAAAGTTTGGTGGTCAAATAACATTCGAGGAGGACTGTACAGAAAAGACAAAATCACTGAAAATTAGTCAAAATGTAAGTGCACTGCTTGAGCAGATTTTATAATTTTTTATTTTTTGTATAGAGATTTTCCAATGTTATTTGACCACCAAACTTTGCAGGTGTCCATAACATTTGTTGAAGATCATTCCCACAAAGTTATATATATATATATATATATATATATATATATATATATATATTGATATGTTTTCTTGCATGGGTGCATCGTGGGTGCCCCGAGCTGGGGTTCAGCCACTACTTTCCCTTCCAAAACCCCAAAGTCTTCTCTAGATCTATGCCAGAATTGGCTGCCTAGCTATATTGGCAAGGATAGGGTTATAATCTCTATAGCCGTTGCTGGACTTCTATGGAGTATCTGGAAAACAAGAAACAAATCTTGCTTTCAAAGTGTACTTCCTAATTACCCTACTAATGTTATATTTTCCTTATGTTCTCTGCTGGATTCATGTACTTTTCCACTGAAAAGGGGATGGCAAAAAATGCTGCTCATGGTGTCTAGAAGACTTGCTCAACTGACGAGTGAAATCTTCAAGAGAGGGCATGGCTGGGGCCTACGGTCAGAAGGATACGTTCCTACCTGTGAAGTAATTTTGGGCTTTGCTACATGATTTCATTGTTTCCTCTTTACATGTTCTGTAATAATATATAAAGTAGTCTCATCTGAGTTGTGTTCAGTAGTGTGAGAGGGTTTGTATCTCCCATAGTTAAAGTTTCTCTTTCTTCTAGTTTGGCACCCCTGATGTAGGCTGGATGTATCTCTTGGGGGTGTATGTCTGTCATTGCTTCGTCTTGTAAAAATACTCTATTTTCTTAATTGAATACAAACACTTTGTACTAGCACTTCATATCATAGTTTCTTTTCAGAACTTTCATACTTGATCAAAACAATGTATTTTGTTTTCATTGATATTCTTTTACCTCATAATTTGTTCTTAAATTATTTTGAATTTATATTAACGTTTTGCAGGACGGTTATATACAAATTCAGAAAATTATGCCATAAGCTTTGGCAGCTTCCATAACCAAACATACTATTTGTTCCAAAATTCTTTAGCAATATACAGAACTTGCATCAAATACATATACTAACTTCATGCAGAATACTTCATAGCTTAAAGAAAATCCTTCAAATCTCAACTGAACAGGAGCCTCTCACGTCGAATATGAATAAACTCATCAGCTACAAGAGGCTGCCCTCTAATCAGCTTTATAACTCATAAGCCAGTGATCTATGTATGAACAGAGCAATTCAGGGCCTGTGTGAACTTTAGAATGCAGAAATTCACAACAATCTAGATTTCTACGTAATTGAGGTAGATTTCCTGTGCTAAGCAGGAACAAGGCTGGGCTCTGAGGGCGCAGACGACTCGAGCAGTTGGTTGGGCTCAGAGGGTGTGGACGACTCGAGCAGAGGATTCTTCTGGAACTCATTCCTGAGCTGCCCACAAGCCGCATTAGCGTCAAGCCCACGGGTCTGTCTGACGCTGACCGTGATCTTCCGAGATTCCAGCGCATCAACAAATGCTTGGATCTGTGCAAAAATACCAAAACAAGTGCCAACAATCTCAAACCCAAAACAAATTCCACGATAGGCATGGTGACTAAGACTGGGATAGATAGCATACCGCTTTTCTGTAAGGCCTCTTGTACTCAGAACCTTCTACCGGGTTATAGGGAATCAGGTTCACGTGATAGCCACCTCCACATGCATGCAGCAGCGCTGCAAGTTCTTCAGCGTGCGCCTTTTCATCATTAATCCCAGCTGAGGAAAATGCAACAGTTGAGGCATGTTAGCTGACAATGGCTGAAAAGATAATGCAGTTTTTACGATCAATCGATGAGCCATTTGGTGTGAAGGCATAGCTGGATTACCTAGTAGAGTGTACTCGAAGGATACCCTACGTCCAGTTTCGAGGAAATAATTCTTGCAGTCATCCATTAGTGCTTCCAGAGGATATGCCTTTGCACTTGGAACAATCGTTTCACGCAAATTCTGATTTGGGGCGTGCAGGCTGATTACAATACAGCAGAATAGTCAGCAAACAAATTATAGAAGTAAATGCTTCCCGTAGACAGTTCTTTTCAGCTAAGTTGTCAGAGTTTGGACAATTTGAAAGGGGGGAGGTTCTTACAAGGAATACTGAGTATTAAGTTTGGCAAGTAGTAAGCATAAACTAAGAATCTACCTTTGATGCTAAGAACCCAAGTTTGGAATACTTTGACATCGTACCTGACTGCCAGTGTCGACTGAAGCTTGTGAGATGCTAGCTTACTTATCGTGTTGGGAACACCTACTGTTGAGATTGTCATCATCCTTTGCCCAATCTTTAGTTCCTGAAAATAGCATATCCATGTTGAATGACAGGACACATATCATGCATCTTCTTATTTAGCATACACATATCATGAGTCGGTGACTTGCCAATTCAACATACCTTATTCAAGCATTGGTGTGCCTCCAGAACTGCTTTGAGGTTCAACATGGGCTCACCCATCCCCATGAATACTACATTTGTCACCCTGTGTTTGAACGACTCCTCTATGGCCAAGACCTGCAATGACAGAACATCGATCCACAACGCAACAGATAAGAAACACGAGTTCAGCTTGTTTACAACGATCGTTCATTGCAAAGGTAGCGACAGGCGCTGGTTGCTGGGGGGAGATAGGGAGAACCTGCTCGACGATCTCGTGTCCCTTAAGGTTCCTTGCGAACCCTCCCTTCCCTGTGGCACAGAACGAGCAACGCAAGGGGCAGCCGACCTGCATAAGTACCATTGATATCATCAAGAATACTGAGCTAGCTAGTCAAACCAGCAATAGCATTAAATGGCACCGGTTCCAAAGCACCTGTGATGAAACGCAGGCGGTGAGCCTAGGCGTGCCCCTGTCGTCGACAGGGATCCCCACAGTCTCCACCAGTCTGTTGTCCTCCAGCTTGAGAAGTATCTGCAAGGAAGGACCATTGGACCAACATACAGAGAGTGGTCATGAGCCTCTCCAACTCACCAAGCACATGACTTCGTCTCTGACTTCACAATGGCATGTGAACCTCGACCGGCATACCTTGGTGGTGCCATCGGTGGCCGTGACGGCGTGGTGCACCGGCGACCGGCCGACATTCCATCCCGCACCGACCAGCGCCTCCCGGAACACCTTCGGCACTGCACCACGAGAAACGGCCAGAGCGCGGTCAGGACAAAAGTATGGCCGAGGCAAAACAACAAACAGGTGGCGTGCATGGCCCAATGGCAACCCACCGTAGGCGAACTCCTCGACCTGCTTGGCCCTGTTCTTGTAGACGAGGTCGTGCAGCTGCTTCCCCCGGTAGCTTTGCTGTGGAGACGCGGCAGCTCGCGTTAGCGAACCGGCAAAAGCGCGGCGCACGAAGGAAGAAAAAAAGGAGGCGCCTTTGCGTGGGCTCTGGTTTCTGGGTTACCTGGCCGAGGTCGACAGCGAGCTGGCGGAGCTCGGGCTCCGTCAGGCCGAGGAGCGCGCGGCGGGACGTCTCCGGCGGGGCGGCGGCGGAGGCGCGCGTGCGGAGGCGGAGCGCGCGCGCCAGGGGCACAGCGCGAACCTGCTGCGGCGCGGCCATTCTTTTTCCTACTGCTGCTGAGGATTACACTGCCTGCCGCTGCCTCGACGCCTCATCCACTTCTCTACCCTGTTCCTTTTGGGCCTTTCATCCTGCCATGTGGGCCGCCGTCAACGATTTAGCTGCTGCGTACGGCCCGGCCCGGCCCATCTAAGATATGAGGAGATGTTTTTTTTGTGTGTGTGGATGATGTTGATGTGAGGTCCTAATTGCTGCATTCTGCGGCAAATAGACGTCCCTTAGCACAGGACGCGCCAGACTGGGCTGGCCCATTCGAGTTGAACTGAAGCAAGCCGTCGGACGAAAAATAGGCAAAGAGATTGCAGCGCCCAATCTGGGACTCAAACTCGGACCTACTACTTGTACATGTATCTGGCTAACCAGTGAACCTATCAAGCATTGCTTACATAAGGAGCAGAGCAAACTCTAGAGAACTAAATTTAGCAGCAAAAACTGAACATTACTTCAAGAATTGCAAACAGTGTTTCAATTTTTGAACACTTTATTGAAGTTACGAATAATTTGTAACAAACACGAACAATTTCAAATATTTCTCGCCATCTTTTAGAATTAGGTAGAAATATCCAATTTGCAAACATCTTTTGACATGGTGGACATTTTTAAAGTGAGTAAACAAAACTTGAAAAATCCAACATATTTTGACATTCTGAACAAAATTTGAAAATCGAACATTTTTCTAATTTCTTGTACATTTTAAAAAAATGAATATTTTTGAAAGCATGAACATTTTTTCAAAATTCCAGAAATGTTTTTAATTAGTGAACAAAATATGAAATCAAGGATAACTTTTTAAATTTAGAAAAAAATTAAAGTGAGAACAATTGGAAAATCTAGCACAGTTTTGAATATGCGAACTTTTTTATATGGTTGACCAAACAAATGAAACGGAAAAAAATTCTAAACTTTCAAAAAAAAATGAAAACCCGGATATTTCTTCAATTGGTGACCAAAATTTGAAAACTGGAACAACTTTTCTAAATCGGAACAAAAAAATATAAACGGGAAAATTTTGAAAAAAATTTGAATTTGTTAACGGGAATCAAATTTGAATTTATGAACAAATTTTGAGAATGGGAAGATTTTTAAAATTTGTGAACAAATTTTTAAAACAAACACTTTTACATTTTGAAAATTTTCTGTCAATCTCAAACAAAATATTTAGAAATCATAATCTGTTTACAAAATTCGAAAGTTTTTTCAAGTTACAATTTTTTTTGAAAATGTGAACATAATGTGAAAGTAGGAATAACTTTATTAATTCCGAACAATATTTGAAATTTCCAAAATATTTTTTGGAAAAATGAAAATAAACTTGAAAACAGAAAAAAGGAAATGAAAACGGAATAGAAGGAAAAGTAAACAGAAAAAAAAACTAAAATCGGAAGAAGAAAAACAAACGGACAAATGAATAAAGAAAATACATTAACAAATAGATTAACAAAAAAGAACAGAAAAGAAAAAACGAAGAATAACAAACAATCCAAAGAAAGCTGGAAAACCCACAGAAAAAGAGAAAAAAACGGTTTAGCAAACTTCTAAATGGTTCCAAAACTGGTAAGGAAGCTTCTGGAAAGTTCATAAAAACTGTGTCTCGCACGCTCAGATGGGCCAACCCATTGTATCGAGCAAGTATAGGTCGGGTGTGCGATTGGTCGACTACTTGCCGCAAAATGCGGCAAAAAGAACATTCTGATGTTAAATAGCGAACACTCGGTAGTAAGTTTTGGGGAGCGAACCCTTTGTTTTTAGCCTAATGTTGTTTTTCTCTTTTTTAACACAGTACAAGTACAGACACAAACGCTTATATATACATGCATACACGCATCCCTATGAACGCACCATATCCTTATGAGCACATTCGAAAGACTTAGCTGACATATCATCTTGAGATTTCCAAAGTCACTGTAGGCGCCTCGTCGTTGACGGGAACGTCTCCTCCCACTGAATGTGCATCACCGTAAATCTTAAAATAAATTCAGAAATAATGCAAGCATCAGGACTTAAACCCTGGTGAGCTAGGATATCACTATTTATATAACCATCAAACGATAGGTTGGTTCACCTTTTTTGTTCTTTGTGATGAGTTGAATATATACCTTTCCCTGAAAAGGAGTTAGCAAAGAGATAGGGCGTCAATTGTTTAACATATACATGGATGATGCGCTTGGCTTATATGCGATTGAGTTGGACTTCGAGGCCGGAATGGCAACTAGTCAAATTAAGGCTCATGGCTTATTGGCGGTCTCAGGTATTGCATTGCCCAGTATCATGCTATTTGTCGCGGAGTTTTACGGTCAATGTCGATGATAGTCGTTGATTGTGTTTGCACTAGTATCACATCGTGAGGATATTTGGCTCATCCGCAGGTGTTGTAGTGTCTCGGGGTTTGCTTATGGGCGGTAGTTTGTCCATTTTCCTCCTTGTAATTTCTTGATGCTTATGTGCTTTTCTGGCCCTGGCTTTCTTCTAAGTTGTGTCATTCTATTTTTTACTTTTGATTTAGTTTCCTTTATAAATTGGATTAATTTCCTTTTCCCCATGTTTTTCACAAAAACCACATCAACTATTCAACCTCGTGTTGGCTTACCAAATAGAGTTCTAGTTTCTTTGAAAAATAAATAAGTGTTTACCAAATTAAATGCCTACTAAAATATTTAAGTCTACGATGGAAGATATGGGAAATTATCTACATGGTATATAAAGGCACGAGTGAGGTAGATCTAAACAATCTCAATTGTCAAACCACATCAATCTAATCACCCCAGTGTTGAGCACCAATCACGTTTAGCACGCAATTAATATCATACCTATGCTACTATCAATGTCTTTGGTAGCCACGTAAGTAACATGTTATTAATATTATGCATAATATCAACGTACAATTAATATACGACCTAATATCAACATGCATTGCACATACACAACTATTGTTAAAATCAAATGATGCATTTCATGTATGAAATTATGAGTATTTCTTGACTAGACATAATCTCACTGCAACATTCTTATGTACGATTTGAAGATTCAGAGCAATTTAGAGACATTATAATAAGATCTAAATATTTATAATGTCATTAATAATGCTAGTTTATTATGAATGGACACATAAACTAGTAATACTAGTTATTGTAAGACAAACAACTTGTAGGAATCTCATTTATTCTAGAGTATTATATTTAGTTATGGCTAAGCTAAATCACCTATATACCCCCCTAGAAGTATCTATCAACATATTTGTTAAACATGCTATTCTATAGTCTTTACTCTTTACAATATATTTAAACATACTAAAGTATATGCAAAGGCATAAGTGGTGCGAATTGATGTAGAGAATAATGTGATTTTGGGCTTTCTCACATTGATTTTAGGGGATGCATTCAAATAGATGACATATTAGCAAAAAATGTTTCAAACAAACTCTATCATAAAATGTTGTCAACTTAATGCATGTGTATGTATAATTAGTGTGTTAGAATTGTATGTCTAATATAATATATTGTAATATTTGGGAGCATTATATGTTGGCATTTTGCTGATACAAGAGGAAATGGAATACCAACCAATGGCTTAAATAAAGTAAAATATTTTAATATAATGTAAATAAAGTAAAAGAGTTTAGTATAATGTAAATAATATACCCTCCACACTGAAAGCCACAACTCATCCTGGTCCCCATATTGTCATTTTCGTTTTTGTCTTCCCATCATGCGAGAGGCAGAGCAAAAGCTTCCTTGCTATTCGCTTTGCAACGACATCTTTTTTACTTGTACAATAGCTCATGTGTTACTTTGGATCGATTGGCTTCGCAAGGAATGCACCTTCACCCTTGCCATCGCCCTAGCAGCATGTGAGGTGGCTATCTTTGCTGTTTTGGGTTACGGTTTTTTAGGAGGTCTTTACGTAGCCCAGACGTCAGATCTCGAATAGGCACATTAGTTTCATGTAAAAAAATGTGAATCAGTTGTGATTGCTAATAAACCATTTAATTCCTGGCAGTCCGACGCTTTGGTCCATACTCGGAGTTAGGGAAGTCGGCGCAAACAAGTTTGACATTTTTCTGGCTACTCTTACCAGCTCTATTGTCTGGTTGATGTACGGGCTTGCAGATCCTTTCACCCGTGCTCTTGTTATTATCAATGTTGTTTATATGTCCCAGAATTAAATATTATCAATGCTGGTGATCCTCTTTTTCTTTGTCCCCAACTTAAATATTGTACATATGTCCCAGAGATTTTTTGAACATATTTAATTTCCACATTCATGTATCCGAAGTGGAATGCAATAATTTCACTGTTTCAACGCAATAATTAGTTGTGGTCCAACTTATCTCATATTATACATTCATTTTGATGTATGGAGGGCCCATTCGGCAAGTGGTATTTTTTTTTCAATCCTTAAGAGTCAGTTTTGCTAGCTTTTGTCTCGTGGGTTTCTAATATATTATCCCAACCAGATCTCCGTGTGGCAGACAAAAGACACGTGCCTCTGTACTATTGCCATCATGCGACATAGCGAGGGGGAGGAATAAGAAAGTGGAAGGGGCGAGGAGCTTCATGCGGATGATCAGTGACGGTGTGCCATGAGAAAGACGAAGGAGTGAATGAGAAAGAATCGGATTGGACATCAGGGTTGGATTAACAACTACTTCCTCTATACCTAAATACTTGTAGTTGGAAAGAAAAAGTTTAGCTCTTCCAACTACAAGTATTTAGGCACAGAGGGAGTGGCACTAGTGAATTGAAGCTCGAGAAAGATGGGTCAGAGGGACCGCTAGAAATGCCTAAAATTAATGTGATCACTTCTACTTAGCTCAACTTTGATTAGAACTAGATAATACATCACACGTTTCTGGCGGGAATTTATACAAAATACTAAAATGATTGTTGATAAAAGAATAGATGATGTGGAGGGTTTGCATGTTCTTGGTAATGTGAGGCTGTTGATGTGTTGAAAAATTAAATGTGAAGGACTTGCATGTGCTTAACCAAACACTAAATTATATTTATAAAAAACACTCCATCGTCTCCCCACGC
Source organism: Hordeum marinum (assembly GCA_022496015.1). Taxonomy (NCBI): domain Eukaryota; kingdom Viridiplantae; phylum Streptophyta; class Magnoliopsida; order Poales; family Poaceae; genus Hordeum; species Hordeum marinum. The sequence continues at coordinate 551,407,986 of CM039674.1, read as the reverse complement.
ACCAAATGGAATAACATTTTCGTTTCGAAATCCGAACCAACGATAACATCATGGTGAAGCACGTCCAATCCTTAAGTTAGATGTCTAAAGTCTGTGAGAATTATCCAACAATACTATCATACGCTTGACACGAGTTTTGTCGTTAGGGTTAACAATCTAGTTATTCTCCCGATCATACAAAAATATATGAGGTGTCTTCTGTTTTTCCACGTGGGAGGAAAGACGTAGGTTAAGAACAAAAACAGAGGTAATGTTGTTGTGAGGCGAGAGATATTTACATAATGTTGTTGTGAGGCGAGAGATATTTACATGATACATGTGTCACGCATCGACTATCATAGCCGATTACCCCGGATCATTCCCTTCTCCTGTGATACGCAAGAAGAAGAAAAACTCGTCTCGCAAAAGGCAAGCATCCTCCAACGACCCAAACGCGTCGGCTACTACTCCCAAGCATCGTCGGTCCGCACGACATACATCATCTATGACGGCAATGCCTGGACTGGAAAGCAACAGGGATCCGTCAAATGAGCCGGCCCTGGGGACAAACCCGCGGACTTGTTCAACTCAAAGGTACTTTATTCGACTGTTTAATTTATTATCACGACCAATATAGCCTCACAGGAGACCTTATGTCGAAATACCCAGGCAAAGAGTTCAGCCAACTTCCGCCGAGGATGTTGCCAGGATGTCTAGCGGTGCTCAAAATTCCAGATCTTCCTCTCATGCCAAAACTGTCGAGGAGGTCCCTACGATCAATCAGGCCCCCAAAGACTCCGGGGACGCGATGTCAGTTAGCAAATCTGAGGTAGAGAGCGCCATGAATCATCGACAGCGACGAGAAGCCCTGCGCCACCTAGCGCTTTCTAAACAAGAATTCAATGCTCTACGCTCGGCGAACGCACACATCGGAGCTGCCCGAGCTGGGTTCGGGGAGGCCATGAAACTGATATTGTCTAGCCTGCAGGTGAGTAATCGGCTATAAGAGTCCGTACACCCGTGTAAACCCAGTAGCCCTCGAGCCTTAAATTGGTCGGAACGACCGAATTAAGGGTCCTCGTATTGTCTTACTACTAATGCAGGCCTCGAGGTAGCGAAGCGAGCAACTGGCCAAGGAGCTTGAGGCAAGCCGAACACAGGTGGAAACCGTAAAGGCCGAAATGGATCACGTGAACTATTTTACCCGGGAGGCACATGATGAGTATACCTGTTCTGCTGATCTTAGTATATATTCCCATGCTAACGCAATGGTACTTTGTAGCAGCTGAATCAATAGGGCAATTGCAATGAGATTGAGATGCTGCCCGAGAATCTCAGCGGTATGTCGAATCCCAGCATGAGGCCGGCTGCCGTATTTTGCAACGAAACATTGAGGAGAAGAACCGCCTTCAGGCAAAAAAAACAGCAGGCCGAAGAAACTGAGAGCTTAAAGACTCAATTGGCCGAGGCCCAATAAGAGAACCAGAAACTACAGAGGGTCATGTTCGGTAAGTGTGATTCTAACATCAGACAGTACTTCTTATATATGAAGTATAATGGACATGCCTTAATTCATGTATAGGCCTCCTGTTCGGGCGGCCCGAAGAAGAGATCGGATCCTACCGGGGCAGCCTTCTGAAGGAGTTGTCCACCCTTCATGAGCGGGCTCAGAAGGCCATAAAGAGCATGGTAATAGCGTTATGGCCGGCCGAGCAACCTTTAGAGGAGATGACCGAACTGGTTGATCGTTTCAAAGGAGCCTGAAGTAGGTTTGAGCTATGGAATACATCGGCTTGCCGAGAGGGAGCACGAGAGGTGTGGGCGATGATCAAGACCCGTTATACCAGCCTTAACCCCGAACGTATGGCTCGGGTTGGGCCGGTAGGGTCAGATAGGCAAGAAGTGCTGCTTCACTTGGTGTACGACCAAGTGATGCCCGCCGCCCGTCTCTCACAAGAAGATTGCTCCCTGGATACCTTAATAGACAATCTCGATCAGCAGTCAGATGTATGATTATATGTAACTATGTACTAATAATCAAGAAATTGCTCCGTCTGTGTTGTAAACTTTGTCTTAACCGACCATCGGCTTCAACCTCCCGTGCTAAGATCTTGGGAGTGTTCCTTATGAAATATTACTCGAGAAGAGTGAATTATGTTCGGAGAACCAGGCAATCCGGCCATTTGGTGCCAACGGGCAGAAAGCACATAGGGAGATATGTTATATTACTGCTTAGCGCAAGAAACATCTTCCGAAGAAAACCATACCTCTATCGATACCTTTCTTCAGGGTGCTACGTAAATCGTAGGTAGTAAGGTCGTATACTACTAGTATGCGACTAATGGCCTTTGTGAGAAAAGAGGCCCGAGTAATGGTGCTAACGACCATAGTCCCATTTGTTGCTTCCGTTGTAGCCGACCAATTGTCTGCTGAAGATAGCTAGCTTTTGGCTTCACCCATTTGAGGTATGTATCCGCATGACCCGATCGTAACAATCGCAGAGGTGCTCCCTTTACCCTCTAGCCGAACAATCGGGAACGTAGAGGGTAAGCATAGGAGCGAGGCAACCCATCTTGGCAAAAATCTTAGTTCGAATTGATGCATATAATGGCTTAAAATCGACAAGGGAAAGATGCATACACAATAAATGTGAATAGATGCTTAGAGGATAAAAGCATTGGCTTTGGGAAGAAGCCCCCAGGTGTTGTGTTCGGATTTAACAATTAAGGATGTAAGCCGAAAATCTTAATAAAAGATCGGTTGAGCCGAACATAGAGTTGGGAAGAAAAGGAAAAGATTCAAACCTGCCCAAAAATCAAGGAGGGAGGGAAAGGAAAAAGAAATAAAGAAAAACAAAGGAGGTAAACAGTAGAGAGTATGAGGGCACCGATTTATCCGAAGAAGTGCCGAAGTCGAGCTACGTTCCATGGGTTTGGTTCAAGGCGATTATCCGACGGGTTTCGAAGACGGTAAGCCCCTCCCGCGAGTACTTCGTAGATTATGAAGGGGCCCTCCCATTTGGGGTTGAGTTTATGCTTCTGCTTCTCAGGGAGCCGTAAGATGAGTTCACCAACATTATATGCTTTTGCCCTAACCTCCCTACTCTGGTAACATCGGGCCTGCTGTTGATAAAAAGTAGAGCGGGCCCGAGCTATGTCGCGCTCTCCTTCTAAGGCATCTAGGTCGTCCTACCGGTCTAACTCGGCTTCCTTTTCCTCGTACATGTACACCCTTGGTGCATCGTGAATAATGTCACAAGGGAGGACTGCTTCTGCCCCATAGACCATAAAGAATGGTGTGTATCCCGTTGATCTGTTCGGGATGGTGCGTAGGCCCCATAGAACGGAGTCAAGCTCCTCCACCCAATGACAGTCGGACTCATGAAGATATAGGACCAAACATGGATTAATGCCGCTCATGATGAGGCTGTTTTCTCGTTCGACTTGTCTGTTGGTCTACGAATGATACACTGATGCGTAATCGAGCTTAATGCCCATTTTTGCGCACCAGTCTTTAACCTCTTGGGTTGTGAAGTTGGATCCATTGTACATTATTATACTGTGCGGGACGCCGTAACGGTGTACCACGTCGGATATAAAGTCGATTATTGGTCCGGACTTGGCTGAGTTGACAGGTTTCGCCTCTATCCATTTGGTGAACTTGTCAACCATGAACAGTAGGTATTTATTCTTCTTGGTCCGCCCTTTAAGTGGTCCAGCCATATCCAGCCCCCAGACCGCAAAAGGCCAGGTGATTGGAATAGTTCGAAGAGCTATTGGGGGCATGTGATTTTGATTTGCAAAAAGTTGACACCCCATGCAGTGTTTGACAAGTGATTAGGAGTCCTCTCGACTAGTGGGCCAAAAGAAACCATCCCGAAAGGCCTTGCTAACTAAGGATCTTGCTGCGTGATAACCCACAAGTATAGGGGATCACAACAGTTTTCGAGGGTAGAGTATTCAACCCAAATTTATAGATTCGACACAAGGGGAGCCAAAGAATATTTCAAGGTATTAGCAGCTAAGTTGTCAATTCAACCACACTTGGAGATTAATTATCTGCAGCAAGTGATCAGTGGCAAAGTAATATGATAGTTTTGATAGTAGTGATAGCAGTAACAGTAACGGTAACAGTGATAGCAGTAATTTTGTAGCAAGTGTAACAACGATGACAGCAGTAGTAACTTAGCAGAAACAATATAAGATAAATTCATAGGCATTGGATCGGTGACTTGTTGGATGATATTCATCATGAGACAGTTATAACCTAGGGCAATACGACACTAGCTCCAGTTCATCGATATAATGTAGGCATGTATTCCGTAAATAGTCATACGTGTTGTATTAAAAGAACTTGCATGGCATCTTTTGTCCTACCCTCCCGTGGCAGCGGGGTCCATACTGGAAACTAAGGGATATTAAGGCCTCCTTTTAATAGAGAACTGGAACAAAGCATTAACACATAGTGAATACATGAACTTCTCAAACTACGGTAATCACCGAAAGAAGTCCCGGTTATTGTCACTCCGGGGTTACCGGATCATAACACGTAGTAGGTGACTATAACTTGTAAGATTGGATCTAAAACATGGATATTATGATGATAACATAAACGGTTCAGATCTGAGTTCATGGTACCCAGGCCCAAAGTGACCAGCATTAAGCATGGCAAAGTCATAACAACATCAATCTAAGAATAGTGGATACTAGGGATCAAACCCTAACAAAACTAACTCGATTACATGATGAATCTCATCCAACTCCTCACCGACCAGCGAGCCTACGAAGGAATTACTCACTCCCGGTGGGGAGCATCATGGAATTGGCGATGGACATGGGTTGGTGATGATGAAGAACGAAGATCCCCCTCTCCGGAGCCCCAAACGGACTCCAGATCTGGCCTCCCGATGAAGAACAGGAGGTGGTGGCGGCTTTGTCTCGTGGATTGCAATAATTCTTTCTCCCTGTTTTTTTCTGGAATAATGTGCTTTTATAGCGTTGGGATTAGGGTCTGTGGCGCCACCAGGTGGGTACAACCCACCTGGGAGCGCCAGGAGAGGGGGGCGCGCCCTGGTGGGTTGTGCCCACCCAAGTGCCCCTCTCTGGCAGGTCTTGGCTCCAGAAATTCTTATTATTGATATAAAAAATCCTCACAAAGTTTCATTCCATTCCGAGAACTTCTATTTCTACACAAAAACAACACCATGGTAGTTCTGCTGAAAACAACGTCAGTCCGGGGTTAGTTTCATGCAAATCATGCAAATTAGAGTCCAAAACAAGAGGAAAAGCGTTAGGAAAAGTAGATACATTGGAGACGTATCACTGCGGCATGATGGCCGCCCATCCCTGCATGGACTTCGGCTAAGAGTCGTTGTCCTTCTACCTCAGATATGCACCCTGCAGTATTCCGGTGGTGCTTTTCTTGTATAACTCACCCTCGTGGACTTCATAGGTTTTGGATCGCCGAATTATGCGCCGTGCCTCCGTCTGATCATCGAGGAATTCTTTGCGAAGAAGGTTGGCGAGGAAGGGCTCGGTCCATGGCGCGATTAATTACTGCCATGACCTCATGAGCCGAAGGCATCTCGTCCATTATGAAGCCGCTGATGATTTGGTCGTCTGGTTCATTTATAAGGAGAATAACCTCTTCCGCACTGGTTAGACTAGCACCCTTATGATCGTTGTGCCAAACCACTGATGGCTTGGTTGTTATCTCTAGCGATGTGGTGAAATTCTAACCCCTCAAACCGTGCGGATATCTTGAGGACGACGTTTCTGTATGCCGCCATCTTTGGGTTTTTGTCATCGAATTCGCTGTTGATTTGGAAGATGACCAAGTTGGAGTCTCCCCGTACCTCCAGCCGACGTATGCCCATTGATGCTACCATCCGAAGACCGTGCAAAAGTGCTTCGTATTCGGCTGTATTGTTGGAATCGGCATACATGATCTGCAACGCGTATTGAATGTTGTCGCCTGTGGGCGATGTGAGAATAACTCCATCCCCCAGTCCGGCCAAAGTATTAGATCCATCGAAGTACATCGTCCAGTGGGTGTATGTACTATATTCCCTTGGGAGCTCGGCCTCTGTCCATTCGGCGAGGAAATCTGCCAGCACCTGAGATTTGATAGCTCGTCGTGGCTTGTAGGCGATTTCAACAGGAAGGAGCTCAATAGCCCACTTGGCTATGCGGCTGGTGGCATCCCTGTTGTTGATTATATCGTTTAGGGGCACTTCGGAGGCCACCATAACCGAAAACTCTTGAAAGAAGTGTCTGGGTTTCCGCGATGCCATAAATAATGTATATGCTATCTTCTGGTCGTGTGGGTATCTGGACTTGCACTGTGTTAGTACTTCTAACACGTAATAGACCAGCTTCTACATCCGGAATTTGTGTCCCTCCTCCTCTCGTTCGACGATGAGCACTGCGCTAACGACTTGGTTGGTAGCCGATAGGTATAGTAACATGTGTTCACCAGCGCCTGGTGCTATGAGTATGGGATTGCTTGCCAGCAGTGTTTTAATTTCTTCTAACATAGCCGCTGCTTCATCGGTCCATTCAAAATTGTTGGTCCGTTTCAGCAGTCTGTAGAGCGGTAAAGCCTTTTCCCCGAGGCGGGAGATAAAGCGGCTTAGCGCCGCCACACAACCAACCAACCTATGGACGTGCTTTAGCTATGTGGGGATTGCAAGTTCTGATAGGGTGCGGATCTTAGCCGGATTCGCTTCTATTCCTCTCTGGGAAACGATAAATCCGAGCAATTTACCAGCGGGAACTCCGAATACACATTTTTCCGGATTGAGTCGTATATCATACTCGCGTAGGCTGGCAAAGGTTTGCCTTAGGTCGTCGATCAACTAGCTGACGTGATTGGTTTTGATTACCACGTCGTCCACATATGCCTCGACTGTTTTGCCGACTTGTTTCGCGAGAGAAGTCTGGATCATGCGCTGGTACGTAGCCCCAGTGAATTTTAGCCCAAAGGGCATCGTGTTGAAGCAGAATGGCCCATAAGGCGTGATGAATGCGGTTGCAGCTTGGTCAGATTCCTTCATTTTAATCTGATGGTATCCGAAATAAGCTTTGAGGAAACACAATGAGCTGTGTCCAACTGTGGAGTCAATAATCTGGTCTATGCGTGGTAAGGGCAAAGGGTCCTTAGGGCAAGCCTTCACTAGTAGAAAACAACCCATTTGTCTCGGTTCCATAGGCCCATTAGCCCTAGTTCTGGAACCAGGACTAAAAGCTCAGGACTAAAGCCCCAAACCTTTAGTCCCGGTTTGCTTACGAACCGGGACATAAGGGGTTCCACATGGCCTCTACGGGGAGCCCGGGAAGGAGGACCTTTAGTTCTGGTTGGTAACACCAACCGAGACCAAAAGGCGTCCACGCGTCAGCATCTGGTAAGAACTGGGGTTTGTTTTTTTAAAGGGGAGGGGGGTTTTGGGGGTTTTGGAGGGCTAATTTAGGGGTTTCATATTGTGTTAGCCAGCTAATAGAGAGAAGTGTCCTTTCTTTCTCCGTGCTTGGTCGGCGCTAGCTAGCTACGATAGAGAGAACTTGACACGCTAGCTAGTAAGCAAATGAAGGAACCATCAAGTACACAAGATCGTCATGAACATATACAGAAAGGAGTGATCGACCTCTCTTTCTCCGAGAGATTGGTCGAACAACAATTTTTCGTATATCTATCCGGTGCTACTAGATACATATATACAATATAATATCTCTTACAATCCCTAAGATCCAATCACAAATCCACATAGTATTCTCCGTCTTTAGGTATGATGTGGTCAAGAAAGAATCCCGCCAATTCCTCTTGAATTGCTCGTATGCGATCATGTGGTAGGAGTTCACCCCGCATCTGCCAGATCTAATTTAAAGAAGGGGGTCAATACATGCATCTATATGAATAAAAGTCAACACAATTGATGGTAACGTAATATATAAATAGAATTGTGAATATTATTTACGTACTTCAAATTGTTTGTCAGAGAAGCCCCGCTCACAGATCGAGTGGCGAATGAACTCTCATACGTAGTATCCACATAAAACAGTCCCTTCTTCCTGGTACAAGCACTTTACGAGAACAGAGTTCAATCAAACTGATAAGCAAGCATGGTAATGATATATTGAAGAAATTTTGAATCAATTAGAGATACGCGGAACTAGCTAGTACTATTTACTTTGGGGTGCGTAAATCGCAACTCTTCGTTTAGACTGGGAACCATTCGGGTGAACTTCTTCCAAACCCTGCCAGGCAAAGAAAATGATTACTTGACGATATCAGGAAATTAATGAAAGTCTCATGCCGATATGGTACCGGTATTGACTGAACTTACTTCTTGAGCATTGCAGTCATGTCTGCATAATTCTGGGGATCTTTACGTCTCGAGTCTAAGACAATTACTAATGCCCCGTCAAGCTTAATGGATAGCGGAATATAGTGGAAACTACGCATGCATATATAACTCATCAATTACATTACTTAACCTCGAGTACGCAAAACCGAGTATACGGAGAAGACAACAACACTGACTTGAAGTTGTAAGGAAAGAGTATTTCCCTTTTGTTTTGATGTGTAAAGAACGACTTTAGTAAGTTCTTCTCAGTCACTTTGGTTTCATTTCATGTCGACCATTCATTTACGACATCCGGGCTAATGAACCCAACGTCGAAGATTCCTTTTTTTCCATTCGACGATCTTCAATCTGCATAATATAGTGATGATAATTATATATACATGTAATCAACGAGCTGAGCTTGAGACTTAACTATAGAAGTAATACTTACAGACAGTAGGCAATCATGAGTTGTTTATCGAGGGCCCGTTGATTGAGTAACTGAAATAACTCCACAAATTCAATAGGCATCACGCTGAGTCCAATGAATTCGTGCTCTAGTTTCACTGCCACATACATAGTGTCTCTCCCAGAATCCCTACAGGTTTTCATGTACCACTCATGCAAATTGTTCATCATCATTGTTAGATGAGGAGGATCAGGTTTGAGGAGATGCTTCCCGTGCACGTATTTGTGTTCTTCTTTGGTTACCTCAACCGTTTCAAAATGTACATCATCCCCCAAGTAATCACCAAGTTTGGTACCAGGCAGTAGCACCTGATGATCAATATCGCTAGACACCTTGAGCGGGGGCACGATTGCTGCTCCTGTTTCCCGAGATGGGGAATTGTTTCCCACTTCTTCGTTCTTTGACTCGGGCAACACTAGAATTACTTCCCGACCGTTGTGCTTCATTTTATGTCTTTATAATACAGTGGTCATAGTTTTATGGCAGTGAAGGCAGTGATGGTCACTTCAGGGCATCCAGAATGCGCTTCGTTTTCACCAGATCTACCGTTTCCTTCGGAGGTGGCTATTTCCATGCAAGATGGGCCTTCACTTCGGCTTTACTTATGTCAGCGCTTTCTTCGTCAGTCCTCTCGTATGGTAACTTTGTAACAGGCTTGAGGCTTGGACCATTCCCCAACGCCTATTGTACTGCTAGCCGCCGAAGTGGCGGCGGCGTCTCTCTTCCGTCGTGGCTGACATGCTGGAGGAGGAGGAGGAGGAGGCTGAGTGGCCTGATGCACCGGAGTAGGCGAAGGAGGAGGCGGAGTGGCCTCACACGCCGGAAGAGGCGTGCTGCTCGGACGTGCCGAAGTAGGCGAAGGAGGAGGCGGAGTGCCCTCACGCGCCGGATGAGCCATAGATGGAGGCAAAGTGCCCTGATCACTCACCGGAGGAGGAGGAGGAGGCGGAGTGCCCTGATGCGTCGGAGGAGGAGGAGGAGACGGAGGTGTCTAGTTTGGAAGCTTGATGTACTCCTTCTGCCATAGACATGTACTCCTCAAAGCATGAACCAGCTTCTTCTGCCCTTCACCTGTATGGTGGTCAAGCTCCAGCTCATCAAATCCCTCCATTACTTCATCCACCATCACAACAACATAGCCATGTGGAATCGGAAGGCAGTGAAAAGTTCCGTTGGGTTGAGGACGTGCAACAGAGCCGAGAGCCGCCTATAAAGTGAGGTTCCGGAATTTCTTCCAACGCTCGCAATGTTGAACCTCCATGATAGTATCCACGGGATATCTAGGAGCCATGAAGTCAGGCTGAATGAGCTCCGTGGAAGCCATGCCGCTTCTTCGCTGAGATGGCGGGGTAGCTTCTGGGGTAGCTTCGTGCCGCTGAGATGGTTGGCCGGCAGCTCGCTGACTCTCAAGTTCCTCTAGCTTTTCTAGTGTTGCATTAAGCTTCTGCATGTTGCTCAGCTCCGCTTTCCTCTTTCTTTCCTGGCTTCTGTAACCGCCTAGTGTGTCTTGTGTTCGTCTAGGGTGCTCAGGATTCTCGAGGGCCTCAGTCAGCTCATCCTTCTCTCTATCGGGAATGAACGTCCCTTCCTGCGCCGCGGTGATATATTCCGAAGCCTCTTGACGGGTATTGCAAGTTGCTCATTCGTCCAACGGCACTTCCCTGTTTCAGGGTCCAAAGTTCCCCCAACCCCGAAGAACCAAGTCCTTGAACGGTCTGGCCAATTCAATATCTCTGGTTCGACCCCTTTAGCAATCAGGTCATTCTCAGCTTTGGCCCACAACGACCGGGCTTTGAGGTAGCTACCTGACCCCGTGTTATGGTGATACTTCTTCTTTGCAGCATTCTTCTTGTTTGTCTCAGACATTTTCTTACTCTTGTCCGATGTCTTGTAGGCCACATATTCGGGCCAGTAATCTCTTATGTTCTCAAATCGTCCGATGAATTCTGGAGTCTTCCATTTGTCGACAAACCTTGATTTCAACTCATTCTTCCACCTCCTGAATAGATCTGCCATCTTCTTAAGAGCACACGCCTTAACTAGTGGCTCTATAACTGGGTTATTTGGATCCTCCTCTGGCGGTAGGGTGAAATTTGCCTTCAGCAAGGTCCAAAGATCGTCTTTCTGTCTATCAGTGACATAAGAAATTTCAAGGTTGTTGTCCTTATTAGGCTTATTCCATTGGTTGATTCTGATCGGGATCCTATCCCTAACAATAGCTCCACAGTGAGCAGCAAATGCGTCCTTGGTCCGCTTTGGTTCAATCGGTAGGCCATCGTCCGCGAGTGTTGTGATCATGAACCTTTCTTCCTTGGCCAACCTTCTCTTCAGGCCTCATCTCGTTACTGAAGTTTGGCTCGATCTAGAGGGCTATAAAAGAAGAAAAAGATTTAATATATGTACATACCAAAACAATTAATGCATCAATTAGCTAGTCAGCACATGCTTAATTAATATATATACCTCGCCGGACTTTGCAACATCTCCCTCCTTCGTTCCGTCACCGGAGCCATCACCATTATCCTTCTTCCTCCAGCATTAGGTGACCGGAGCCATCATGATCATGTCCTTCCTCCTTCATTGTTCGATCACCTGAGCAGTAATCCTCTCCTTCAAGACCATTGGTGTCGTTGAGAAATGACAAGACAGCATCAGGACCATCTCAGATTATGTCCCCCAACAACTGTTCTTGTTCCAAGTCTCTTTGATCCATAGTTTCTGCAAATATTAAAACATGGAAATTAATATACTTCTCTACGGTTTGGGGTGGCCTCGATAACGCTTCTAGGGGTGGCCCTCGATGCTTCTAGGGTTTGGTCGGGCGAGAGGGGAGTTATCAGGGAAGGGGGTAGACGACAACAACGCTCGCCCCTCATGTCCGACGTCCGACGTCCCCCCCCCCATGTCGAAGTTATCGGGGACGAGGGTAGACGACAACGACTCTCACCCCTCATGTCCGACGTCCGACGTCCCCCCCTCATGTCGAAGTAATCAGGGAGGGGGCAGATAACAACGATGCTTACCCATCATGTCATGTTCGACGTCCCCCCTCATGTCGAAGTTATCAGGGAGGGGGTAGACGACAACGACGCTCACCCCTCATGTCTGACGTCCGACGTCCACCCTCATGTCATGTCCAATGTCTAGGGTTTGTGGTGGCCTCGACAACGTTCTTTTAACTCATTTAACAAAAAATACTACCTATCACATCTCAGTCCCGGTTTGGGTGGACTCGAGAGTTTTCTATGAACAAAAAAAAGTTCTTTGCATATGAAAAAACATACATTTTCTTTTTTTCTTAAATGTAACTTTTGCATATATATATATGAACATACATACACATTTGTTTTTCTAAAAATGCACATATGAACATATACAGAGAACATACATACATAAAACTTTTCTAAAAATATAACTTTTGCATATATGAACATATCCAAAGAACATACATACATACAATTTTCTAAAAATGCAAAAAATCATCATATGAAAACAAAAAAAAGCATACATCATCTATCATCAACATCATCAACATCATCTAGCTAACAATCATCAACATCATCATATCTAACAATCATATGAACAAAAAAATGTATATGAACAGGGGAGGAGGACAGGGAGGAAAGGGGGCCGGCCGGACCGTAGCACGGGGCGGCGCGGACCGTCGACGAGGGCTCGGGGCATGATGACGGCGTCGGGGGCAGGGGCGTGCCGACAACGTCGGGGGCGTCGGGCGTGGCGACGGCATAGGGGGTGTCAGGGGCGGTGACGGCGTTGGGGACAACGACGGCGAGGGCTTGGGGCAGGGGCACGGCGAAGGTGATGGCGGGGCAGGGGCAGCCTGGCGGCGTCGTCAGAAGAGATCAAAGAACTGAATGGAATTTTTCAGAAGTGCTGCTTATATACATGAAGCATTGGTCCCGGTTTCTGGCACCAACCGGGACCAATGCACCCCTTTGGTCCCGGTTGGTGCCACAAACCGGGACCAAAGCCCTGTTTTCAGAAGCCCAAAGGGCAGGAAACAAGGACCTTTGGTCCCGGTTGGTGGCACAAACTGGGACCAAAGGGGTGCATTAGTCCCGGTTGGTGCCACAAACTGGGACCAATGGGTGGTGCTGCCCGGGACCAAATTTTTAGTCCCACCTCGCTAAGCGAGAGAGCTCGAGAGTGGTTTATAAGCGCTATTGCGCACACCCTCTCGAGGTCCTCTCAACTGCAGGCTTCCGGGCCTAATCTGTCACTGCCTGTGGGCCTATTGGGCCTTCCACTCGCCTAAATGCTGGCCAAACAAGCTGGTTGGGTTTCTAGTCATATTCAGACCGTGGTGGCCATGTAGGTGGCATTTTTTAACAAAAAATCCAGTGTTTTTTTGTTTTTTGCTTTATTTATTTTATTTTGTTCCTACTTACTGTTTTTCAGTGATTCTTTTTTGCTTTTAGGTCACAAAAAATATAAACTTTCTATTAGTGCCATTAGTTTTCAAATTTGAATTTTTGAAATTTGTGTGAATCACTAGTTTGTAAATAACTTTAGACGAAAAATAGCTTTTTGAGTGATTCCTTTTCCTGCTATTTAATATTACTATGGTTTATCATTATATTCCATTTGGTAAGTTTTACATTATTTTAAATATCTGTTTTAATCAGAAAGAGATTTGGTTATTTTAGTTTGCTATTAATGTTTTGAACAAAAAATACTTTGATAATTTTAGTTGCATAAATTAGAGTTTCATAAAAGTTTTTCTAGTTCATTCTTTTTTGGTATTAGTTCATTCTTTGAGCTAAATGACCCTGAAATTGAGAAGCACTACAAATGAACTCTAAAAAGGTTGAAAGTAGGCATGGTATCATCATTTCACCGACATAGCATGTGCTAGAAAGTTGAGGGGGTTACGGAGAAAACTGGATGCACTTTGTGTATAGAATGGACTATCTCTTTCGAAGTATCAGGGTTTCGGACAAAAACTCATCTGTTACAAAGGGATTTCATTTTTTTGAACTTATTTAAACTCCAGACTTTTTGTGTGTTGAAAAATCACCATTCAAAGCCACATAATCAATTTTCAACCCTTTCTGACTTCATTTGGTATTTTCATGCATTTACTGATTTGTTTTGAGCTAAATGATCCTGAAATTGAAAAACACTACAAATGAACTCTGAAAAGGTTGAAAGTTGGCATGGTATCATCATTTCACCCACATAGCATGTTATAAAAAGTTTAGAGTGTTACAGCAAAAACTCGATGCACTTCGTGTACAAAATGGACAATCTCTTTCGAAGTATCAGGCTTTCGGATGAAAACTCATCTGTTACAAAGGGATTTCATTTTTTGAACTTATTTGAACTCCAGAATTTTTGTGTGTTCAAAATGAACCATTCAAAACCACATCATCAATTTTCAACCCTTTGTGACTTCATATGGTATTTTTCATGCATTTACTAAGTTTTTTGAGCTAAATGACCCGGAAATTGAAAAGCACTACAAATGAAGTATGAAAAGGTTGAAAGTTGGCATGGTATCATCATTTAACACAAATAGCATGTTATATAAAGTTGAGAGGGTTACGGCAAAAACTGGATGCACTTCGTGTACAAAATGGACAATCTCTTTCGAAGTATCACGGTTTCGGACGAAAACTCGTCTGTTACAAAGGGATTTCATCTTTTTGAACATATTTGAACTCCAGACTTTTTGTGTGTTCAAAATAAACCATTCAAATCCACATCATATATTTTCAACCCTCTGGGACTTCATCTGGTATTTTTCATGCATTTACTGATTTTTTTGAGCTAAATGACCCGGAAATTGAAAAGCACTACAAATGAACTCTGAAAAGGTTGAAAGTTGGCATGGTATCAACATTTCACCCACATAGCATGTTATAAAAAGTTGAGAGGGTTACAGCAAAAACTGGATGCACTTCGTGTACAAAACAGACAATCTCTTTCGTCACGTGCATCACATCGATTGCAGAGCGGACCTCTAGGTCTCTCCAAAGGGTACGTCCCAAAATAAATAAATACAGTTCATACATAGTTCTCATTATTGAACAACATATAGCTCTCTAGAGCATCTAATTAAAACATACATTGAAACTATGTAAAAAAAATAAATGTAACAACAAATGCAATCATAACCGCTACTAAGGTAACAATTGATCGAATGACATAATGATATCAGGCTTTAGTATGAATGGCATATTTTCTAATCTTTCTAATCTTCAAGCGCATTGCATCCATCTTGATCTTGTGATCGCCAACGACATCCGCAACATGCAACTCCAACTTTATCTTCTCCTCTTCAACTCTTTGCAATTTTTCTTTCAAGACATTGTTTTCTTTTTCAACCAAATTTAACTTCTCGACAAGAATTTCTATGAGGGTTGGAATTTCCGGTTCATATACCTCCCAGATTAAAAAATCTATGTCACATTGGTCGGCATAATTGTCATAAACACTAAATAAAACAAATAGCTATAAAACATAATATATACCACATCCGAATCATAGACAGGACGAGGGCCGACGGAGGCGGATACCAAAACCATCGCACTATATAATAACAAACAATAATAGAAGTAAGAAAATTACAGAAGTATCTATATAAATAATACAAATAAGAATTTTTTTCTTTTAGAAAGAAGATAAGAAGAATAGGCTAAGTACGGTGGTGCCGGCGCCGAGATGGGCACGGGCGATCGAGGGCGGTGAGGACGGGGACGGGACAAGACGGACCGCCAAACCTAGACAAATCTTGAGAAAAATGGAGCTTGGACAAGGAGCTTCGAGAGGAGAAAGCTTAAGTGTGGCTTGGGAATTTCATCGAACACCTCATGTGCATAGGACGTGAGCTAGAGCACCACAATTAGCTCTCCCACATCTGGCCAAAAAAAACAGAGCAGTGCACTGGTCTGGTCGCGGGCGGGGGATATATATAGGCCAACTATTGGTCCCGATTTGTGGCTGGAACTGGGACTAATGGACCACATTTGGTCCCGGTTCCAGCCACAAACCGGGGCCAATGGTTATGGGCCAGGAGCAAGGCCCATTGGTCCTGGTTCGTGTGTGGATTCGGGACCAAAGTGTTCAGACGAACCGGGACCAATGGCCCACGAGGCCCGGCCGGCACCCTGGCCTTACGAACCGGGACCGATGCCCCCATGGGTCCCGGTTCATGAGTGAACCGGGATTAGTCTTTCTTTGGTACCATCACCAGGTTTGCCAACCATTCGTGGTGCTTAATTTCCCAAATGAATCCGGCCTCTAGCACTTTGGCTAATTATTCACCCATAGCTTGTCGTTTGGGCTCGGAAAAGCGGCGCAGAGTCTGCTTAATGGGCTTAAAGCCTGCAATGATGTTTAGACTATGTTCTGCCATCCGTTGTGGGATTCCGGGCATATCAGAAGGATCTCAGGCGAAGATGTCCCAATTTTCTCGTAAGAATGTTCGTAGTGCTTCGTCCACTATGGTATCCAGCCGAGCTCCGATGGACGCTGTCTTGTTGGGGTCCATCGGGTGTACCTGAAATTTAAGGATCTCGTCTGTAGGCTTAAAGGACGTGGGTTTGGGCCGTTTACTAATGATCACATTGTCCTTATCTACTGTTGACCGAAGTGCGATCAATTCTTCTCCAGCGAAGGTCTCAGCTAGTGCCTCGAGGGCGAGCGCCGCTGTTTTGTTTTCGGCTCGAAGGGCTATATTCAGACCAGTGGAGATTGTGATTACCCCGTATGGTCCTGGCATCTTGAGTTTCATATACCCGTAATGTGGTATAGCCTGGAATTTTGTGAAGGCGTCACGTCCTAGTAAGGCATGGTAGCTGCTGGGGAAGGGCACGATGTGGAAGAGAAGTTCTTCGAATCAGTAGTTTTCGGGCATGCCGAACACTACGTCCAGGACGATGCGTCCTGAACAACACACCTCTTTCCTCGAAATGTTGTGCTTCTATGCTCGATGCGAGATCGGTCGAACTACATTTTTTCTAGGGAATCTTCGTAGATAAGGTTTAAACCACTACCGCCATCCATTAGCACTTCGTGTAACCTAAAGCCATCGACGATGGGATTTAGGACCAGTGCGGCCGGTGTATGATCGAGAAGAATGGCTGGTCGGTCAGTGTCTCCGAAGGTAATGGGTATGTCTGACCATGCACTTGTTGTTGCCACATGATAGACCTGTTCGAATTCTCTAAGAGATCTTTTTCCGTGTTCCTTGAGGGGAACGTTTCATAGATTGTCAGGACCTCGGCGTTGTATTTTGGTTGTGATGTGGAGCACCTATTTGGTGGTAGTTCCTCAAGAATGGCTTCACCGCTTTTCGCAACCTGCCTGACAACCCAACAAGCTCTAAGGCTGTGAGTCGGGTTTGTGTTCAGCAATACGGAATGTAAACGTTATGGTTTATCCAATAGACCATCAAGGACAGTACTGACCCCTGTAAGGGGCCTATTTATCTTTCTGGCGGGTTCGAGCTTGGCTGGCCGCTTCAGATGTATCCTCTTTTTCCGATCTCCTCTAGGGTATTCGATAATGGTTGGATCCGAGAATAGACGTTCGGCTTGCCAGGCGCTTTCCATGGCACAATATTTTTGTATCGAGTCTGACAGCTTGGTGAAGTCACGAATGTGTCGACGAGACCGGGCTTTGAGAATCCCTTCATCATGGGAATTGCAATTGAAGGTTGCCATTATCTCCTGATCGATAAGAGCTCGTACTTTGTTTCTAGCGAGGAGGAGTCTAGCCCAAAAATGGTGAACCGACTCTCCTGGTAACTGTTTAACATCCCATAAGTCTGAAGACGTGGACTCCTTTGCGATGCTCGAGTGATCGGGTTGGGTGGTGGGTGGGAAAAGTTTTGACTCCACGCTACGATGTGAGTCCGGAATTACGGGTTCCGAATTGTATGCTAGATCAGGGACCGATACCGGTCTGTCTTCGGAGCAAACTCTAGGGTCTGGGTTACCAGCAAGGTCTTGATGATCAAAGATTGGGGTATAAACCATTTTCAATTTCGGACGCTGGGAGGACGAGCCCCCAGCTGGACACTCGACGGTGGAGACTAAGTGGGTGACCATGGGAGTAAGAATTTCCCTATCTTCGGGTTTATGCCCGAGCCGGTCATAGACCGGGGTCTGATCGTCAGTCATACGCATGCTCTGAATTCGATCAAATAGCTCGTTTAGGAACGAGGCGATGGTAGGATCCATGTCGCTGAAGCGAGTGGGGTCGATGTCCGGCATCGTAGTTCTGGAGTCACACGAAAGCAGATCTGGGTCCTGTTCGGCCATAGTGGATCCGGTCACAATGGCCAGATAGGGCGTTCTAGATAGCCCGAGGGTGACGACCTCCTAAGAGGTGGGGCCCATTGTCTCTGACGTCGAGGCGTCGGGATCTGCGGGCTCCTTCATAATAGTTGAGGGTCCTATCAAGACAAGTTCTCTTATGGATCAGCGACGAACTCTAAGGTTCCGAATATGATCCCTTGATCGGGGGAGAAGCTTCCGATCTGGCCAGGGTGGCCGGTCGGGTCGGCGTGCGATAAGACTTCGCCGCTTGTGAAGATCTGACCAGGGATGAAAATACCCTAGTTGCAGATCTCGTTGCTTGTGACAAGGCGAGCCATCGATTCCTTTGGTGATCATAGTGGAACTCTCAATGAAAACACCAATGTCGGTATCAAAACCAGCGGATCTCACGAAGGGGGTCCCGAGCTGTGAGACTATGATCGAAGGTAAGAGGAGACGAAGGAGACAATGTTTACCCAGGTTCGGGCCCTCCTATGGAGGTAAAACCCTACGTCCCACTTGATTATATTGATGATATGTAGGTTACAGAGTTGATCTACCTCGAGATCGAATAGCTAAACCCTAGATGAGTTATCCTCCTCTACAACCTAAAACCCTCCGGTTTATATAGATGCCGAGGGTACATATGGTTTACACATGGTCGGTTACACATTGAAGGAAAAAAACATGCCTATCTATTGCCGAAAACCTGGAGAGCATGCCAGGATTCCTTGAAACTTCCATCCTGGCGACAGGGCCTTGGATATCCAATGCTTACCCAATGGCCCACATAGTTCGGCCCATAAGAAACATGCCGGCTATCCGAGGACCCCTTAAACCAGGACTCCCTCAACACCGTTTTAAAATCTTGCATTACTTTGTTTGTAGGCACTCCAAAAACCCCGTCTTCGAGCTCAATTCACAAATCCGGATCGTCATCATGAGAATAGTCCTCGGGATGGGGGGCCAGACAGTTAACTGTCTCGATGAAGCTCCCCCATTCATGTTCACATAAATTAAAGGCTTCGGTCAAAAAGGGACAAATTAAAAACCCAAATTCTGGTCACGGAGTCAAAATGCTCACCCATTCGATGGGATTATGACTTGAGTAGCCCTCTTTGGATGACAGCCAAACAAAACCTTCTTGCTTCCCTTTGTATAGGTCGGCAAGTGCGGTAGCTAATGTTGTTTGATCCGCAGGGCCGTCTTCAGGAGCGAGTGGTGTGCTTGGCCCATTGTAATGCCACAAGGGGAGTATTCTTTGCTAGAGAGGCTGAACGCACCGAGTAATGGTGGCGGCCATGACATCTATCATGGCCAGCTTGTGATGGGCTAGTATCCTTACATGGGCTGCCAAGCGTTGCACTTCAACACTGTCCTCTTAAGATGAGGTCTTAGGTCGCCAGTTGTACCTTTTCTTCAAGGGGGGCATGAAAGATAATTGCTCCCTTGGTGGTTTTGGTAATTAATAACAACATATAAGTCATTGAACTAATGTTTCCACCAAGTATATTTCAGGAAATGTTCAATGATAGGATTGGCAAAAGGAGATTGTGGAGAAACCCCAAGATGCAAGGAAATAGGTTGGCCAAGCTTCAAGCAAGAGGACTCTACATTTTATACTTGTGAGAAATCACTTTGAGTCCATAGGAAAGCCAATAGTATTAAAAGGGGGTAAGGTTTTGTTGGTGAACAATATGCGCAAACGTGCACAAGTGATAGTCGCCAAAAACATCCACAAACTCTCCCACCAAAGTCTGTTCTATACCTAACACTCAAAATCGGTGCAACCAACTTTCCCACTTCTGTGCCACCGATTCCAGAACCTAGACAGACCCAAGCCAAACCCTAGCCACTTCAGTGCAACCGATTCCATACCGGTGCCACCGAGTTTAGGTTGCCAACTTTCTGTTATGCAAATTCACATTTTTTATCCCACCGAGAATGTTGGATCGGCATCACCGAGATTCGAAATCTAACTGTTGGTCACCTTATCGGTGCAACCGAGTTTCCTATATCGGCTTTACCGAGATTCAAAAGTTGCCACCTTTTGGTCACTTCGGGACCACCGATTTTAACACATCGGTGTCACCGAGTTGGTCATTATGTGTGTAACGGTTGGATTTTAGGGGATGCCTATATATACCCCTTCACCACCACTTACTCGAAAGAGAAGCACTCAGAACTATTCCATACCTATCCTATCAAATTTTCTGAGAGAGAACCACCTAACCTTGTGTTGAGGTCAAGATCTTTCACTCCAATCATATGGATCTTGATTTCTAGCCTCCCCAAGTAGCTTTCCACCAATCCCATCTCTTCCACCATGCCAAATCTGTGAGAGGGTGATTGGGTGTTGAGGAGTCTATCATCTTGAAGCACAAGAGCAAGGAGTTCATCGTCATTATCAAGCCTATTACCTTTTGGAGGGTGGTGCCTCCTAGATTGGTTAGGTGTCGCTTGGGAGCCTCCTACTTTGTGTTGTGGAGTAAACCCAGAAGTTTGTAAGGGCAAGGAGATCGCCTACTTCATGAAGATCTACCCATAGTGAGGTTAGTCCTTCGTGGACAGAAGCCGTTATGGAATAGTCAAGGTTGCTACTTCGTCAACCCTTTTGGGTGGAGCCCTCCGTGGACTCTCGCGACCATTACCCTCCATGGGTTGAAGACTCCATAAACGTGGATGTACGATAGCGCCACCTATCGGAACCACGAGAAAAATCATCGTGTCTACAACTGCGTTTGATCTTCCTACCCTATCCCTTCTATACATGCTTGTTGTTACTTTCCGCTGCTATATACTCTTACACTTGCATGTGTAGTGTGTACTTAAATTGCCATGAAATGCTAAAAACTGTCAACCCTAAAACTTGGTATAGGCAAAACTTTTAATTGGTCAAGTAGTCTAATCACCCCCCCCCCTCTAGACATACTTTTGGTCCTATGAGTGGTATCAGAGCTTTGGTCTCCATTGCTTAGGTCTCACAACCTAGGAGAAGTATGGCGTCTAGTGAGGGAAGTTATCACCGTAGAGGTCCGTACTTTGATGGCACTAATTTTGCTAGTTGAAAGCACAAAATGAAAATGCATATTCTTGGTCATAACCTCACCATTTGGGTTGTTGTTCGTGTTGGCTTGCAAGGTGAGTTCTTTGTGGATGGACGGGAACCGGATCGTGAAGCGACCGCGGATGAATTGAAGATGTTGCAACTCAATGCTCAAGCATGCGACATTCTCTTCAACTGCTTATGCCCCGAAGAATTCAACAAAATCACGAAGGTTGGTGAATCCAAGTTAGATGTTCAACTGCTTATGCGTCTTGAGAATGTAAAAGAGATTTGGGATACTTTGGTTGATATGCACGAAGGAACCGAGTCCGTGAGAGAATCCAAGTTAGATGTTCTTCAAGGTTAGCTTGACAAGTTCAAGATGAAGGATGGTGAAGGAGTCGCACAGATGTACTCTAGGCTAGCTCTCATCACCAATGAGATTGCCAGCTTAGGAAGCGAAGAAATGACCGACAAATTCATCATCAAGAAGATACTTAGATCTTTGGATGAGAGATACGACACCGTGTGCACATTAATCCAAATGATGCCAAACTACAAAGATCTCAAGCCTACGGAAGTCACTGGAAGGATTGTTGCTCATGAGATGACACTCAAAGATAAAGAAGAGATTCATCACAAGTCTAGCGGTGCTTAGAAAGCCACAAGTGATGCTCTCGCAACTTCAAGCAACAACCTTGTCACCAATGAAATGATAAGCCTCATGGTCAAGAAATTCAACAAGTCTACAAGAATAGAGGCAAAGAAAGAAACTCCAACTCAAGATATGAAGAGAAGCGTTCGTCAAGTCGTGACCGCAATTGCTACAATTGTAGGAATCCCGGACACTACTCAAATGAGTCCACGACTCCCTACAAAAGAAGAGAAGAGTCACCTCGAAGACGAAACTTAAGAAATGAGTCACCACAAAGAGAGAGAAGGAGTAGAGATGATCGTTATGAACGAAGACACTCAAGGAGAAGTAGAGATTCGGAGAAGAAGGACAAGTACACCAAGATCTACACAAGAAGAAAACATCAAGCTCATGTTGGTGAATGTGTTTCTGGCTCCGACTCCGACAACAACTCTGAGAGAAGCTATCACTCTGACTCCGACCATAGTTAAGATGATGGTGTTGCCAGAATTGCTCTAGTGACTACCAACTCCTACGATCTATTTGATTCACCAAACGAAGGGAGTGGAATTTTTTTCATGGCTAAATGCCCCAAGGTGTCACACCCCGAGTATCTTGATTTTGATAGTGATGAAGATGATTTGCTTTGTGATAAAACTAGTGATGTTGATCAAAATGAACTTGATAATTCTCATGCTAGTCAACATGAGTCATTTGATGATAAGATGAAAATAGAACAACTAACTAAAGAACTAAACACTCTTAAGTTAGCTCATGAATCTACTCTCGAAGATCATAGAGAGCTTGTGAGAACTCATGAGAAGCTACGCTTTGAGAAGCTCAACTTGGAGCAAGAGCATGAGTTTCTCAAAGCTATCAATGACGATCTCCGAAAGAAGACTTCATCTTATCTAGCCAAACGACTACTCTTGTCTACTTTCATGCCTCAAGTTAAAACTAAGAAATCTAGTAACAAAGGCAAGAAAGGTTCTTCATCTAGTACAACAATAAAAATGCTAAACCCAATGATGTTGCTTCTAGTAGTTCTATTGATTCCAATAATGATGATTCTCTTAGCCAAGTTACACTTGAGCAAGAAAGTGCTTTATTGAAAGGAATTGTATAAAAGGGTATCTACAAGAGTCTTGCCATATTGTACGCAAGCACGGAGGATACCAGAAGAATCGTGGTGTTGGCTACTTCAACGCTAATGGAGTTGAGTGGGAAGAAGGTCAATATCCCAAGCCCAAGTTTGTTTTTCAAAAGCAGAAGTATGAAAATACTCTTCCCAAGGGGACAAACACTCAAGATGACCTTCCACCACAAGACCACAAGCACAAGGGCAATAACAAGCTTCAAGATGAAGATGAACCCCTAGCTTTGGTGGAATGGGTTCCCAAGGCTACTTCAAGCTCAACTACTACTAAGGCTACTTCAACACCAAGGATCCCCATCAACTTGATGTGGGTCCCCAAGAAGAAGAACTAGAAGGTTCTTGAGGGGTGACTCCACCAATGAAACTCACTCACATTCATTATTGGCAAGGACTTTTTGCACTCAACATCAACTCAATGCAATACTTGAAGGAGTCACACATTCCCTCAAAGGTAAGCAAGGGACAAGGTAATCAACTAATCAATGGACATCATAACATATGCTTTGCACTCCATGTCCATAGATATCCTTGTATTTGTCTCTTGTATGTTGGGACTAACCCATGTAGGTGAGAAGAGAAAGGAAACAACAAGTATGCTCCCAACTCTTGGTAATCTTCATCAAAATTGAGCATCCACAACTACCTCACCAACATGAAGTCTTCATCGACAAAACCCAAGGTTAGTTTATCCCTCTTATGGGGAGATGTCACATTAAGGGGGAGCTTTACTGTAAGACTTGAGTCAAAGCATCTCTTAGTGTGTGACAACATTAAATGCTTTATGAAAAAGTGGTAACCCCACTTGTGCTTAAACGATGAGTATGACCTATGATCAAGTACTCTTACTTGGCTCCTAAGTCAAATACTCATATATAGATGACTTCGTCATCGCCCAAGTGCTTGTTAGATGCTAGAGTGTTTTTGCATGTTTGTCATGATTTCTTTTGACATCTTATTGTGTGGGCATGTTGGTCTGTATTTATTTTCTCATTCGAGGACATCCAATTGTTGCTATTTGGCTTTTGATTTATCTTTTGCCAATTGGATGGACAAGAATGCCTAGGACCACTCTTTAGCTATCTATGCTTTCTCACCTCATATTCCATTCATGCTGCATCACAAAATTTGAACAAGTGCTTTTCGATCCCTTTGTGTGTGGAGCACTCAGAGTTCCGTATCGACAAGGACTAACGATTAAAACCTCCCAAG
The DNA here is from genome assembly GCA_022496015.1 of Hordeum marinum. Taxonomy (NCBI): domain Eukaryota; kingdom Viridiplantae; phylum Streptophyta; class Magnoliopsida; order Poales; family Poaceae; genus Hordeum; species Hordeum marinum. The sequence continues at coordinate 551,383,868 of CM039674.1, read as the reverse complement.
TGCAACTCGGTGGAATCAACACCACAATATCGGTCTCACCGATTGCCTAGGGTTGATCTAGTTTTCAATCTCGGTACTATCGATTTCATATTCTCGGTTACACCGAGTTTCCTTGTCAGCTGATAGTTATGGAACTCGGTGACACCGAAAACATAAAATGGGTATCACCGACAGTGAAGCGTATATATGCTATGGACCCCGACGCTTTGAAATTCAATTTTCAACGTCGCACCTTAGAACCCTAAGCTGCCGCCTCAAGACCCCTGGTCATCGCCCTTGTCTTCCTGCGCTCCTCCACCGCTAGGAATCGTCGTCGTCGACGAAATCTACTCCATCGTCGCCGCCGTAGAGGATCCACGCCAAGCTAGGGTACGGATTCGATCTCTAGTGCGCCCCCATCCGATTCTTGCGCATTAGATACTTGATTATCATCTTTACACCCTTTGCTCATATATCCATCCACTTAAATCTGCAAAATCTCGAGTTAGATGGATTTTCTAGGGTTTTGCCATCCGCCCGATATATCTCGGTGGAACCGAAACGAAAATATCGGTCTCACTGATATGCTTTTCAGTGAGGGTGAGAACTGACTCGGTGGAACCGAGTAGCTCTTTTTGGTCCGACCGAAAAGGCTGCCAAGTTCCTGTTAAAAGAGTTAGTTTGTCTCGGTCTCACCGAAAATTTCTTTTCGGCTGCACCGATATGTATGTGATAGATTGCAAAACTTTTTGAAAACTCATTGCTCAAATTTCAAAAACCAGCCTCATTTTGTGATAACTCATCTACTTCTACTCATCTACACTCTATTCACAGGGTCAGTATGTCAGGCTTAGAAGATAGTCAGAATGTGCCAGATCAAGGAGTTGATATGAGTTCTGGAACAAGCCCAAAAGCCAGTTCTTTCTCAGACCCAGGCACCCCCAGCTCTCATGGGTTGCCCAAGGCTTCCACCAGAACCGGGAAGAAGTTGAACTCAGATGAAGAAGATTCAGACTTTGTCCCTGAGGAGATTCTTGCTAAGAAGCAAGAGAAGGCTGCCAAGAAGTCAACAACTGAAGCTACTTCCTCTCGAAGAGTTGTCAACAAGATTTATGCACCTGCTTCTACTTTCAAGGCTCATGAGACTGCCAGAGCAACAATTTTTGTTGAGGTCCCCAAGAGAGCTATGCCTAAGAAGGCATGTGAGAAAAAGTCCAGGAAAAAGATCATTCATGTGACTGGCATGCCTACTTCCATGTATGAAGATCCATAGGAAGCATCTGGTGCTGCTGCTGAGGAAGAGGAGGATGAGCCCGCTACAAAGGCTCCTCCCAAGAAGAAGGCAAAAAACCTTATGTCTGATGCTATGCCTAAGACCAGCACATCCAAGAAGGCTGCTAAGAAGCCTAAGAGGACAACCAGGCAGATTCCAGCTTCTGAGAAGAACAAAGGAACTGCTTCCAGAGTTGAAGATGTGGATGACTTGAGAACATTGATGAAGCTCACACCACACCTTCCAGTATACAATGCCAGCTACCCACTAGCTGAGGACATGAAGAAGAGGAAGGATTCAGGATTGAGGGCATGGAGAGCTACTGATCCTTATGCCTAGAGGAAGAAGACTGTTGTGGACTACAGATTCTATACCAGAGAGCAACATGATTTCTATGAGACTGTGCTCTTTGACAAGAGTCCAGCTGTCAGTGATATGCGATACGTTGATTGGAAATTCATCAAGGATAATGAGGACTACTTTCCAAGTGTCTAGAACCACTTCCTTTGCATAGGTCTGGATGAGTTCGTTGGCAGGGAATTCACAGCTTGGAATGATGAAATGATCATGCAATTCTACTCCACTACACACTTCTACGGAGATGGTAGAATTGTGTGGACGACTGAAGGCGCAAGGTACGAATCAACTGTTAAGGAATAGGCTGATATCTTAGGAGTTCCTGAAGCACAGGATGGTCACTTGGATGTATACTCAGAATCCAAGGCTAGCCACAATGCTATGGATAATATGTACAAGGAGATCCCTGCTGCTAATGTGAAGTCTCACAGGCTAGGATCCATCTACTTTCTTCAGGCTGGCCTCCGCACGATGAACACCATTTTGAGGCATACTTTGATGCCCAAGTCAGGAGATGACAAGATGATCCAAGGCCACTCCATCAACATGTTGATCCACCTTGACAGACACACCAGGATCAGAGTCATGGATCTGATTGTTGAGATAATCAAGAAGGTTGCTGCTGACCAGAAGCGCTCCTGTTGTTATGCACCCTACATATAGATGCTCGTCAACTCAAGACTGGAGAAGCACATCTTTGCCCTAGATCATCCACATTTGCCCCTACAGCCAGATCTCGAGGACAATGTTGTGGTGATGGATGCTGATCATCCCACTTTAGCTGCAGCTCAGGAGGAAGCAGAGGCAGTCAGAGCCACTAGTGCTTAGGTCCCTAGATCCAGGAACGAGCAAATGGATCTATTGATATCATCTGTTCAGGGCATGCAGAAGGACATTAAGGGGATTCTGGACAACCAGAACAGTCTTATCAGGATCTTTGAGACCAGAATGAAGACCCTTACTGATAAGGTGGACAGGCTGACTAAGACCGTCACAGAGCTTCAGAAGGAAGTTGACTCCGTGCACATCCCTCGGGTCTCTTCTACTTCAGATGATGACGATGATGAGGAGGAGGAGGATGAATCACCTCTAGGTCCAGGCGCTCAGTTCACCACTCAGGCTAGATCAGCCACTTTGCCAGCTCCATTAGCTCCATCAGCTTCTGCTCCATCAGTGACCACTCCAGCTCCATCCACGACATCTGCAGAGATCTTTGCCGATGCTGTCATCTCGACTCCTTCATCAACAACTGGAGGAGATATGCCCAAGAACGTTTAGATGTATGCCTTTGAACTTTTTGGTAACTTGTTGCCAAAAGGGGAGAAGTGTATATAGATCTTTAGGCTTCAAACGAGAGAGCGTTTTGGTTTATTGCTTTTCAAAACATTTGGTTCTTTTGGTTTGATGTGAGATACTTTTGTGTTTACGCATTATCATGTGTGTTATGCTACTATGTTATGTGTGATGCAACTATTTCCTATCATCTTAATGCTTATGAGATGATCATTCACCCTTGCTTGAGTGTGTTGTGCCATGTTATTCATTCTAAATTATTCTCGCACACCACCAAATTGTATGAGACGTGGAAGAAGTACCCCATATACCTAATCAATTGTGCATTTGCATTCAAACGCAAATTCAAAATAATGCACAAATTTAGGGGGAGCTCTTGCTTATCACATACCTCTCAAAGCGACGATTATATTCATTGATTTTATCATATGTCGAAGCTTTGATCTATATGTTGTCATCAATTACCAAAAGGGGGGAGAATGAAAGCACATTTTCTCCCTTGGTGGTTTTGGTAATTAATAACAACATATAAGTCATTGAACTAATTTTTCCACCAAGTATATTTCAGGAAATGTTCAATGATAGGATTGGCAAAAGGAGATTGTGGAGAAACCCCAAGATGCAAGGAAATAGGTTGGCCAAGCTTCAAGCAAGAGGACTCTACATTTTATACTTGTGATAAATCACTTTGAGTCCATAGGAAAGCCAATAATATTAAAAGGGGGTAAGGTTTTGTTGGTGAACAATATGCTCAAACGTGCACAAGTGATAGTCGCCAAAAACATCCACAAACTCTCCCACCAAAGTTTTTTCTATACCTAACACTCGAAATCGGTGCAACCAACTTTCCCACTTCGGTGCCACCGATTCCAGAACCTAGACAGACTCAAGCTAAACCCTAGCCACTTCGGTGCAACCGATTCCATACCGGTGCCACCGAGTTTAGGTTGCCAACTTTCTGTTATGCAAATTCACATTTTTGATTCCATCGAGAATGTTGGATCGGCATCACCGAGATTCTAAATCTAACCGTTGGTCACCTTATCGGTGCAACCGAATTTCCTATATCGGCTTTACCGAGATTCAAAAGTTGCCACCTTTTGGTCACCTTAGGACCACCGAGTTTAACACATCGGTGTCACCGAGTTGGTCATTTTGTGTGTAACGGTTGGATTTTTAGGGATGCCTATATATACCCCTTCACCACCACTTACTCGAAAGAGAAGCACTCAGAACTATTCCATACCTATCCTATCAAATTTTCTGAGAGAGAACCACCTACCCTTGTGTTGAGGTCAAGATCTTCCACTCCAATCATATGGATCTTGATTTCTAGCCTCCCCAAGTAGCTTTCCACCAATCCCATCTCTTCCACCATGCCAAATCTATGCGAGAGTGATTGGGTGTTGAGGAGTCTATCAGCTTGAAGCACAAGAGCAAGGAGTTCATCGTCATTATCGAGCCTATTACCTTTTGGAGGGTGGTGCCTCCTAGATTGGTTAGGTGTCGCTTGGGAGCCTCCTACTTCGTGTTGTGGAGTGAACCAAGAAGTTTGTAAGGGCAAGGAGATCGCCTACTTCATGAAGATCTACCCATAGTGAGGCTAGTCCTTCGTGGACGGAAGCCGTTATGGAATAGTCAAGGTTGCTACTTCGTGGACCCTTTTGGGTGGATCTCTCCGTGGACCGTTACCCTCCGTGGGTTGAAGACTCCATAAACGTGGATGTATGATAGAGCCACCTATTGGAACCATGGGAAAAAATCATCGTGTCTACAACTGCGTTTGATCTTCCTACCCTATCCCTTCTATACATGCTTGTTGTTACTTTCCGCTGCTATATACTCTTAGACTTGCATGTGTAGGGTGTACTTGACTTGCCATGAAATGCTAAAAACTGTCAACCCTAAAACTTGGTATAGGCAAAACTTTTAATTGGTCAAGTAGTCTAATCACCCCCCTCTAGACATACTTTTGGTCCTACAGGGCGTCAGAGTATCCGGGCAGACCCCTCCGAGCTGGATCAAATAGGGGGACATCCTCGATGTAGAACCATTCCGAAGACCATTCTTCGGACTCCTTCGGTGTTCCCACTGGATACCTCATCCCCGCTATGCGACATATTTCGGCTCCTCCGACTTCTAAAATTGTCTTGTCCCGAGTACGAGGAACGAGGCAGAAGTACTTCCTCCAAAATTCGAAGTGTGCCTTGCAGCCCAGGAACATCTCGCAAAGGGCGACAAAGCCCGAGATATGCAGAATAGACCCTGGGGTGAGATGATGGAGTTGGATCCCGTAGAAATCCAATAATCCCCTCAGGAATGGATGAATGGGGAACCCGAGACCCTGCAAAAGGAAGGGCACGAAACATACACGCTCCCCCTTTTGCGTATTAGGGAAATTTTCCGCGAAGGCTTCACCGTTGAATGAAGTCAAACCGGCGCGGGTAACCGACAGATCCGAGGAAGGAAGCTACCCTTGAGTCTCAAGGTTGCATAGTCTAAGGAGGGACATGGAGCAGCTTGTCTAATCCCCGGGATGGGAGCCGTAAGAGCGCGAGGAAGAGCTAGGTGCGCTTGCCATGTTCTTGTGGCGATCTTTCGCTGGAGGTTTTTCCCGATGGGGAGGAAGAAGAGGATGTGGCCTAGACCGCGATTCAGTTTGTTTAAATGGGTGGTGCCTCCTTTGTGGGAGGGGGAGTCTTGTAAAGAGCTACTGAACTGCTCGTCTCCCCTCGGCACGTGAGGATCGAGAAGCGCTGACAGTTATTACAGTGGACCCTGCACGTTCGTGACGCTTGGGATTTCGCCGATGACGGGATGGTTGCCTATCAAGAATAGATAGAGGGACTTACCTTGCAAGCCGAAGACTTCGACGCACAAGATTTTCCGGATATACCTAGGCGTTGGAGGCTAGTCCGGGGGCTACTGAGGGATTCCTGGTTTAAGGGGTCCTCGAATAGCCTACATGTTTCTCATGGGCCGGACTATGTGAGCCATTGGGTAAGCTCTGGATGATCGAAGGCCCCGTCACCAGGATGGAAGTTTCCAGGAATCCTAGCATGCTCTCCAGGTTTTCGGCAATAGATAGGCATGTTTTTTCCTTCAATGTGTAACCGACCATGTGTAAACCCTAGGTACCCTCGCGTCTATATAAGCCGGAGGGTTTTATGTTGTAGAGGAGGATAACTCATATAGGGTTTAGCTATTAGATCTCTAGGTAGATCAAGTCTGTAACCTACATATCATCAATATAATCAAGCAAGATGTAGGCTTTTGCCTCCACAGGAGGGCCCGAACCTGGGTAAACATAGTCTCCTTCGTCTCCTGTTACCATCGATCCTAGTCTCACATCTCGGGACCCCCTAACACTAGTAGAAAAAGGCCCATTTGTCCCGGTTCATAAGGCCCATTTGTCCCGGTTCCGGAACCGGGACTAAAGTGTCGGGACTAAAGCCCAAAACCTTTAGTCCCAGTTCTCTTACAAACCGGGACAAAAGGGGCTCCACGTGGCCTCTGCGGGGAGCCCAGGCAGGAGGACCTTTAGTCCCGATTGGTAACACCAACCGGGACCAACAGGCATCCACGCGTCAGCATCTGGCAATTGCTTTTTATTTTTATTTTGAAAGGGAGGGGGTTTAGGGGGTTTTAGAGAGTTAATTTAGGGTTTTTTATATTGTTATAGCTAGCTAATTGATAGAGAGAAGTGTCCCCTCTTTCTTCGTGCTTGGTCGACGCTAGCTACTATAGAGAGAACTCGACACGCTAGCTAGTAAGCAAATGAAGGAACTATTAAGTACAGAAGATCGTCATGAACATATAGAGATAGAAGTGATCGACCTCTCTTTCTCCGAGAGATTGGTCGTATAACAAGTTTTCGTATATATATCTGATGCTACTAGCTACATATATACAATATAAGATCTCTTACAATCCCTAACATCTAATGTCCACTTCCAGATGGTATTCTTTGGTTTTATTTATGACGTGGTCAAGAAAGAATCCCGCCAATTCTTCTTGAATTTCTCGTATGCGATCATGTGGTAGGAGTTCATCCTGCATCTGCCACATCTAATTTGAAGAAGGGGGTTAATACATATATATGGTAATAAAATAAAATTGTGAATATTATTGCTGACGCTCTTCAAATTGTTTTGTAGAGTAGCCCCGCTTAGGGGCCGTCGCGTTGTAGATGAACTCGCAAACGTAGTATCCACATAAATCAGTCCCGTCTTCCTGCCACAAGCACTTTACGAGAAATAGAGTTCAATCAAACTGATAATCAAGCATGATAAATGGTATTGATGAAACTAGAATCAATGGGATATGCACGGAACTAGCTAGTAGTACTTACTTTCGGGTGTGTAAATCACAGCTCCTTCGGCAGTGTCGGAACAATTGTTCTGAACTCTTTCCAAAACCTGCCAGACAAAGAAAATAATTACTTGATATCAGGAAATGAACAAATTAAAGTTGCCGATATGATGCGATAATGATCGATTGAACTTACTTCTGGAGAATTTTAGTCATGTCCGCATAATTCTGGGGATCTTTTCGTTTCGAGTCTAAGATGATTAATACTCCCCCTCAAGATGAATCTCTAGCAGAATAAAGTGGAAACTGCGCACGCATGCATAACTCATCAATTACATTACTATAACCTCGAGTAATAAGGGAAACGGAATATGCACAAGACAGTAACACTCACTTGAAGTTGTAAGGAAAGAGTATTGTCCCTTTGTTTTGATTTTTAAGCAACGATTGTAGCAAGTTCTCCTCGGTTTCTATGGGCCAATGTTTTATATTATGCTCATGTATGACATTTGGGTTAATAAACCCAATGTCATACATTTGTGCTTTTCTGCATTTGACGATCTTCAATCTGCATAATATAGTAGTAAGGATAATTATATATACATGCAATGAAAGAGCTGAGCTATATACATAGAGAGACATAATTAAAGAAGTAGTACTTACAGACAGTAGCAACTCACGATTGTTTTGTCGATGTCCTTCTGATTGTATAACTGTCATATCTCCTCATATTCAATATTCAACATATCAATTCCAACGAGGTCGTGCTCCTCTTTAAATGATAGTACCAAAGAATCCATCACAGACTCGCGGCAGCTTTGCATGTACCATTCATAGAATCTTTGCATCAATGCTGTTAGAGGAGGATGATCGGGTTTGACGAGAGGATGCCCGTACCAGTATTTGAATTCGTCCACCTCCAACTTCTCAAACAGTACATCATCGCTCAGGTAATCACCAGGTTTGGTACCAGGGACCATTCCTGGATGATTAGCGATGATATCGCTAGAAACCTTAAGCGGGGGGCACGATTGGTTCACCTGTTCGCCGAGCTGGGGAATTTTTTCCCACTTCTTCGTTCTGCTAACTTTGCATCACTGGAAGTACTTCCCAACCGTTGCACATCTTGATATGCCTTTTTAATACAGCGTTCATAGTTGGAATCCGGCAGAGGCGGTGGTGGTCGCTTTAGGGCATCGATAGTGCGCATCGCCAGATCTGTCTTCTCCTTCGGAGCTGGAGTTTTCTTTGCAAAATGGTCCCTCACTTCGGCCTTACTTATCTCCTTGTTTTCAGACTCGGTCCTCTCATATGGTAAATTTTCCACAGGTTGAGAGATGGACCATATGTGTATCCCCTGCTACCTATGCTTGTACTACTAGCCGCCGAAGCAGCGGCGGCTCCCTTCCGTCGTTGCTTACTAGGCGCCGGAGGAGCCATAGCGGCGGCGGCTGTCTTCCGCTGTTGCTGACGAGGCTGAGGAGGAGGTGTACTACTCCGACATGCCAGAGTAGGCGAAGGAGGAGGCGGAGTGCCCTCACGCGCCGGAGGAGCCGGAGAAGGAGGCGGTGTGCCCTGATTCGCCTGAGGAGAAGGAGGAGGCGGAGGCGTCCACTTTGGAAGCTCGATGTACTCCTTCTGCCATAGACATGTACTCCTCAGGACACGAACCAGTTTATTCTCTCCTTCACTTGTAGAGTGGTCAAGCTCGAGCTCCTCAAATTCTGGCATTACTTCATCCACCATCACAACATCATAGCCATGTGGAATCGGACAACAGTGAAAAGTTCCGTTGGGTTGAGGAGGTGCAACAGAGCCGACAGCCGCCTTAAAAGTGAGGTTCCGGCATTTCGTCATAAGCTCGGAATGTTGAGCCTCCATGATAGTATCCACGGGGTAGCTCGGAGACGTGAAGTCAGGCTGAACGGGCTCCGGGGAAGCGACGCTGCTTCTCCGCTGAGATGGCGGGGTAGTAGCTTCTGGGGTAGCTTCGTGCCGCTAAGATGGTTGGCCGGCAGCTCGCTGGCTCCCAGCTTCCTCTAGCTTTTGTAGTCTTGCATTGAGCTTCTGAATTTCGCTCAGCTCCGCTTTCCTCTTTCTCTCCTGGCTTTTGTAATCGCCTGCATGGGGAAACCTAACCTTCCACGAAACGGAGCCTGATGTGCCTCGTGTTCGTCTAGGGTGCTCAGCAGTCCCTAGGGCCTCAGTCAGCTCGTCCTTCTCTCTGCCAAGAATGAACGTCCCTTCCTGCGCTGCGGTGATATAGTTCTGAAGCTTGTTCACGGGTATTGCAAGTTGCTCGTCCGTCCAACGGCACTTCCCTGTTTCAGGGTCCAAAGTTCCCCCAACCCCGAAGAACCAAGTCCTTGAACGGTCTGGCCAGTTATATGTCTGTGGTCGGACCCCTTTAGCAAACAGGTCATTCTCAGCTTTGTCCCACAACGGTCGGGCTTTAAGGTAGCCACCTGACCCCGTGTGATGGTGAAACTGCTTCTTTGCAGCATTGTTCTTGTTTGTCTCTGACATCTTCTTACTCTTCTCCGATGTCTTGTAGGCCACAAATGCGGGCCAGTAATCTCCTATCTTCTCATATCGGCCGATGAATGCTGGAGTCTTCCCTTTGTCGACAAACTTTGATTTCAACTCATTCTTCCACCTCCTGAATAGATCTGCCATCTTCTTAATTAGTTCAATTTTTTGCCTTGACAAATCATTGAACCTTTTGACAGAAACCTCCCATAAACTCTTTCATAATTTTCTTTAGCATACATCCATGGAAAAAAAACAGGAAGCTACGATATTTTTTTACATCATATGATAATTTTCTATATATATCCATCCATCCATACATATACACACACATATATACATGGACCAAAAATGCTATAAAAAAATTATATGAACAAAAAAAAGCATACATCATCTATCATCAACATCATCAGCTATCATCAACATCATCATCTAACTATCATATATCATCTATCATCTATATATCATCAAATTAAATCAGCAAAATCGGACAGGGGAGGAAAGTGGGCCGGCCGGACTGAACGGGGAGGAGGGGCGGCGTCATCGGGGCAGGGTTGTGGCGTGGGGCGGCGTCGGGGAGCGGCGCCGGCGTCGGGGCAGGGCGGCGCATCGGGGCATGGGGCGGCGCGTCGGGGAAAGGGCGGCGCGTCGGGGCACGGGGCGACGCGTCAGGACAGGGCGGCACGTCAGGGCAGGGCGGTGCATCAGGGCAGGGGGCGTCGACGGCGAGCTCGGGTAGCCTGGCGGCATCGATGTGCTCGGTGTCATCGGGGGCAAGTGCTCGATGAAATCTGAAAAAATCGAAACTATCGCTTATATACACAGAGCATTGGTCCCGGTTGGTGGCACCAACCGGGGCCAATGCCCTCTTTAGTCCCGGTTGGTGGCACAAACCAGGACCAAAGGTCTCTTTTCGGCAGCCCAAAGGGCAGGAAGCAGAGACCATTGGTCCCGGTTGGTGCCACCAACCGGGACTAAAGGGATGCATTGGTCCCGGTTGGTGGCAACAACCGAGACTAAAGGGGGGCATTGGTCCCGGTTGGTGCCACCAACCGGGACCAAAAGGTGGTGCTGCCCGGGAACAAATGTTTAGTCCCACCTCGCTAGCCGAGAGGGCTCGAGAGTGGTTTATAAGCGCTGTTGCGCCAACCCTCTCAAGCTGCTCTCAACTGTAGGCTTATGGGCCTAATTGCACTCTCCTCTGCCTGTGGGCCTACTAGTCCTTCTGCGGGCCTGATCCTGGCCTAACTAGCTGTTGGGTTTCTAGTCGTATTCAGGCCGTGGTGGCCCAGTAGGCGGCATTTTAAAAAAAAACTGTTTTTTTGCTTTATTTATTGTTTTAATTTTTTCCCAGTATTTTTCTTTTGTTATTTTAGTTCATTCTTTTTAACAAATAAATACTTTGATAATTTTAGTTGCATAATTTCCATTATTTTGTTTTGTTTCTTGCTTTATTTATTTCCAGTGTCTTTTATCATTATATTATTTTTGCTATTAATGTTTTAAAGAAAAAATACTTTTATAATTTTAGTTGCATAATTTTTATATAATTATTATTTCAAAAATACTAGAGGTTTATAATAGCTTTTTAGGTGATTCTTTTTGAACTCCACTCCTACGATGTTTTGAAAGAAATTCAAAAGCACTTCAAACGAACTCTGAAAAGGTTGAAAGTTGACATGGTATCATCATTTCACCCACATAGCATGTGATAAAAAGTTGAGTGGGGTACGACAAAAACTGGATGCACTTCGTGTACAAAATGGACAATCTATTTCGAAGTATCACGGTTTCGAACGAAAACTCATCTATTATGAAGGGATTTCATTTTTTTGAACACATTTGAACTCCAGAATTTGTGTGTGTTGAAAATGCACCATTCAAAGCCACATCATCAATTTTGAACCCTTTCTGACTTCATTTGGTATTTTTCATGAACTTACTGATTTTTTTTGAGCTAAATGACCCTGAAATTGAACAGCACTTCAAATGAACTCTGAAAAGGTTGAAAGTTGGCATGGTATCATCATTTCACCCACATAGCATGTGCTAAAAAGTTGAGTGGGGTACAACAAAAACTGGATGCACTTCGTGTACAAAATGGACAATCTATTTCGAAGTATCACGGTTTCGAACGAACACTCATCTGTTACGAAGGGATTTCATTTTTTGAACTCATTTGAACTCCAGAATTTTTGTGTGTTCAAAATGCACCATTCAAAGCCACATCATCAATTTTCAACCCTTTCTGACTTCATTTGGTATTTTTCATGCACTTACTGATTTTTTTTGAGCTAAAGGACCCTGAAATTGAAAAGCACTTCAAATGAACTCTGAAAAGGTTGAAAGTTGGCATGGTATCATCATTTCACCCACATAGCATGTCATAAAAAGTTGAGAGGGTTACGGCAAAAACTGGATGCACTTCGTGTACAAAATGGAGAATTTCTTTCGAAGTATTAGGGTTTCGGACGAAAACTCATGTGTTACAAAAGGCATTTCATTTCTTCACATATCACTGCAATGATATAGTTGTGGAGCGAAAGTCTTCACTTCTTCTTCGTGTGTGTCCTTTGCTTATTGCGCCATAACCATGGACAATTTTCATCGTTTAACAGGGTGCTTGGGTCAGCCTTGACTTTGAAGGGAGGAATTTCATGAAACTTTTCATAATCTTTAGACATGTCTGTCTTGCCCTGAAATCCCACGATGTCTCTTTTTCCTGAAAGAACTATGTGGCGTTTTGGCTCATCGTATGATGTATTCGCTTCCTTATCTTTTCTTTTTCTCGGTATAGTAGACATGTCCTTCACATAGAAAATTTATGCCACATCATTGACTAGGACAAATGGTTCGTCTGTGTACCCAAGATTATTCAAATCCACTGTTGTCATTCCGTACTGTGGGTCTTCCTGTACCTCGCCTCTTGACAGATTGACCCATTTGCACTGAAACAAAGGGACCTTGAAATCATGTCCATAGTCAAGTTCCCATATGTCCACTATGTAACCATAATATGTGTCATTTCCCCTCTTGGTTGCTGCATCAAAGCGGACACCGCTGTTTTGGTTGGTGCTCTTTTCATCTTGGGCGATCGTGTAAAATGTATTCCCATTTATCTCGTACCCTTTGTAAGTCAATACAGTCGAAGATGGTCCCCTGGACAATGAGTACAACTCATCAGAAACAGTGTTGTCACCCATGAGACGTGTTTGCAACCAACTGCCGAAAGTCCTGATGTGTTCATATGTAATCCAGTCGTCACACTGCTCCGGGTGTTTGGAGCGCAGAATATTCTTGTGTTCATCGACATACGAGGTCACCAAGGTGGAATTCTATAAACTGTGTAGTGTGCTTGAGACCAAGAATGCCCATCCCTACATATTATTGAGTCCACTCCTAGTGTGCCTTTTCCAGTCAGTCTCCCCTCATACCGCGATTGAGGGAGACCAATCTTCTTAAGGTCAAGAATGAAGTCAACACAAAACCCAATGACATCCTCTGTATGATGGCCCATGGAGATTCTTGCTTCTGGCCTAGCGTGGTTACAAACATATTTCTTTAAGACTCCCATGAACCTCTCAAAGGGGAACATATTGTGTAGAAATACAAGGCCCAGAATGGCAATCTCGTTGACTAGATGAACTAGGACGTGCGTCATGATATTGAAGAAGGACGGTGGGAACACCAGCTCGAAACTAACAAGACATTGCACCAAATCACTTCTTAACCTTGGTAGGATTTCTGGATCGATCACCTTCTGAGAGATTGCTTTGAGGAATGCACATAGCTTCACAATGGCTACTCGAACGTTTTTCCGGTAGAAGCCCCCTCAATGCAACCGGCAGCAGTTGCGTCATAATCACGTGGCAGTCATGAGACTTTAGGTTCTGGAACTTTTTCTCTGCCATATTTATTATTCCCTTTATATTCGACGAGAAACCAGACGGGACCTTCATACTAAGTAGGCATTCAAAGAAGATTTCATTCTCTTCTTTGGTAAGAGCGTAGCTGGCAGGCCTTCATACTGTTTTGGATGCATGCCGTCTTTTTCGTGCATACGTTGTTGTTCCTCCCGTGCCTTCGGTGTATCTTTTGTCTTCCCATACACTCCCAAGAAGCCTAGCAGGTTCACACAAAGGTTCTTTGTCACGTGCATCACGTCGATTGCAGAGCGGACCTCTAGGTCTTTCCAATAGGGTAGGTCCCAAAATATAGATTTCTTCTTCCACATGGGTGCGCGTTTGTCAGCGTCATTTGGAACAGATAGTCCGCCAGGACCCTTTCCAAATATTACTTGTAAATCATTGACCATATCAAGTATGTGATCACCAGTACGGAGGGCGGGCTTCTTCCGGTGATCTGCCTCACCTTTGAAATGCTTTCCTTTCTTTCAACATTGATGGTTGGTCGGAAGAAATCGACGATGCCCCGGGTACACATTCTTCCTGCATTTGTCCAAATATATACTGTCGGTGTCATCTAAACAGTGTGTGCATGCGTGGTATCCCTTGTTTGTCTGTCCTGAAAGGTTACTGAGGGCAGGCCAATCGTTGATGGTTACAAACAGCAACACATGTAGGTCAAAATCCTCCTGTTCGTTCTCATCCCACACACGTACACCTCTTCCATTCCATAGCTATAAAAGTTCATCAACTAATGGCCTTAGGTACACATCAATGTCATTGCCGGGTTGCTCAGGGCCTTGGATGAGCACAACCAAGGAGGAAGGTTATACATACATAGAGTCACAGGCCATGTGCTATGCTGGCTGCTCTACTCCCCAAAAGGATTAACGCCATCTGCACTTAAACCAAACCATACCTTCCTCGGGTCACCTATAAAGTCGCTCCACTTTCTCTCGATCTTTCCCCACTGCGACCCGTCAGCGGGTGCTCTCAACTTCCCGTCTTTCTTACGGTCTTTTTTGTGCCATTGCATCAACTCGGCATGCTTTTTGTTTCTGAACAGACATTTCAACCGTGGTATTATAGGAGCATACCACATCACCTTGGCAGGAACCCTCTTCCCGGTGCGCTGGCCCTCAACATCACTAGGGTCATCTCTTCTGATCTTATACCGCAATGCACCGCATACCGGGCATGCGTTCCGTTCCTCGTACTCACCGCGGTAGAGGATGCAGTCATTAGGGCATGCATGTATCTTCTGCACCTCCAATCCTAGAGGGCATATAACCGTCTTTGTTGCGTACGTACTGTCGGGCAATTCGTTATCCTTTGGAAGCTTCTTGTTTATTATTTTCAGTAGCGAACTAAATCCCTTGTCAGATACACCATTGTCTGCCTTCCATTGCAGCAATTCCAGTGTGGTAGCAAGCTTTTTGTTGTCATCTTCGCAATTTGGATACAACCCGTTTTTTGTGATCCTCTAACATGCGATCGAACTTCAACTTCTCCCTTTCACTTTCACATTCTCTCTGTGCATCAACAATGACCCAGCGAAGATCATCATCGGGCACATCGTCTGGTTCCTCTTGATCTTCAGCTTCCCCCACTGTAGCATCACCATATTCAGGGGGAGGGTAGTTGTCGTCATCCTCTTCTTCTTCGTTGTCTTCCCTCATAACCCCTCTTTCTCCGTGCTTGGTCCAAACATTATAGTGTGGCATAAAACCCTTCTGAAGCAGGTGGAAGTGAAGGGTTTTAGAGTTGGAAAAGACTTCGTATTCTCACAGACAGTACATGGACAAGGCATAAAATCATTCTGCTTATTTGCCTCAGCTGCTTCAAGAAAATTATGCAGGCCCTTAATATACTCGGAGGTGCGTCGGTCACCGTACATCCATTGCCGGTTCATCTGTGTGCGTTATATAATAAAGTGTATTAAAAACCATTACCACATATCATGAATACATAAGTGACCAAATTATTAGAAATCCATCATCACATTAAAGCCAAAGTACAATAATGACCAAAATAAATACGTACAGTTCATACATAGCTGTCATTATTGAACACCATATAGGTCTCTAGAGCATCTAATTAAAACATACACCGAAACTATGTAAAAAATTTAAATGCAACAACAAATGCAATCATAACCGCTACTAAGGTACAAATTGATCCAACAACATAATGATACCAAGCCTTAGTATGAATGTCATATTTTCTAATCTTTCCAAGCTTCAAGCGCATTGCATCCATCTTGGTCTTGTGATCGGTGACGACATTGGCAACATGCAACTCCAATCCCATCTTGTCATCTTCAGTTCTTTTCAATTTTTCTTTCAAATGATCGATTTCTTTTTCAGCTTTAGTTAACTTGTCAAGTAGAATTGCATAGTCGGTTGAAATTTCTGGTTCAACTACTTCCTATAGATAAAAACATCTACGTCAAGTTGGTGGCATAATTAATTGTCCTAGACATTAGATGTGTGAAAGAGTTATATAAGAGATAATATACCACATCTGAAGTATAGACTGGACGAGGGACGACATGGACGGATACCATAACCATGGCACTATATAATAACAAACAATAATAAAAGTAAGAAAATCATACGAGTAAGTATATTTTATTTTACCAAGAAGATAAGATCAAGAGGATCACCACGCGCGGGCGATCGACGGCGGTGTCAGGACGGGGACGGGACAGGACGGACCGCCAAACCTAGACAAATCTCGACGAAAATGGAGTTTGGACAAAGAGCTTCGAGAGGAGAAAGCTTCGAGAGTCTGGAACCGGGACCAAAGGGGTCCGACGAACCGGGACCAATGCTCCACGTGGCCCGCCCGCCCCCCTGGCCTCACGAACCGGGACCGTTGCCCCCATTGGTCCCGGTTCGTGACTGAACCGGGACTAATGGGCTGGCCGTCCCGAACCGATGCCCTGTTTTCTACTAGTGTACCCGAGATCCGCTGGTTTTGACACCGACAGGGGTGCCCTCAACATCGATGCAAACACACGCATCAGGGGAAAGGAAAGCAATCTACAATTTGTAGCATCTGAAACATATCTAAGAATGCTACACAACGCAACAGTAGAACCAAAACCAAAAAGACATTAGTCCGGGATAACAATAGACAAGGTCCCTAACCATGCGTTCTTCTGAAGATATCATGCCCCACCCGAGAGTCTTCTAGTTACTTCACTAAGCATGCTTTGTGTCCCGTGGGAGGAGAGATGTAGTGTAGGGACAAAAACAGAGGTAATGTTGTTGTGAGGCGAGAGATATTTACGGGATACATATGTCATGCATCAACTTAGGTTGATTCCCTTTCTATTTGCGTGAAAAAGATTATGAGCTATCTTTTAGTTTGATGAATCCAACCAAGACCTCCTTGATCCCCAAGTTGTGATCAAGGATGAACGAAGTTTCAACTGGACCAAAGAAAATGTATACAAACCATAGACTAATTAATTATAATATTTATACCCTCATTGCAATGCGTTCACAACTATTTGGTCTTGATAGCAAAGATCATATGGTTTCTTTCGATCAAAGGTGACACTGGGTCACAATTTCCATTCAGAAAATGGAGTGCCTACAAACAGAGAAATGCAGCATTTGAAAATAGGGTGCCCCCAACATTGATGCACAAACACGCATCACGGGAAAGCAAAGCAACCAACAATTCGTAACATCTGAAACATATATAAGAAGTACTACACCGTGCAACAGTAGAACCAAAATCAAACATACATTAGTCCAGGATAACAAGTAGACAAGGTCCCCAACCATGCGTTTATCTGAAGATATCATGCCCTAAACATTCTTTGTGTCCCTTTTCTGTAAGCAATCCATGAGTCCAGTAGTGCACACACAACAAAGATAACATTAGTAGGCTCCTTGGGAAGTATACGTTCAAATAATCCATAATAAAGTAGCACAACCAACATAAACAGTGGCCCTATCTTTGCCAGTATATTCTGGCAGCCAATTTTGACATAATCAAAGAAAGATGAGGGTGTTTTGGGGTTACCCAACGCCTCATAAATTACATTCTATAGAAATCTTACAAGAGAGCATGTAAATAGAATATGATTAATACTCTCCTCGGCCCCACAAAACTCATAGTTTTTCTTACCCTATCCGTTCTTTTTTACTAAGATTATCATTGCGGATCCTTCCCTTGATGACTATCCATATAATAGCTTTCACTTTTAGAGGTATTTTCATTCTCCAAGGCAGTTTAAAAGGGAAAGCAGATGGTATACCAACATAATTTGGCACAAAGGTTAATAAAGAAGACACCTGAATTAGTCAAGAGCAATTTAACTTTGGCAGGTTCCTCATTCAAGGTAACCTGACTATACATATCCAACAATTTATTGCACATAGCTAGGGTTTCCCATATAAGCATCTTCTAAACCTAACGCAATCAACATTCAGTTGAAAGACCTTAGCTGCAGCAACCATCTAAAAACACTCAAGTTATACAAACGAGGGAAAAGTTGGCAGAGAAGCTTGTTGCTCGGTCAAGCGTCCTCCCAAAATCTTGTTTTGCAACAATTCCCCACAACCCTTTGATAACATGTGTAAAAGATGTGCTTAACACTCATTAAACCATTCCAAAGGTGTGGTCAGAGTTTTCCTATTCATATATTTTTCTCTAATCACCCCTCCCTTCATTTTCTAGTCTCCAAAGCCATTTACATAAAATATCAGATAGTTAGCTAGTTCGCAATCTGATCAGCAATGAGTCAAATTTCCATTCCCTCCCCCATCGCTATATGCATTTGTGAAAGAGTAAAATGCATCATAACTTTCTGAAAGAGTAAAATGCATCATAAGTCCTATAACTATTGAAGTTGTGTCACTTTAGTCATATAATAACTTCTAAAATGCTGACTTGGATCCCAAAACAATTTTGAGTCATCCATTGAAGGTCCTACACTCGTCTGACCAGTGTTCGCTGGCCAATGTGTAGCCAGCACCTGTGCCACATGAAAAGTAAAAGCATTCCATGATGAATCTAGTGGTATTGATTTGATTAAGATCTGGTATTTTTGAAATGTTGATAAATCTTCTATGTAAATTTGGTCAGAGTTGATAGAGTTTCTTAAAAATATCTATTGAAACGAGTTAGTATTTCTTAGAGTTGGATTGTTAGGCCGTAAGTGTGCAATACATATAGACCTGGCCATTTGTCGGGCCAGGCCGGGCTTTGGACAGGGCCTAATCAAGCATGAAGCAGAAAACCCAGATCCGATCTCGGTCCGACACAGACGTTGGGCCTAGAAATCAGACCCAAGCCCCTCTCATGAGTGCAAAAGCCCGTCGGATCTTGGACCAGGCTTCTTTGTTAAATCATGAATATGACGGGCCCAAGCCCGGTCTAGCCCAATCTTCAGGCTCAAAACCTAGACCCATGCCGGGCCTGTGGATAGGACCGGGCCAAGTTGGCTCAGGCTTTTTCAAGTCAGGCCGGTTGGGCCGGATATCCCATGACCAGGTATAAATACATCCAACAATGTCTGTCGTCGTGAACAAAATTTCGTGTCCGGCTCGTACAAGAAACAGAGAAAGCAGGCAACGTTCACTCGTTGGCATCCATCCGTTCATCCATATCCATCCATCCAATCAGAAACCGCTATTTTTTGCATGTTATTTTCCGGCGCATCTCCAACGGATGAAGTCGGCGACGGCGACGGCGACGGCGGCGGAGTCGCAAACAAAAAAGCTCCGCCGACCATCGTCGCCAGTCATGCTGCCGCCTAAACCAAGCAAAAGAAATGGCGGACGCCGGATTTGCAGGAGCAAAGAAGAAGCCAACTACATTAACAACATTCAGAAACATCATCATCTTTACAAGCCATCACTCGGGGTGCGACCGCAGCGGCGCCGCCGGCAGCCGCCGCACGGCCATCGGCTCGGGCTGCCGCTGCTGCCGCCCCGCGCCGCTCCCGCCGCCACCACGCATCCTGACGAACCCCCCGGACGCCTTCCCCTGCCCGGCGCCCCCGGCCGCGGCGGCCGTCTCCTTGGCGTCCTGCAGCTGCTCGAGCGCGGTCACCACCTCCGCCATGCCAGGGCGGGTCCGGGCGTCGCCGGAGAGGCACCGCATGGCCAGCGCTGCCGTCTTCTGCGCGCCGGCCAGCGAGTACTGCCCGCCCAGCCGCGCGTCCAGGATGCGGAACACCCGGCGCTTGTTGGTGAGGTACGGGCGCGCCCACTCCACCAGGTTGTGCTCCCCCGCCGGCCGGTTCTTGTCCAGCGCCCGCCGCCCCGACAGCATCTCCAGCAGCACCACCCCGAAGCTGTACACGTCGCTCTTCGCCGTCAGATGCCCTGCAATAACCAATTCACCATCACCATTAATTTTTCTGAATGATTCATCCATTAATAATAAAATTCCTACTAGATTGTTAATTTTCATTCATTAATCATTTAATCCTACTAGATACTCCATCCAATATAATAATACTACTGGATATTCGATCCAGGATAATCATACTCAGCAAAGGATTAATTTAATCCAACTGGATACACACCATCCAAGATCCCATGGGCATCAAAGTCACAACTTTTTTCTGGTCATGTGCAGATGCTGCGGACGAACAGACAATGATCCGGCTTAACCGGATTAGATATAAGTTTATTAGCGTGGATTAGGCATAGGTTAGTACAACTTGGACTAGTGTACTGTGTTGGTAACAGTATCATATGGTGATTAGCACAGCTCATGCCTACCTAGGAACCACTAAACTGGATGAACAAGTACTGCTGGGTGCTGCCCATTGACCTGCCGGTACACAAAGTACAGAGCACATGGCTGCTGATCTAGCTGCAAGATTGATTATATGTGCTGCTAGATCATTATATTTATGCAAAGATCACCTGCCATCCTATCAAATTATTTCAAAAAGTGTGCATTGTCGATGTGGATGGTGGTGGTGACAGTTGATTAATCAGTCTGGTATTGGTTTTAGCACACATGTGGTGGTGAAGGGGTCACCGCTATATATGTTAGGTCTGAAACCATGACAAAATTGGGCAACTTGTGCTGCTACCTAACTGAAAAATTGGACCAAGAATTCTAAGGCTGGTGTGTTCTTCACTGCTTCCCCTAGTGCTCCAGGACACGCACAAGCTGACAAACGGATTAGGCTGACTTTTTATTTGGATTCTCATGTAATCCAACCGTACCTACCGCATAACAACAATGACATTATTCAACCCTTTTTTGTTTTTGAGAACTGGCAAGAGAAGTATCATGCTAAAAGTTCAGAGCATTTCTAGTGTCTGTCCTATGCTAAATATATGTACACGAAAATTTCGATTTTTTTAACAAACCCAAATTGGAAGCGTTTCATCAACACCAAAGGGTATAAAGTACTTATAATGATGTGCTGCATCAGATTAAGCAACTTGTTTGTGTGATTGATTTGGTTTACCTGTTGCGAGGTACTCGGGTGCGGCGTAGCCATGGGTGCCCATGACCCTCGTGGAGACATGGCTCTTGTCGCCGGTCGGCCCGTCCTTCGCCAACCCGAAATCAGACAACTTAGCATTGTAGCTCTGCAATTTCATCCATGTTTCGATACATTTAGCATTTCAGAAGTTTTTGAACAATTTGTTTACTGGTTCAAATCAGAAGGAAAGTAAGAAGAACATACCGAGTCAAGGAGAACGTTGGACGTCTTGAAGTCGCGGTAGATGACCTTGGCATTGTCGCTGTGGAGGAAGGCGAGCCCCTTGGCCGCCCCGAGCGCCACCTTCATCCTCAGGTTCCATGAAAGTGGCTGGAAATTCGAGCTCCCTGCATCATCATTCACCCAAACTTGTTACCATCCACACTAGTAACTAATCTTTAACCCTCCAATTATGGGGGTGTTTTAACTGATCAATGGAAACATAGAACAAGGTTGGTTAGTGCTTACTTCTGAAAAGATGGTTCTCGAGGCTCCCTCGCGGCATGAACTCGTAGACGAGGAGGCGCTGCTCGTCCTCGAGGCAGTACCCGACGAGCCTCACCAGATTCGGGTGCGACAACTGGCCAAGATAGTTCACTTCAGCCTGCACATCGTAATTCAGAATGATTCTTCTGTTACAATGGGTTCAGAAATTTCAGCAACGGATTGACTCTGAATGCATACAGAGATTCAGAAAGTTCAGAATATATTCAGTAGCAGAGTAATTCAGAGAAGAGAAGCCAAGGTGAAGACTGACCAGCCACTCGCGGTGGCCCTGGAAGCCCTCCTGGTTGAGCTTCTTGACGGCGATGACCATGCCGGTGCCGGGGCGGGCGGGCGCGAAGGTGGTCTCGTCGACCCAGCCCTTGAAGACGGAGCCGAAGCCGCCCTCGCCGAGCACGCTGTCGGGGCGGAAGTTCCTGGTGGCCGTCTTGAGCTCCGTGAAGGCGAAGCTCTTGACGTTGGCGGACTGGAGGATCTCGCCCTCGCTCCGCGGCGTCGGCGGCACCGTCGTCGAGGGCGAGGACGACACCCGGCTGCTCGACACGCTCACGCCCCCTTTCCCCTTACTCCTCCACGCCCACCCTGATGAATCAACCAATCAAGCAGACAAGATTAGGATAAGACCATCAGAAGCACGAACTAATCGAAGCAAAGTCTGAATTTTGCTCGTGGATTGTGACCGGGAGCTTGGAGAAAAGGTGCTTTCCGGGCAGGTGAGACAAGATTGGTCCAAAGTGAAGGAAGGGTCCAGACTAATTAGTCGACGAAATGGCGCTCGCCGTGCACGCCGGAGCACGGTAACGAGGAGGAGGAGGAGGAGAGGCTGACCTGAGGAACAAGAAGTGGAGGCGGAGCCGCTGGCGGTCTTGTAGGGGCTTTCGGAGCCGATCCTGCTCCCGAAGCAGTTCCCCATGGCCGCCGGCGAGCAAAGGCCGATGGATGGATGAATCCTCAGGCAGGGGGGACAGAGCTCGATGAGAGGCGAGGGCGAACGGCAGAGCCTCTCTTCACCCCGGCCGGCGAGCAGGCCAGATTATATATACTACTCCTCTGACTTTCCTATCTGTCCCCGTCCTCTCGGGCGATCGATCACGGGAGGTGCTCGCGCCCGTGCTAAGCTGGTCGACCACTTGCCCCAGTAGGAGAGGGGCGCATTAATGGCGGGCGGGCGGGCGGGGAGGGAGGAGGAGGCGAGAAGAAGATGTGCCTGCTCTGCGGTTTCTTCTCGGCAGCTTTCGCTCCCACCCCCGCATTTATACCGGACGCCTCCCCGGCGAACTTTCCGGCCGGTGACACGCGGGCCCGGCGCGCGCGGTGGGGCCGGGGCGTCAGTGGAGGTGGCGTGGCGGGTCGGGGATCGGCGCCGGCCGTCGGATCCGCGTCGGACGGTGACGGTTGATTCGGCTTTTCTTGTGGCAGTTGGTAGTAAATCGTTGGTGGTCAATTTGCGCGGGACGGCTTGCCGCCAGGGGAACGCTTTTTGGGATGAAAAATGGATTTGTTTTTCACTGGCGTTGGACTCTGCTGGTGTGTGCGCATGCGTGCGTGTGCCGTTTCTTCTCTCCGACCGGCTCCTGCCTCTCTTTGCGACGCCGTCTTTGTAGCTCTAGTGACGAACGTTCGACGATCATCGTCGTCGCCACCTAATTTTATTTTATGAGGGTATAATATCAAATGTTTGTATTTTTTGTAGCACAGTATAATCAAATTCGCTCACTTACACACGAGCACACACTCACCCCTATAAACGCAAGAACACCCTACACCTATGAGCCGACGCATCTTTCCGTAGCAACATGTTGGTCTCGGTGTGGCAGACCATGTAGTTCGTCCTTCTCAGACTGTGTTTATGCAAGGTCACAATATTCTCGATGGAGTGGTGACCTTGCACGAAACAGTTCACGAATTACATAGGAAAAAGTTGAATGAGGTTATTTTAAAAATTGACTTCGAGAAAGCTTATGATCAGGTTAAGTGGTCTTTTCTTCAGCAAACCCTTAGAATGAAAGGTTTTTCTGATGAGTGGCGTTCTTTAATTCATAGCTTTGTTTTCGGTGGAAGTGTAGCCATTAAAGTCAATGATGACATTGGTAGATATTTTGAGTCGAAAAAGGGGCTTAGACAAGGTGACCCACTTTCGCCAATACTATTTAATATAGTGGCTGATATGTTGGCAATCTTGATTGAACATGCAAAGTCTGAGGGTCAAATTGAAGGAGTTATTCCACACTTTGTTGATGGTGGATTATCTATCCTTCAATATGCCGATGATACAATTTTTTTATGGAACATGATATCGAGAAAGCTCGAAACCTAAAGTTAATCCTTTCAACGTTTGAGCACCTATCGGGCCTAAAGATTAATTTCCATAAAAGTGAATTGTTCTGCTTTGGTGAAGCTCAACAAAGTGCCTCTTAGTATGCTGAGTTATTCGGCTGTGGGCAAGGCCAGTTTCCTATCAAGTATTTAGGTATTCCGATTCATTATCGGAGGCTTACAAATGCTGAATGGAAACATGTTGAGGAGAGACTACAAATTCGTCTAAATAGTTGGAAAGGCAAACTACTATCCTTGGGAGGAAGATTGGTTCTCATAAACTCAGTATTAACAAACATGGTACTTTATATGATTTCATTCTTCCAACTTCCGAAAGGGATCTTAAAATGTTGGATTATTTTCGATCAAGATTCTTTTGGCAAGGTGATAGTGAGAAAAGAAAATATCGATTGTCTAAGTGGAATGTGGTTTGCCGACCAAAAGACCAAGGAGGACTTGGTATTCATGACTTAGAGGTCAAGAATAGGGCCTTACTTGGTAAATGGATCTTCAAGCTTCTTGCGGAAGATGGGGTTTGGCAAACCATACTCAGGAGGAAGTATGTTGGCTCACAGGCAGTATCCCAGGTTCTTTGGAAACCTGGCGATTCGCATTTCTGGGCTGGCCTCATGGATACGAAGAAGTTTTTCTTCCCCTATGGGTCTTTCTCAATTAAGTATGGTTCAGAGATCAGGTTCTGGGATGATAAATGGTTGGGTCAAACCACGCTCCGGGAACAATATCCTGCTTTGTACGACATTGTACGATACAAGGGTGATACACTCTCTAAGGTGATGGGATCGTCCCACCAAATGTTTCGTTCAGAAGAAGTCTACATGGCCCTAGGCAAGCATCGTGGAATGCTTTGTTAATGCGTCTGGCTTCTATCCAGTTGACACAGGGGTCGGATAGATTTCAATGGAATCTCACCAAGAATGGTCTATTCTCGGTTGATTCTATGTGCAACGCTTTGATCCAATCTGATATACCAATTGATAATAATAAAAAAATGGAAGATGAAGATTCCGCTAAAAACGAAGGTGTTTGCGTGGTATCTTCGTCGAGGGGTAATTGTTACAAAGGATAACCTTGCAAAATGTAACTGACATGGAAGTAAGAAATGTGTCTTTTGTCATCATGACGAGAAGATAAAACATTTATTCTTCCAGTGTAAGTTTGCTAGATCTATATGGTCAGCCATCCAGATAGGATCTTCCCTATATCTGCCATGTAGCGTCCCGAATATTTTCGGTAATTGGCTAAACAGTGTGGACCCCAAGTTTAAGACTCTTATTAGGATGGGAGCGATTGCCATTATATGGTCGCTTTGGCTATGTAGAAATGACAAGGTTTTTAACGACAAAAACTTTTCTCTTATGCAGGTTATGTACTGATGTACTTCTACACTTAGATCATGGATGCCCTTGCAGCGTGTGGAGCATCGCGACCTATTCTCGGAGGTGGCTTCGCGGCTGGAGAAGGCTGCGAGAGAGCTTCTCTCCACCAATGGATGGCAACATAATCTTCAGATTGGTCCTTCGTTTTCATAGGCGTCTTTACAATTTCTCATTATGATATGTATTTCGCCTTTTATTTTATTATATTGTTTAGAGACTTGTGAACCTATTGGGCTGTGTGCATATCCTAGCTATACAGAGGCCCGGGTGTAATGCTTAAAACTTTTAAGTAATAAAGCTCCCATTATCGAAAAAATGTTGGTCTCAGATACTAAGTCAGGTTCAAAAATAGATTAGATTGTGCTAATGTAGCGAACACGATCACAACACGGTACTGTGAGACCCAAGATTAGTACCGATGGCACTCTCAAGTATGAAAAAAGAAGTTTTTGAGGGTTAGTAACCATGGGCGAACCTAATAATTTGGAGGAGGCCTTGAGCAATAAAAATTGGAAAATGGCTATAAATGAGGGGGTATGGTGCTCTCATCGAAAATAAGACTTGACACTTAGTTCCGCCGACCAAAAACAAAAAATGTTATTGATTGTAGAAGGGTATCCAAAATTAAAGCAAAGGCAGATGATCAGATGGACAGATACAAGGCAAGATTGGTAGCAAAGGGATTTAAACAAAGATATCGTATAGATTATGAGGACACTTTTAGTCATATAGTTAAAGCAGCTACTATCAGACTTGTTCTCTCTATTGCAGTCTCAAGTGATTGGGGTCTTTGGCAATTTGATGTGCGAAATGTGTTTCTTCATGATGTTCTAGAGGAAGAGGTGTAAATGAAACAACCACCTGGTTATGAGGTAAAAGACAAGGAAAATTATGTCTGTAAGCTTGCCAAAGCTTTGAATGCTTTAAAATACGCACCTAGAGCATAATACTCCGGGTTAAGTGGAATAATTTAAGCCCTTGTTGGAAATATGTCCTAGAGGCAATAAATAAAGTGTTTATTATTATATTTCCTTGTTCATGATAATTGTTTATTGTCGATGCTAGAATTGTATTGATTGGAAACACATTACATGTGTGGATAAATAGACAACACTTTGTCCCTAGTATACTTCTAGTGAACTAGCTCGTTGATCAAAGATGGTCAAGGTTTCCTAGCCATTGACATGTGATGTCATTTGATAACTGGATCACATCATTAGGAGAATGATGTGATGGACAAGACCCAAACTACAAACATAGCATATGATCGTGTCAGTTTATTGCTACTATTTTCTACATGTCAAGTATATGTTCCTATCACCATGAGATCATGCAACTCACGGACACCGGAGGAGTGCCTTGTGTGTATCAAATGTCGCAACGTAACTGGGTGACTATAAAGGTGCTCTACAGGTATATCCGAGGGTGTCTGTTAGGTTGGCATGGATCAAGACTGGGATTTGTTACTCCGTGTGACGGAGAGGTATCTCAGGCCCACTCGGTAATACAACATCACAATAAGCCTTGCAAGCAATGTGACTAAGTGTTAGTTGCGAGATCTTGTATTACGGAATGAGTAAAGAGACTTGCCAGTAACGAGGTTGAACTAGGTATAGAGATACCGACGATCGAATCTCGGGCAAGTAACAAACCAAAGAACAAAGGGAACATCATACGGGATTAACTGAATCCTTGACATAGAGGTTCGACCGATAAAGATCTTTGTACAATATGTAGGAACCAATGTTGACATCCAAGTCCCGCCATTGGTTATTGACCATAGAGGTGTCTCGGTCATGTCTACATAGTTCTCGAACCCGCAGGGTCTACACACTTAAGGTTTGGTGACGTTTCGGTAGTATAGAGTTATGTATGGTGGTGACTGAAGTTTGTTCGGAGTCCCGGATGAGATCCCTGTCGTCACGAGGAGCTCCGGAATGGTCCGAAGGTAAAGATTCATATATAGGAAGTCCTGTTTTGGTCACCAATAAAGTTCCCAGGGCCCACTCGATAATACAACATCACAATAAGCCTTGCAAGCAATGTGACTAAGTGTTAGTCACAGGGTCTTGTATTACAGAACGAGTAAAGAGACTTGCCGGTAACGAGGTTGAACTAGGTATGGAGATACCGACGATCGAATCTCGGGCAAGTAACATACCGAAGAACAAAGGGAACATCATACGGGATTAACTGAATCCTTGACATAGAGGTTCGACCGATAAAGATCTTCGTAGAATATGTAGGAAACAATATGGGCATCCAAGTCCTGCTATTGGTTATTGACCGTAGAGGTGTCTCGGTCATGTCTACATAGTTAACGAACCCGCAGGGTCTGCACACTTAAGGTCCGGTGACGTTTCGGTAGTATAAAGTTATGTATGGTGGTGACCGAAGGTTGTTCGAAGTCCCGGATGAGATCCCGTATGTCACAAGGAGCTCCGGAATGGTCCGGAGGTAAAACTTGATATATAGGAAGTCCTATTTTGTTCGCCAAAAAAGTTTTGGGCTCATCGGTTGTGTACCGGGAGTGCCAGTAGTGTACCGGGAGACCATCGGGAGGGGTATTTCAACACAAGAGGCTACATGGGCTGTGGGAGAGTGAATACCAGCCCTTAGTGAGCTGGTGGAAGTCCCACACAAGGCCCATGTGGCTGGGAAGAAAATCCCAAAGAGAAAAAGGTGGAAAAAGGCAAAAAGACCAAAAGAAGGAGTCCTAGTCCTACTAGGATTGGAGGAGGATTCCTCCTCTCCTCCTTGGTTCGGACGAAGCCTAGGACTGGCCCCTTGAGGGCCAAGCCTTCTCCTCTCTTCCTCTTATATATACTAGAGGTTTTAGGGTTTTTGGCACTTGATTTTCAGCCACGTGCTACCCGTTCCTCTAGTGCATAGTTTCTCCTCTAGATCGGTTTTTCTACAATGCTTAGGCGAAGCCCTGCCGGAATGGCTCCACCACCATCGCCGCGGCGCCGTCACGCTGCCGGAGAACTTATCTACCTCTCCGCTCCCTCTTTCTGGATCAAGAAGGCGGAGATCGTCATCAAGCTGTATGTGTGCTGAACGCGGAGGTGACATCCGTTCGGTTCTTGATCGGGACGGATCATGATTCGATCGCGGGACGCTCGGTGATTTGGATCGCGAAGACGTTCGACTACACCAACCGCGTTTCTTAATGCTTCTCGCTTAGCGATATACAAGGGTGTGTAGATCCACTCTCCCTCTCGTAGATGCTCATCACCATGGATAGATCTTGCGTGTGCGTAGGAAAATTTTGTTTCCCATGCAACATTCCCCAACAGTGGCATCATGAGCTAGGTCTATATGTAGATGAGATCTCGAGTAGAACACAAAGTGTTTGTGGGCGTTGATGATTAGATTGCTTCCTCCCTTGGTCGTGTTTTGGTTCAGCGGTATTGTAGGATGAAGCGGCCCGGACCAACATTACTCGTACGCTTACGAGAGACCGGTTTCCTCAACTACAACCTGTTGCATAGATGGCTGGCGGGTATCGGTTTCTCCTATTTTAGTTGGATTAGATTCGACAAAGGCGGTCCTTGAGAAGGTTGAAAAGCAACTTATGTATCACCGTTGTGGTTTATGCGTAGGTGAGAATTGTTCTTGCTAGATACCCATAGCAGCCACGTAAAACATGCAACAACAATTAGAGGACGTCTAACTTGTTTTTGTAGGGTATGTTGTGATGTGATATGGCCAATTACATGATGAGATATATGTGATGTATGAGATGATCATGTGTTGTATAGAATATCACGACTTGCATGTCGATGAGTACGGCAACCGGCAGGAGCCATAGGGTTGTCTCTAATTATTGTATGACCTGCGTGTCAATCATTAAGCGCTATGTAATGCTTTACTTTATCACTAAACAGTAGCAATAGTAGTAGAAGCATGGTGGGCGCGACAACCCTGATGGCGACACGTTGATGGAGATGAAGATGATGGAGATCATGGTGCCATGCCGGTGACGATGGAGATCATGCCAGTGCTTTCAAGATGGAGATCAAAAGCACAAGTTCATGGCCATATCATGTCACTTATGATTTGCATGTGATTTTAATCCTTTTATGCACCTTGTTTTGCTTAGGACGACGGTAGCATTATAAGGTGATCCCTCACTTAAATTTCAAGATGAATTGTATTCTCCCCGAGTGTGCACCGTTGCGAAAGTTCGTCATGTCGAGACACCACGTGATGATCGGGTGTGATAGACTCTACGTTCACATACAATGGCTGCAAGCTACTGTTGCACATGCAGAACACTCGGGTTAAACTTGACGAGCCTAGCATGTACAGACATGGCCTCGGAACACAAGAGACCGAAAGGTCGAACATGAGTCATATAGTAGATATGATCAACATGATGATGTTCACCATCGAAACCACCTCAACTCACGTGATGATCGGACTTGAGTTGGTGAATTTGGATCATGTGACACTCAGATGACCTGAGGGATGTCAATTTGAGTGGGAGCTTTAGTAATTTGATTAACTAAACTCATTATCTTGAACAATAGTCTAAGTAGCCTTTGCATATTTATGTTGTAGATCAATGGCTCGCGCAGTAGCACCCCTAAATTTTAATGCGTTCCTAGAGAAAGCTAAGTTGAAAGATGATGGAAGTAACTTTGTTGACTGGGCCCGTAATCTGAGGATCATCCTCATGGCTTCCCAGAAATCATATGTCCTTGATGCACCGCTTGGTGACCAACCAGAAGACATGACCTCCGAAGACGTTAAGAACGCTTGGGAGGCACGTACTGGAGATTACTCAATAGTTCAGTGTGCAATATTGTATGGCTTAGAACCGGGACTTAAAAGACGCATTGAACGTCATGGAGCATATGAGATGTTCCAGGAGTTGAAGTTTATATTTCAGAAGAACGCCCGGATCGAGTGGTATGAAACCTCCGATAAGTTCTATGCTTGCAAGATGGAGGAGAACGGGTCTATCAGTGAACATATACTCAGAATGTCTGGGTATTTGACTCGTCTGGCGGAGTTGGGAATTGCCCTTCTGCCAGAGGCGATTACTGACAAAGTTCTTCAATCACTGCCACCTAGTTACAAGAGCTTTGTGATGAACTATAACCTGCACGGGATGAACAAGTCAGTCGCCGAGCTGTTTGCGATGCTAAAAGTCACTGAGTCTGAAATCTAGAAAGAACATCAAGTGTTGATGGTCAATAAAACCACTAGTTTCAAGAAGAATGGCAAGGGCAAGGGCAAGAAAGGTAAAACCAAGAAGGATGGCAAAGAAGTTGCTACTCCTGTAAAGAAGTCCAAGGTTGGACCCAAGCCAGAAACTGAGTGCTTTCATTGCAAGGGAACTGGTCACTGGAAGCGGAACTGCCCCAAGTACCTGGCTGACAAGAAGGCGGCGAATGACAAACAAGGTATATATGATATACATGTTATTGATGTGTACCTTACTAGTTCTCGTTGTAGTGCCTGGGTATTTGATACCGGTTCGGTTGCTCACATTTGCAACTCAAAACAGGAACTACGGAATATACGAAGGCTGGCAAAGGATGACGTGACGATACGCGTGGGCAATGGTTCCAAGGTTGATGTGATCGCCGTCGGCACGCTCTCTCTTCGATTACCATCGGGATTAGTGATCAACCTGAATAATTGTTATTTAGTGCCTGCGTTAAGCATGAACATTATATCTAGATCTTGTTTATTGCGATAAGGTTACTCATTTAAAACAGAGAATAATGGTTGTTCTATTTATATTAGTAATATCTTTTATGGTCATGCACCCAATGTGAGGGGTTTATTCATATTGAATCTTGATAGTGATGATACACATGTTCATAACATTAATGCCAAAAGATGTAGAGTTGATAATGATAGTACCACTTTCTTGTGGCACTGCCGTTTAGGTCATATTGGTGTAAAACGCATGAGGAAGCTCCATGTTGATGGACTTTTGGAGTCACTTGATTTTGAACCACTTGACACATGCGAACCATGCCTCATCGGCAAGATGACTAAAACGCCAATCTCTGGAACAATGGAACGGGTAAGTGACTTATTGGAAATCATACATACTGATGTGTGCGGTGCAATGAATGTTACGACGCGCGGTGGATATCGTTATTTTCTCACCTTCATTGATGACTTAAGTAGATATGGGTATATTTACTGAATGAAACACAAGTCTGAACCGTTTGAAAAGTTCAAGCAATTTCAGAGTGAAGTTGAGAATCATCGTAACAAGAGATTAAATTCCTACGATCCGATCGAGGAGGTGAGTATCTAAGTTATGAGTTTGGCAGTCACTTAAGACATTGTGGAATTGTTTCACAGTTGACACCGCCCGAAACACCGCAGCGTAATGGTGTGTCCGAACATCGTAATCGAACCTTATTAGATATGGTGCATTCTATGATGTCTCTTGCTGATTTGCCACTATCGTTTTGGGGTTATGCATTAGAGACAGCTCCATTCACTTTAAATAGGGCACCATCGAAATCCGTTGAGACGATGCCATATGAACTATGGTTTGGCAAGAGGCCAAAGTTGTCATTTCTTAAATTTTGAAAATGTGATGCTTATGTCAAAAAGCTTCAGCCTGAAAAGCTAGAACCCAAAGCGAAGAAATACGTCTTCATAGGATACCCGGAAGAGACAGTCGGGTATACCTTCTATCTTAGATCCAAAGGCAAAGTATTTGTCGCCAAGAATGGAACATTTCTTGAGAAAGTGTTTCTCTCGAAAGAATTGAGTGGGAGGAAAATAGAGTTGGATGAGGTTATTGAACATTTACTTCAACCAGAGAGTAGCGCAGCGCAGAAAGTTGTTTCTGTGGAGCCTACGACAGGTGAAAAGGAAGTTAATGATGATGATCATGAAGCTTCGGATCAAGTTACTATTGAACCTCGTAGGTCAACAAGGGCACATACTGCTCTTGAGTGGTACGGCAACCCTGTCTTGGAGGTCATGTTGTTGGACAACAATGAACCTACGAGCTACGAAGGAGCAATGATGGGTCCGGATTCCGAGAAATGGTTAGAGGCCATGAAATCCGAGATGGGATCCATGTATGAAAACAAAGTATGGACTTTGGAAGTATTACCGGAAGGGCGAAAGGTCATTCAGAACAAATGGATCTTTAAGAAGAAGACGGACGCGGACGGTAATGTCATCGTCTATAAAGCTCGACTTGCGGCAAAGGGTTTTTCACAAGTTCCAGGAGTTGACAACGATGAGACCTTCTCACCCGTAGCGATGCTTAAGTCCGTTAGAATCATGTTAGCAATCGCTGCATATTTTGACTATGAAATTTGGCAGATGGATGTCAAAACAGCGTTCCTCAACGGTGTCCTTGAGGAAGAGTTGTATATGATGCAACTGGAAGGTTTTGTCGATCCAGAGAATTCTAACAAAGTTTGCAAACTCCAGCGATCCATTTATGGACTGGTGCAAGCATCTCGGAGTTGGAATAAGCGCTTTGATTAGGTGATCAAAGCGTTTGGATTTATACAAGTTTATGGAGAAGCTTGTATTTACAAGAAAGTGAGTGGGAGCTCTATAGCGTTTCTAATATTATATGTGGATGACATATTGCTGATTGGAAACAATATAGAAATGCTGGAAAGTGTGAAGGAATATTTGAACAAGAGTTTTTCAATGAAGGACCTAGGAGAAGCTGCTTTCATATTAGGCATTAAGATCTATAGAGATAGATCGAGACGCTTAATAGCACTTTCACAGAGCACATACCTTGATAAAGTTTTGAAGAAGTTCAAAATGGATCAGTCCAAGAAGGGGTTCTTGCCTGTGTTACAAGGTGTGAAGTTGAGTAAGACTCAATGCCCAGTGACTGCAGAAGATAGCGAAAAGATGAGTGTCATCCCCTATGCTTTAGCCATAGGCTCTATCATGTATGCAATGTTGTGCACAAGACCCGATGTTAGCCTTGCCATAAGTATGGCCGGAAGGTTCCAAAGTGATCCTGGAATGGAGCACTAGGCGGCGGTCAAGAATATCCTTAAGTACCTAAAAAGGAATAAGGAAATGTTTCTCGTTTATGGAGGTGATGAACAGCTCATCGTAAAGGATTACGTCGATGCAAGCTTTGACACTGATCTGGATGACTCTAAGTCACAAACCGGATACGTATTTATTCTCAACGGGGGAGCGGTAAGTTGGTGCAGTTCCAAGCAAAGGATGGTAGCCGATTCTACATGCGAAGCGGAGTACATCGTGTTGGAAATATGCCCTAGAGGCAATAAATAAAGTGATTATTATTGTATTTCCTTGTTCATTATAATCGTTTATTATCCATGCTAGAATTGTATTAATTGGAAACATGGATACATGTGTGGATACATAGACAAACACAATGTCCCTAGTGTGCCTCTAGTGAACTAGCTCGTTGATCGAAAGATGGTTAAGGTTTCCTAGCCATGGACATGAGATGTCATTTGATAACAAGATCACATCATTAGGAGAATGGTGTGATTGACAAGACCCAAACAACAAACGTAGCTTATGATCGTGTCAGTGTATTGCTACTGTTTTCTGCAAGTCAAGTATATGTTCCTATGACCATGAGATCATGCAACTCACAGATATCGGAAGAGTAACTTGTTTGTATCAAACGTCGCAACGTAACTGGGTGACTATAAAGGTGCTCTACAGGTGTCTCTGAGGGTGTCTGTTGAGTTGGCATGGATCAAGACTAGGATTTGTTACTCCGTGTGACGGAGAGGTATCTCAGGGCCCACTCGGTAATACAACATCACAATAAGCCTTGCAAGCAATGTGACTAATTGTTAGTTGCGAGATCTTGTATTACGGAATGAATAAAGAGACTTGCCAGTAATGAGGTTGAACCAGGTATGGAGATACTGACGATAGTATCTCGGGCAAGTAACATACCGAAGAACAAAGGGAACATCATACGGGATTAACTGAATCCTTGACATAGAGGTTCGATCGATAAAGATCTTCGTAGAATATGTAGGAACCAATGTGGACATCTAGGTCCCGCTATTGGTTATTGACCGTAGAGGTGTCTCGGTCATGTCTACATAGTTCTCGAACCCGCAGGGTCTGCACACTTAAGTTTTGGTGACGTTTCGGTAGTATAGAGTTATGTATGGTGGTGACCGAAGTTTGTTCGGAGTCCAGAATGAGATCCCGGACATCACGAGGAGCTCCGGAATGGTCCGGAGTTAAAGATTCATATATAGGAAGTCCTGTTTTGGTTGCCGGAAAAGTTTCGGACTCATCGGTAGTATACCGGGAGTGTCGGTAGTGTACCGGGAGGCCTCCGGAAGGGGTATTTCGACCCAAGAGGCTTCATGGGCTGTGGGAGAGTGAATATCAGCCCTTAGTGGGCTGGTGGAAACTTCCACACAAGGCCCATGTGGCTGGAGGAAAAAACCCAATAGGAAAAGGTGGAAAAAAAGGCAAAAAGGAGCAATACTAGTCCTACTAGGATTGGAGGAGGAATCCTCCTCTCCTAGTAAGTTCGGCCGAACCAGCTAGCCTTGGAGGCCAAGGCTGCCTCCTATCCTCCTATCCTCCTATATATACTAGAGGGTTTCGGGTTTTTGCACTAGTTTTATCAGCCACGTGCTACCCGTTCCTCCAGTGCATAGTTTCTCCTCTAGACCGGTTTTCTGCAGTGCTTAGGCGAAGCCCTGCCGGAATTGCTCCACCACCATCGCCGGAGCGCCGTCAGGCTTCCGGAGAACTCTTCTTCCTCTCCACTCCCTCTTGCTAGATCAAGACGGTGGAGATCGTCATCAAACTGTACGTGTGTTGAACGCGGAGGTGTCGTCCGTTCGGTGCTAGATCGGAAGGATCGTGATCAAGTTCGTGGCACGGATCGTGATCAAGTTCATGGGACGGATCATGATTGGATCGCGGGACGGATCGTGATTGGATCGTGGGACAGATCGTGATTGGATCGCGGGACGCACGACGATTTGGATCGCGACGACGTTCGACTACACCAACCGCGTTTCTTAACGCTTCCCGCTTAGCGATCTACAAGGGTATGTAGATCCACTCTCCCTCTCGTAGATGCTCATCACCATGGATAGATCTACGTGTGCATAGGAAAATTATTGTTTCCCATGCAACGTTCCCCAACAGTGGCATCATGAGCTAGGTCTATGTGTAGATGAGATCTCGAGTAGAACACAAAAGGTTTGTGGGCATTGATGCTTAGATTGCTTCCTCCCTTGGTCAGATTT
Source organism: Hordeum marinum (assembly GCA_022496015.1). NCBI lineage: Eukaryota > Viridiplantae > Streptophyta > Magnoliopsida > Poales > Poaceae > Hordeum > Hordeum marinum. Next base: position 551,348,298 of record CM039674.1, on the reverse strand, counting down.
TGGTTCAGCGGTATTGTGAGATGAAGCGGCCCAGACCAACATTACTCGTACGCTTACGAGAGACTGGTTACCTCGACGCAACTTGTTGCCTAGATGGCTTGCGAGTGGCAGTTTCTCTCACTTTAGTTGGATCGGATTTGACAAAGGCGGTCCTTGAGAAGGTTGAAAAGAAAATTATGTATCACCGTTGTGTTTTATGCGTAGGTGAGAATCGTTCTTGCTAGAAACCCGTAGCAGCCACGTAAAACATGCAACAACAATTAGAGGACGTCTAACTTGTTTTTGCAGGGTATGTTGTGATGTGATATGGCCAATTACATGATGAGATATATGTGATGTATGAGATGATCATGTGATGTATAGATTATTCTTGTTTTCCCAGCCCACTAAGGGCTGGTTATTATTCTTGTTGGGGAACGTCGCATGGGAAACAAAATTTTTCCTACGCACACGCAAACCTATCCATGGTGATGAGCATCTACGAGAGGGAGAGTGGATCTACATACCCTTGTAGATCGCTAAGCGGGAAGCGTTAAGAAACGCGGTTGGTGTAGTCGAACATCTTCGCGATCCAAATCGCCGAGCGTCCCACGATCTCATCACGATCCGTCCCGCGATCCAATCACGATCCGTCCCGTGAACTCATCACGATCCGTCCTGCGATCTCATCACGATCCGTCTCACGATCTTGATCACGATCTGTCCGCGAACTCATCACGATCCGTTCCGCGATCTCATCACGAACTGTCTCGCGATCTCGATCACGGTCCTTCCGATCTAGCGCCGAACGGACGGCACCTCCGCGTTCAGCACACGTGCAGCTTGATGATGATCTCCACCGTCTTGATCCAGCAAGAGGAAGTGGAGAGGAGAGAGAGTTCACCGGCAGCGTGACGGCGCTCCGGTGATGGTGGTGGAGCAATTCCGGTAGGGCTTCGCCTAAGCGCTGCAGAAAACCGATCTAGAGGAGAAACTATGCACCGGTGGAACGGGTAGCACGTGGCCAGAAATTCTGTCCAAAAACCACCCAATCCAGTAGTATATATAGGAGGAGAGGAGAGGAGATGCAGACAAGGCCTTTGGGTCGGCCGAAATAGGAGGTGGGAGCAATCCTACTTTACCTCCAATCCTAGTTGGAGTAGGATTGCCTCCTATTGGCTGATTTTCCACTTTTTGCTTTAGGACTTTCTCTCCTGCGCCATGGGCCTTTGTGGCTGTTTTCCCAGCCCACTAAGGGCTGGTTATTATTCTCCCACAGCCCATGGACCTCTTGGGGTCGAAGTACCCCTCCCGGAGGTCTCCCGGTACACTACCGACACTCCCGGTACACTACCGATACTCCCGGTACACTACCGATGAGCCCAAAACTTTTCCGGAAACCAAACTGGGACTTCCTATATATGAATCTTTACCTACGGACCATTCCGGAGCTCCTCGTGATGTCCGGGATCTCATCCGGGACTCCGAACAACCTTCGGTCACCACCATACATAACTCTACACTACCGAAACGTCACCGAACCTTAAGTGTGCAGACCCTGCGGGTTCGAGAACTATGTAGACATGACCGAGACACCTCTACAGTCAATAACCAATGGCAGGACCTGGACGTCCACATTGGTTCCTACATATTCTACGAAGATCTTTATCGGTCGAACCTCTATGTCAAGGATTCAGTTAATCCCGTATAACGTTCCCTTTGTTCTTCGGTATGTTACTTGCCCGAGATTCGATCGTCGGTATCTCCATACCTAGTTCAACCTCGTTACCGGCAAGTCCCTTTACTTGTTCCATAATACAAGATCCCGCAACTAACAATTAGTCACATTGCTTGCAAGGCTCATTGTGATGTTGTATTACCGAGTGGGCCCTGAGATACCTCTCCGTCACACGGAGTAACAAATCCCAGTCTCGATCCATGCCAACTCAACAGACACCATCGGAGATACCTGTAGAGCACCTTTATAGTCACCCAGTTACGTTGTGACGTTTGATACACACAAGGCACTCCTCCGATATCTGTGAGTTGCATGATCTCATGGTCATAGGAACATATACTTGACATGCAGAAAACAGTAGCAATAAACTGACACGATCATATGCTATGTTTGTAGTTTGGGTCTTATCCATCACATCATTCTCCTAATGATGTGATCCCGTTATCAAATGACATCTCATGTCCATGGCTAGGAAACCTTAACCATCCTTTGATCAACGAGCTAGTCCATTAGAGGCATACTAGGGACATGGTTTTTGTCTATGTATCCACACATGCATTTAAGTCTCCGATCAATACAATTATAGCATGGATAATAAACGATTATCATGAACAAGGAAATATGATAATAACTAATTTATTATTGCCTCTAGGGCATATTTCCAACAGTCTCCCACTTGCACTAGAGTCAATAATCTAGTTCACATCACCATGTGATTCGCATTGTTATGAATCTAACACCCAATGAGTTCTGGGGCTCGATCATGCTTTGCATGTGAGAGAGGTCTTATAGTCAACGGGTCTGCGATATTCAGATCCGTGTGTACTTTGCAAATCTCTATGTCAAACCGTAAACACTACTACCACACTCCACTTGGTACTATTTTCAAATGGCTGCTCCACTATACGTATCCAGATTGCTACTACTAGTCATCCGGATAGGTGTTAAAGCTTGCATCGACGTAACTCTTTACGACGAACTCTTTATCACCTCCATAATCAAGAAACATTTCCTTAGTCCTCTGGTTACTAAGGATAATTCTGACCGCTGTCCAGTGATCCACTCCTGGACCACCCTTGTACCCCTTGACAGACTCATGGCAAGGCACACATAGGTGCGGTACACAGCATGGCATAATATAGAGCCTATGGCTAAGGCATAGGGGACGACATTCGTCCTTTCTCTTTCTTCTGCCATTGTCGAGCTTTGAGTCTCACTCAACTTCACACCATACAAATCAGACGAGAACTATTTCTCTGGCTGATCCAATTTGAACTCTTTCAAAATCTTGTCAAGGTATGCACTCATTGAAAGTCTCATCAAACATCTTGATCTATCTCTATAGATTTTGATGCTCAACAATTAGGTAGCTTTATCCAGGTCTTCCTTTGAAAATCACTTTCCAAATAACCGTTTTATGCTTTCCATAAACTCTACATTATTTCTGAACAACAATATGTCATCCACATATACTTATCAGAAATTCTATAGTGCTCCCACTCACTTTATTGCAAATACAAGTTTCTCATAAACTTTGTATAAACATCAAAACTTTGATCACCTCATCAAAGCGTATATTCCAACTCCGAGATGCTTGCTTCAGTCCATGGAAGGATCACCGAAGCTTGCACACCTTTTAGCATCCTTAGGCCTGACAAAACCTTCTGGTTGTATCACATACAACCTAACCTCAAGTAAACCATTAAGGAAACGATGTTTTGACATCCATCTGCCAGATTTCATAATTGAAAACACAGCAACTGCTAACATAATTCCTACAGACTTTTAGCATCGCTACGAGTGAGAAAGTCTCATCGTAGTCCACTCCTTGAACTTGTCACAAACATCTTTGCAACAAGTCGAGCTTTACAAATAGTGACATTCACCATCAGTGTCTGTCTTCATTTTAAAGATCCATTTGTACTCAACGACCTGCCGTCCAACGAGCAAGTCTACCAAAGTCTACACTTGGTTTTAATACATGGATCCTATCTCGGATTTCATGGCCTCCAACCATTTGTCGGAATCCGGGCCCATCATCGCTTCTCCATAGCTCGTAGGTTCATCGTTGTCCAAAAACATGACCTCCAAGACAGAGTTGTCGTACCGCTCAGGAGCAGTACACATCCTTGTCGACCTACGAAGTTCGATAGTAACTTGATCCTGAAGCTTCATGATCATCATCATTAACTTCCTCTTCAACTAACGTAGGCTTCACAGAAACATCTTTCTGCGCTGCGCTACTCTCTGGTTGAACAAAGGTTTAACAACCTCATCAAGTTCTATCTTCCTCCCACTCAATTCTTTCGAGAGAAACTTTTTCTCGAGAAAGGACCCAGTTCTAGCAACAAACACTTTGCACTCGGATCTGAGAGAGAAGGCGTACCCATCTGTTCTTAGGGTATTCTATGAAGATACATTTGTCCGCTTTGGGTTCTAGCTTATCATGTGAAAACATTTTCCACACAAGCATCGCAGCCCCAGTCATTAAGAAATGACAGCTTAGGTTTATATCAAACCATAATTCACACGGTGTCATCTCAACGGATTTAGATGATGCCCTATTTAAAGTGAATGTAGTTGTCTCTAATGCATAACCCCAAAAATTATAGTAGTAAAACGATAAGAGACATCACAGTATGCACTATATCAATAGAGCATGACTATGATGTTCGGACACACCATCACACCATGGTGTTCCAGGTGGCGTTAGTTGTGAAACAAATTTCACGTTGTCTTAAGTTGTATGACAAACTCGTAACTCAGATATTCACCTCCACGATCATATCGCGGTCATTTTTATCTTCTTGTCACGATGATCTTTAAACTTCACTCTGAATTTGCTTGAACCTTTCAAACGATTCAGACTTGTGTTTCATTAAGTAAATATACACTATATCTACTCAAATCATCAGTGAAGGTAAGAAAATAACGATATCCACTTCACGCTACAAGACTCACTAGATTGCATACATCAACATGTATCATTTCCAATGAATCACTTGCCCGCTCCATCCAACGGGGTCCTTTAGTTATCTTGCCCAAGAGGCATGGTTCGCATGTCTCAACCGATTCGAAATCGATGAGTCCAAATATCCATCAGCATGGAGTTTCTACATGCGCTTTATACCAATATGACATTTAGCGGCAGTGCCACAAGTATGTGGTACTATCATTATTAACTTTGTATCTTTTGACATCAATGTTATGAACATGTGTACTACTACGATCAAGATTTCAACAAACCATTCTCACTGGGTGCATGACCATTGAAGGTATTATTCATGTAACCAGAATAACTATTATTCTCTGACTTAAATGAATAACCGTATTGCAACAAACATGATCTAATCATGTTCATGCTCAACGCAAAACACCAAATAACATTTATTTAGGTTCGTCACTAATCCTGAAGGTAGAGAGAGAGCGTGCGATGTTGATCACATCAACCTTGGAAACATTTCCAACACACATCGTCACCTCACCCTTAGCTAGTTCTCCGTTTATTCCGTAGCTTTTATTTCGAGTTACTAACATTTAGCAACCGAACCGGTATCCAATACCCAGGTGCTACTAGGAGTACTAGCAAGGTACACATCAATAACTCGTATATCAAATATACTTCTGTCGATGTTGCCAGCCTTCTTATCTACCAAGTATCTAGGGTTGTTCCGCTTCAGCGACCTCTCACCTCATAATAGAAGCACTTAGTCTCGGGTTTGAGTTCAACTTTGGGTTGCTTCACTGGAGCAGCAACTGACTTGCTATCCATGAAGTTTCCCTCCTTGCTCTTGCCCTTTTCGAAACTAGTGGTTCGATTACCATCAACACTTGACGCTCCTTCTTGATTTCTACCTTCGCGGTGTCAAACATCGCGAACAGCTCAGGGATCAATACTTCTATCCCTGGTGTATTATAGTTCATCACTAAGTTCTAGTAGCTTTAGTGACAGTGACTTGGAGAACTATATCAATCATTATCTTATCTGGAAGATCAACTCCCACTTGATTCAAGCGATTGTAGTACCCAGACAATCTGAGTACATGCTCAACGATTGAGCTATTCTCCTTCATCTTACAAGAAAAGAATCTTGTTGGAGATCTCATATCTCGCAACAAAGGCACGAGCCTGAGATCACAATCTCTGCTCCTAGAACATCTCATATGTTCCGTTACGTTCAAAACGTTTTGGAGCCTCAATTCTAAGCCGTAATGCATGACGCACTAAACTATCAAGTAGTCATCGAAACGTGCCTGTTAGATGTTCACAACATCTATAGACGACGCTAGAGGGGGTGGCGCACCGAGCGGTGCATTAAGGACATAAGCCTTCTGTGCAGCAATGAGGCCAATCCTCAGATCACGGACCCAGTCCGCAATTTTGCTACCAACATCTTTCAATTCTATTTCTCTAGGAACATATAAAAATACAAGGGAGCTAAAGCGCGAGCTAGTAATCTACAACATAATTTGCAAAGACACTTTGACTATGTTCATGATAATGAGTTCAATTAATCACATTACTTAAGAACTCCCACTCAAATTGACATCCCTCGGGTCATTCGAGTGATACATGATCCAAATTCACCAACTCAAGTCCGATCATCACGTGAATTGAGGTGGCAGCAATGGTGAACATCATTATGTTGATCATATCTACTATATGACTCATGTTCGACCTTTCGGTCTCTCGTGTTCCGAGGCCATGTCTGTACATGCTAGGCTCGTCAAGTTTAACCCGAGTGTTCTGCGCGTGCAAATCTGGCTTGCACCCGTTGTATGTGAACGTAGAGTCTATCACACCCGATCATCACGTGGTGTCTCAACACGACGAACTTTCGCAACGGTGCACACTCGGGGAGAACACAATTTATCTTGAAATTAAGTGAGGGATCACCTTATAATGCTACCGTCGTCCTAAGCAAAACAAGGTGCATAAAAAGGATTAACATCACATGCAAATCATAAGTGACATGATATGGCCATGAACTTGTGCTTTTGATCTCCATCTAGAAAGCACCGGCATGATCTCCATCGTCACCGGCATGACACCATGATCTCCATCAACGTGTCACCATCGGGGTTGTCACGCCCTGCATGCTTCTACTACTATTGCTACCGTAGTGATAAAGTAAAGCATTACATAGCGCTTAATGATTGACACGCAGGTCATACAATAATTAAAGACAACCCTATGGCTCCTGCCGGTTGCCGTACTCATCGACATGCAAGTCGTGATAATCTATACATCACATGATCATCTCATACATCACATATATCTCATCATGTAATTGGCCATATCACATCACAACATACCCTGCAAAAACAAGTTAGACGTCCTCTAATTGTTGTTGCATATTTTACGTGGCTGCTATGGGTATCTAGCAAGAACGATTCTCACCTACGCATAAACCACAACGGTGATACACTAGTTTGCTTTTCAACCTTCTCAAGGACCGCCTTTGTCGAATCCGATCCAACTAAAGTGAGAGAAACTGTCACCCGCAAGCCATCTAGGCAACAAGTTGCGTCGAGGGAACCGGTCTCTCGTAAGCGTACGAGTAATGTTGGTCCGGGCCGCTTCATCTCACAATCCCGCTGAACCAAAATACGACCAAGGGAGGAAGCAATCTAAGCATCAACGCCCACAAACCTTTTGTGTTCTACTCGAGATCTCATCGAACCATCAACCTAGCTCATGATGCCACTGTTGGCGAACGTCGCATGGGAAACAAAAATTTTCCTACGCACACGCAAACCTATCCATGGTGATGAGCATCTACGAGAGGGAGAGTGGATCTACATACCCTTGTAGATCGCTAAGCGGGAAGCGTTAAGAAACGCGGTTGGTGTAGTCGAACATCTTCGCGATCCAAATCGCCGAGCGTCCCGCGATCTCATCACGATCCGTCCCGCGATCCAATCACGATCCGTCCCGTGAACTCATCACGATCCGTCCTGCGATCTCATCACGATCCATCTCACGATCTTGATCACGATCTGTCCGTGAACTCATCACGATCCGTTCCGCGATCTCATCACGAACTGTCTCGCGATCTCGATCACGGTCCTTCCGATCTAGCGCCGAACGGACGGCACCTCCGCGTTCAGCACACGTGCAGCTTGATGACGATCTCCACCGTCTTGATCCAGCAAGAGGAGGTGGAGAGGAGAGAGAGTTCACCGGCAGCATGAGGGCGCTCCGGTGATGGTGGTGGAGCAATTCCGGTAGGGCTTTGCCTAAGCGCTGCAGAAAACCGATCTAGAGGAGAAACTATGCACCGGTGGAACGGGTAGCACGTGGCCGGAAATTCTGTCCAAAAACCACCCAATCCACTAGTATATATAGGAGGAGAGGAGAGGAGATGCAGCCAAGGCCTTTGGGTCGGCCGAAATAGGAGGTGGGAGCAATCCTACTTCACCTCCAATCCTAGTTGGAGTAGGATTGCCTCCTATTGGCTGATTTTCCACTTTTTGCTTTAGGACTTTCTCTCCAGCGCCATGGGCCTTTGTGGCTGTTTTCCCAGCCCACTAAGGGCTGGTTATTATTCTCCCACAGCCCATGGACCTCTTGGGGTCTAAGTACCCCTCCCGGAGGTCTCCCGGTACACTACCGACACTCCCGGTACACTACCGATACTCCCGGTACACTACCGATGAGCCCGAAACTTTTCCGGAAACCAAACTGGGACTGCCTATATATGAATCTTTACCTCCGGACCATTCCGGAGCTCCTCGTGATGTCCGGGATCTCATCCGGGACTCCGAACAACCTTCGGTCACCACCATACATAACTCTACACTATCGAAACGTCACCGAACCTTAAGTGTGCAGACCCTGCGGGTTCGAGAACTATGTAGACATGACCGAGACACCTCTACAGTCAATAACCAATGGCGGGACCTGGACGTCCACGTTGGTTCCTACATATTCTACGAAGATCTTTATCGGTCGAACCTCTATGTCAAGGATTCAGTTAATCCCGTATAACGTTCCCTTTGTTCTTCGGTATGTTACTTACCCGAGATTCGGTCGTCGGTATCTCCATACCTAGTTCAACCTCGTTACCGGCAAGTCTCTTTACTCGTTCCATAATAAAAGATCCCGCAACTAACAATTAGTCACATTGCTTGCAAGGCTCATTGTGATGTTGTATTACCGAGTGGGCCCTGAGATACCTCTCCGTCACACGGAGTAACAAATCCCAGTCTCGATCCATGCCAACTCAACAGACACCATCGGAGATACCTGTAGAGCACCTTTATAGTCACCCAGTTATGTTGCGACGTTTGATACACACAAGGCACTCCTCCGATATCTGTGAGTTGCATGATCTCATGGTCATAGGAACATATACTTGACACGCAGAAAACAGTAGCAATAAACTGACACGATCATATGCTATGTTTGTAGTTTGGGTCTTATCCATCACATCATTCTCCTAATGATGTGATCCCGTTATCAAATGACATCTCATGTCCATGGCTAGGAAACCTTAACCATCCTTTGATCAACGAGCTAGTCCATTAGAGGCATACTAGGGACATGGTTTTTGTCTATGTATCCACACATGCATTTAAGTCTCCGATCAATACAATTATAGCATGGATAATAAACGATTATCATGAACAAGGAAATATGATAATAACTAATTTATTATTGCCTCTAGGGCATATTTCCAACAATTCTCCCATAGCCCATGGACCTCTTGGGGTCGAAATACCCCTCCCGGAGGCCTCCCGGTACACTACTGGCACTCCCGGTACACTACCGATGAGCCCGAAACTTTTCCGGAAACCAAACTGGGACTTCCTATATATGAATCTTTACCTGCGGACCATTTCGGAGCTCCTTGTGACGTCCGGGATCTCATCCGGGACTCCGAACAAACTTCGGTCACCACCATACATAACTCTACACTACCGAAACGTCACCGAACCTTAAGTGTGCAGACCCTGCGGGTTCGAGAACCATGTAGACATGACCGAGACACCTCTACGGTCAATAAACAATGGCGGGACCTGGACGTCCACATTGGTTCCTACATATTCTACAAAGATCTTTATCGGTCGAACCTCTATGTCAAGGATACAGTTAATCCCGTATAACGTTCCCTTTGTTCTTCGGTATGTTACTTGCCCGAGATTCGATCGTCGGTATCTCCATACCTAGTTCAACCTCGTTACCGGCAAGTCTCTTTACTCGTTCCGTAATACAAGATCCCGCAACTAACAATTAGTCACATTGCTTGCAAGGCTTATTGTGATGTTGCATTACCGAGTGGGCCCCGAGATACCTCTCCGTCACACGGAGTAACAAATCCCAGTCTTGATCCATGCCAACTCAACAGACACCATCGGAGATACCTGTAGAGCACCTTTATAGTCACCAAGTTACGTTGCGACGTTTGATACACACAAGGCACTCCTCCGATATCCGTGAGTTGCATGATCTCATGGTCATAGGAACACATACTTGACATGCGGAAAACAGTAGCAATAAACAAACACGATCATATGCTACGTTTGCAGTTTGGGTCTTGTCCATCACATCATTCTCCTAATGATGTGACCCCGTTATCAAATGACATCTCATGTCCATGGCTAGGAAACCTTAACCATCTTTTGATCAATGAGCTAGTCTATTAGAGGCATACTAGGGACATGGTTTTGTCTATGTATCCACACATGCATCTAAGTCTCCGATCAATACAATTATAGCATGAATAATAAACGATTATCATGAACAAGGAAATATGATAATAACTAATTTATTATTGCCTCTATGGCATATTTCCAACAGTCTCCCACTTGCACTAGAGTCAATAATCTAGTTCAACTCACCATGTGATTCGCATTGTTATGACTCTAACACCTAACGAGTTCTGGGGCTCGATCATGCTTTGCATGTGAGAGAGGTGTTATAGTCAACGGGTCTGTAACATTCAGATCCGTGTGCACTTTGCAAATACCTATGTCAAACTGTAAACACTGCTACCACACTCCGCTCGGTACTATTCCAAATGGCTGCTCCACTATACGTATCCAGATTGCTACTACGAGTCATCCGGATTAGTGTTAAAGCTTGTATCGACGTAACTCCTTACGAAGAACTCTTTATCACCTCCATAATCGACAAACATCTCCTTAGTCTCTTAGTTACTGAGGATAATCTTGACCGCTGTCCAGTGATCCACTCCTGGTTCACTCTTGTACCCCGCGACGGACTCATGGCAAGGCACACACAGGTGCGGTACACAACATGGCATAATATAGAGCCTATGGCTAAGGCATAGGGGACGACGTTCGTCCTTTCTCTTTCTTCTACCGTTGTCGAGATTTGAGTCTCACTCAACTTTCACACCTTACAAATCAGGCGAGAACTCTTTCTCTGACTGATCCATTTTGAACTCTTTCAAAATCTTGTCAAGGTATGCACTCATTGAAAGTCTCATCGAGCATCTTGATCTATCTCCCTAGATTTTGATGCTCAACAATTAGGTAGCTTCATCCAGGTCTTCCTGTGAAAATCACTTTCCAAATGACCGTTTTATGCTTTCCAGAAACTCTACATTATTTCTGATCAACAATATGTCATCCACATATACTTATCAGAAATTCTATAGTGCTCCCACTCACTTTATTGCAAATACAAGTTTCTCGTAAACTTTGTATAAACATCAAAACTTTGATCACCTCATCAAAGCGTATATTCCAACTCCGAGATGCTTGCTTCAGTCCATGGAAGGATCACCAAAGCTTGCACACCTTTTAGCATCCTTAGGCCTGACAAAACCTTCTGGTTGTATCACATACAACCTTTCCTCAAGTAAACCGTTAAGGAAACGATGTTTTGACATCCATCTGCGAGATTTCATAATTGAAAACACATCAACTGCTAACATAATTCCAACAGACTTTAGCACCACTACGAGTGAGAAAGTCTCATCGTAGTCAACTCCTTGAACTTGTCACAACCATCTTTGCAACAAGTCGAGCTTTACAAATAGTGACATTCACCATCAGTGTCTGTCTTCATTTTAAAGATCCATTTGTACTCAACGACCTGCCGTCCAACGAGCAAGTCTACCAAAGTCTACACTTGGTTTTCATACATGGATCCTATCTCGAATTTCATGGCCTCCAACCACTTGTCGGAATCCGGGCCCATCATCGCTTCTCCATATTTCGTAGGTTCATCGTTTTTCCTACAACATGACCTCCAAGACAGGGTTGTCGTACCGCTTAGGAGCAGTACACATCCTTGTCGACCTACGAAGTTCGATAGTAACTTGATCCTGAAGCTTCATGATCATCATCATTAACTTCCTCTTCAACTAACGTAGGCTTCACAGAAACAACATCCTGCGCTGCGCTACTCTCTGGTTGAACAAAGTTTAAACAACCTCATCAAGTTCTATCTTCCTCCCACTTAATTCTTTCGAGAGAAACTTTTCCTCGAGAAAGGATCCGTTTTAGTAACAAACACTTTGCACTTGGATCTGAGATAGAAGGTTCACCCAACTGATCTTAGGGTATTCTATGAAGATGCATTTGTCCGCCTTGGGTTCGACCTCATTAGGTGAAAACATTTTCCACACAAGTGTCTCAGCCCCAAGTATTAAGAAATGACAACTTAGGTTTCTATCAAACCATAATTCACATGGTGTCATCTCAACGGATTTAGATGGTGCCCTATTTAAAGTGAATGTAGTTGTCTCTAATGCATAACCCCAAAATTATAGTAGTAAAACGACAAGAGACATCATAGCACGCACCATGTCCAATAGAGCATAACTATGATGTTCGGACACACCATCACACTATGGTGTTCCAGGTGGCGTTTAGTTGTGAAACAACTTTCACATTGTCTTAAGTTGTATGCCAAACTCGTGACTCAGATATTCACCTCCACGATCATATCGCAGTCATTTTTATCTTCTTGTCACGATGATCTTTAAACTTCACTCTGAATTTGCTTGAACCTTTCAAACGATTCAGACTTGTGTTTCAGTAAGTAAATATACACTATATCTACTCAAATCATCAGTGAAGGTAAGAAAATAACGATATCCACTGCACGCTACAAGACTCACTAGATTGCACACATCAACATGTATCATTTCCAATGAATCACTTGCCCGCTCCATCCAACGGGGTCCTTTAGTCATCTTGCCCAAGAGGCATGGTTCGCATGTCTCAACCGATTCGAAATCGAATGAGTCCAAATATCCATCACCATGGAGTTTCTTCATGCGCTTTATACCAATATGACATTTTGCGGCAGTGCCACAAGTATGTGGTACTATCATTATTTAACTTTGTATCTTTTGACATCAATGTTATGAACATGTGTATTACTACGATCAAGATTTCAACAAACCATTCTCACTGGGTGCATGACCATTGAAGGTATTATTCATGTAAACAGAATAACTATTATTCTCTGACTTAAATGAATAACCGTATTGCAACAAACATGATCTAATCATGTTCATGCTCAACGCAAAACACCAAATAAACTTTATTTAGGTTCGTCACTAATCCTGAAGGTAGAGAGAGCATGCGATGTTGATCACATCAACCTTGGAAACATTTCCAACACACATCGTCACCTCACCCTTAGCTAGTTCTCCGTTTATTCCGTAGCTTTTATTTCGAGTTACTAACATTTGGCAACCGAACCGGTATCCAATACCCAGGTGCTACTAGGAGTACTAGCAAGGTACACATCAATAACTCGTATATCAAATATACTTCTGTCGATGTTGCCAGCCTTCTTATCTACCAAGTATCTAGGGTTGTTCCGCTTCAGCGACCTCTCACCTCATAATAGAAGCACTTAGTCTCGGGTTTGAGTTCAACTTTGGGTTGCTTCACTGGAGCAGCAACTGACTTGCTATCCATGAAGTTTCCCTCCTTGCTCTTGCCCTTTTCGAAACTAGTGGTTTGATTAACCATCAACACTTGACGCTCCTTCTTGATTTCTACCTTCGCGGTGTCAAACATCGCGAACAGCTCAGGGATCAATACTTCTATCCCTGGTGTATTATAGTTCATCACTAAGTTCTAGTAGCTTTAGTGACAGTGACTTGGAGAACTATATCAATCACTATCTTATCTGGAAGATCAACTCCCACTTGATTCAAGCGATTGTAGTACCCAGACAATCTGAGTACATGCTCAATGATTGAGCTATTCTCCTTCATCTTACAGGCAAAGAATCTTGTTGGAGATCTCATATCTCGCAACACAGGCACGAGCCTGAGATCACAATCTCTGCTCCTAGAACATCTCATATGTTCCGTGACGTTCAAAACGTTTCGGAGCCTCAATTCTAAGCCGTAATGCATGACGCACTACACTATCAAGTAGTCATCGAAACGTGCCTGTCAGATGTTCACAACATCTATAGACGACGCTAGAGGGGGTGGCGCACCGAGCGGTACATTAAGGACATAAGCCTTCTGTGCAGCAATGAGGACAATCCTCAGATCACGGACCCAGTCCGCAATCTTGCTACCAACATCTTTCAACTCTATTTCTCTAGGAACATATAAAAATTTAAGGGAGCTACAGCGCGAGCTAGTAATCTACAACATAATTTGCAAAGACACTATTGACTATGTTCATGATAATGAGTTTAATTAATCATATTACTTAAGAACTCCCACTCAAATTGACATCCCTCGGGTCATTCGAGTGATACATGATCCAAATTCACCAACTCAAGTCCGATCATCACGTGAGTTAAGGTGGCTTCAATGGTGAACATCATTATGTTGATCATATCCACTATATGACTCATGCTCGACCTTTCGGTCTCTTGTGTTCCGAGGCCATGTCTGTACATGCTAGGCTCGTCAAGTTTAACCCGAGTGTTCTGCGCGTGCAAATCTGGCTTGCACCCGTTGTATGTGAACGTAGAGTCTATCACACCCGATCATCACGTGGTGTCTCAACACGACGAACTTTCGCAATGGTGCACACTCGGGGAGAACACAGTTCATCTTGAAATTCAAGTGAGGGATCACCTTATAATGCTACCGCCGTACTAAGCAAAACAAGGTGCATAAAAGGATTAACATCTCGTGCAATTCATAAGTGACATGATATGGCCATGAACTTGTGTTTAAGATCTCCATCTTCGAAACACCGGCATGATCTCCATCGTCACCGGCACAACACCATGATCTCCATCATCTTGATCTCCATCAATGTGTTTCCATTAGGGTTGTGGCGCCAGCCCTGCTTCTACTTCTATTGCTACCGCTTAGCGATAAAGTAAAGCATTACATAGCGCTTAATGATTGACACGCAGGTCATACAATAATTAAAGACAACCCTATGGCTCCTGCCGGTTGCCGTACTCAACGACATGCAAGTCGTGAAATTCTATACATCACATGATCATCTCATACATCACATATATCTCATCATGTAATTGGCCATATCACATCACAACATACCCTGCAAAAACAAGTTAGACGTCCTCTAATTGTTGCATGTTTTACGTGGCTGCTACAGGTATCTAGCAAGAACGATTCTCACCTACGCATAAACCACAACGGTGATACATAGATTGCTTGTTAACCTTCTCAAGGACCGCCTTTGTCGGATCCGATCCAACTAAAGTGAGAGAAACTGTCACCCGCAAGCCATCTAAGCAACAAGTTGCGTCGAGGGAACCAGTCTCTCGTAAGCGTACGAGTAATGTTGGTCCGGGCCGCTTCATCACAAAATCCCGCTGAACCAAAATCCGACCAAGGGAGGAAGCAATCTAAGAATCAACGCCCACAAACCTTTTGTGTTCTACTCGAGATCTCATCGAACCATCAACCTAGCTCATGATGCCACTATTGGGGAACGTCCCATGGGATACAAAAAATTTCCTACGCACACGCAAACCTATCCATGGTGATGAGCATCTACGAGAGGGAGAGTGGATCTACGTACCCTTGTAGATCGCTAAGAGGGAAGCGTTATGAAATGCGGTTGGTGTAGTCAAAATTCTTCGCGATCCAAATCGCCGAGCGTCCCGCGATCCAATCACGAACCGTCCCGCGAACACATCATGATCCGTCCCGCGAACTCATCACGATCCGTCTCACGATCTTTATCATGATCTGTCCCGCGAACTCATCACGATCCGTTCCGTGATCACATCACGAACCGTCTCGCGATCTCGATCACGGTCCTTCCGATCTAGCGCCGAACGGACGGCACCTCCGCGTTCAGCACACGTGCAGCTTGATGACGATCTCCACCGTCTCGATCCAGCGAGAGGAGGTGGAGAGGATAGAGAGTTCACCGGCAGCGTGACGGCGTTCCGGTGATGGTGGTGGAGCAATTCCTGCAGGGCTTCGCCTAAGCGCTGCAGAAAACCGATCTAGAGGAGAAACTATGCACCGGTGGAACGGGTAGCACGTGGCCGGAAATTCTATCCAAAAACCACCCAATCCACTAGTATATATAGGAGGAGAGGAGAGGAGAGGCAGCCAAGGCCTTTGGGTCGGCCGAAATAGGAGGTGGGAAGCAATCCTACTTCTCCTCCAATCCAAGTTGGAGTAGGATTGCCTCCTATTGGCTGATTTTCCACTTTTTGCTTTAGGACTTTCTCTCCTGCGCCATGGGACTTTGTGGCTGTTTTCCCAGCCCACTAAGGGCTGGTTATTATTCTCCCACAGCCCATGGACCTCTTGGGGTCGAAATACCCATCCCGGAGGCCTCCCGGTACACTACCGGCACTCCCGGTACACTACCGGCACACCCGGTACACTACCGATGAGCCCGAAACTTTTCCGGAAACCAAACTGGGACTTCCTATATATGAATCTTTACCTCCGGACCATTCCGGAGCTCCTCGTGACGTCCGAGATCTCATCTGGGACTCCGAACAAACTTCGGTCACCACCATACATAACTCTACACTACCGAAACGTCACCGAACCTTAAGTGTGCAGACCCTGCGGGTTCGAGAACTATGTAGACATGACCGAGACACCTCTACGGTCAATAACCAATGGCGGGACCTAGACGTCCACATTGGTTCCTACATATTCTACGAAGATCTTTATCGGCCGAACCTCTATGTCAAGGATTCAGTTAATTCCGTATAACGTTCCCTTTGTTCTTCGGTATGTTACTTGCCCGAGATTCGATCGTCGGTATCTCCATACCTAGTTCAACCTCGTTACCGGAAAGTCTCTTTACTCGTTCCGTAATACAAGATCCCGCAACTAACAATTAGTCACATTGCTTGCAAGGCTTATTGTGATGTTGCATTACCGAGTGGGCCCCGAGATACCTCTCCGTCACAGGGAGTAACAAATCCCAGTCTCGATCCATGCCAACGCAACAGACACCATCGGAGATACCTGTAGAGCACCTTTATAGTCAGCCAGTTACGTTGCAATGTTTGATACACACAAGGCAATCCTCCGATATCTGTGAGTTGCATGATCTCATGGTCATAGGAACACATACTTGACATGCGGAAAACAGTAGCAATAAACTAACACGATCATATGCTATGTTTGCAGTTTGGGTCTTGTCCATCACATCATTCTCCTAATGATGTGACCCCGTTATCAAATGACATCTCATGTCCATGGCTAGGAAACCTTAACCATCTTTTGATCAACGAGCTAGTCTATTAGAGGCATACTAGGGACATGGTTTTGTCTATGTATCCACACATGCATCTAAGTCTCCGATCAATACAATTATAGCATGGATAATAAACGATTATCATGAACAAGGAAATATGATAATAACTTATTTATTATTGCCTCTAGGGCATATTTCCAACAGAGACACCACGTGATGATCGGGTGTGATAGACTCTACGTTCACATACAACCAGTGCAAGCCAGTGTTGCACCTGCAGAACACTCGGGTTAAACTTGACGAGCCTAGCATGTACAGACATGGCCTCGGAACACAAGAGACTGAAAGGTCGAACATGAGTCATATAGTAGATATGATCAACATAATGATGTTCACCATTGAAGCCACCTCAACTCACGTGATGATCGGACTTGAGTTGGTGGATTTGGATCATGTGACACTTAGATGACCTGAGGGATGTCAATTTGAGTGGGAGCTTTAGTAATTTGATTAACTAAACTCATTATCTTGAACAATAGTCTAAGTAGACTCTGCATATTTATGTTGTAGATCAATGGCTCGTGTAGTAGCACCCTTGAATTTTAATGCGTTCCTAGAGAAAGCTAAGTTGAAAGATGATGGAAGTAACTTTGTTTACTGGGCCCGTAATCTGAGGATTATCCTCATGGCTTCCCAGAAATCATATGTCCTTGATGCACCGCTTGGTGACCAACCAGAAGACATGACCTCCGAAGACGTTAAGAACGCTTGGGAGGCACGTACTAGAGATTACTCAATAGTTCAGTGTGCAATATTGTATGGCTTAGAACCAGGACTAAAAAGTCGTTTTGAACGTCATGGAGCATATGAGATGTTCCAGGAGTTGAAGTTTATATTTCAGAAGAACGCCCGGATCGAGAGGTATGAAACCTCCGATAAGTTCTATGCTTGCAAGATGGAGGAGAACGGGTCTATAAGTGAACATATACTCAGAATGTCTGGGTATTCAACTCGTCTAGCAGAGTTGGGAATTGCCCTTCCGCCAGAGGCGATCACTGACAGAGTTCTTCAATCACTGCCACCTACTTACAAGAGCTTTGTGATGAACTATAACATGCTCAGGATGAACAAGTCAGTCGCCGAGCTGTTTGCGATGCTAAAAGTCGCTTAGTCTGAAATCCAGAAAGAGCATCAAGTATTGATGGTCAATAAAACCACTAGTTTCAAGAAAAATGGCAAAGTCAAGGGCAAGGGCAAGAAGGGTAAAACCAAGAAGGATGGCAAAGCAGTTGCTACTCCTGTAAAGAAGCCCAAGAATGGACCCAAGCCAGAAACTGAGTGCTTTCATTGCAAGGGAACTGGTCACTAGAAGCGGAATTGCCGCATGTACCTGGCTGACAAGAAGGCGGCCAACGACAAACAAGGTATCTATGATATACATGTTATTGATGTGTACCTTACTAGCTCTCATAGTAGTGCGTGGGTATTAGATACCGGTTCGGTTGCTCACATTTGCAACAAAAAGCAGGAACTACGGAATAAACGAAAGCTCGCAAAGGACGAAGTGACGATGCGCGTGGGAAATGGTTCCAAGGTTGATGTGATCACCGTCGGCACGCTCTCTCTTCGATTACCATCCGGATTAGTGATGAACCTGAATAATTGTTATTTAGTGTCTGCGTTAAGCATGAACATTATATATGCATCTTGTTTATTGCGAGACGGTTACTCATTTAAATCAGAGAATAAAGGTTGTTCTATTTATATGAGTAATATCTTTTATGGTCATGCACCACATGTGAGGGGTTTATTCATATTGAATCTAGATAGTGATGATACACATGTTCATAACATTGATGCCAAAAGATGTAGAGTTGATAATGATAGTACCACTTTCTTGTGGCACTGCCGTTTAGGTCATATTGGTGTAAAATGCATGAGGAAGCTCCATGCTGATGGACTTTTGGAGTCACTTGATTTTGAATCACTTGACACATGTGAACCATGCCTCATGGGCAAGATGACTAAAACGCCGTTCTCTGGAACAATGGAACGGGCAAGTGACTTATTGGAAATCATACATACTGATGTGTGCGGTCCAATGAATGTTACAGCACGTGGTGGATATCGTTGTTTTCTCACCTTCACTGATGACTTAAGTAGATATGGGTATATTTACTGGATGAAACACAAGTCTAAAACGTTTGAAAAGTTCAAGCAATTTTAGAGTGAAGTTGAGAATCATCGTAACAAGAAGATTAAGTTCCTGCGATCTGATCGAGGAGGTGAATATCTGAGTTATGAGTTTGGCAGTCACTTAAGACAGTGTGGAATTGTTTCACAGTTGACACCGCCCGGAACACCACAGCGTAATGGTGTGTCCGAACGTCGTAATCGAACCTTATTAGATATGGTGCGTTCTATGATGTCTTTTGCTGATTTGCCACTATTGTTTTGGGGTTATGCATTAGAGACAGCTGCATTCACTTTAAATAGGGCACCATCAAAATCCGTTGAGACGATGCCATATGAACTATGGTTTTGCAAGAAGCCAAAGTTGTCATTTCTTAAAGTTTGGGGATGTGATGCTTATGTCAAAAAGCATCAGCCTGAAATGCTGGAACCCAAAGCGGAGAAATGCGTCTTCATAGGATACCAAAAAGAGACAGTCGGGTATACCTTCTATCTCAGATCCGAAGGCAAAGTGTTTGTCGCTAAGAATGGAACATTTCTTGAGAAAGAGTTTCTCTCAAAAGAATTGAGTGGGAGGAAAATAGAGCTTGATGAGGTTATTGAACCTTTACTTCAACCAGAAAGTAGCGCAGCACAGAAAGATGTTTCTGTGAAACCTACGATGGTAGAAAAGGAAGTTAATGATGATGATCATGAAGCTTCGGATCAAGCTGCTATTGAACCTCGTAGGTCGACAAGGCCGCGTACTACCCCTGAGTGCTACGGCAACCCTGTCTTGGAGGTTATGTTGTTGGACAACAATGAACCTACGAGCTATGGAGGAGTAGTGATGGGCCCGGATTACGAGAAATGGTTAGAGGCCATGAAATCCGAGATGGGATCCATGTATGAAAACAAAGTCTGGACTTTGGAAGTATTACCTGAAGGGCGAAAGGCCATTCAGAACAAATGGATCTTTAAGAAGAAGACAGACACGGACGGTAATGTCACCGTCTATAAAGCTCGACTTGTGGCAAAGGGTTTTTCACAAGTTCAAGGAGTTGACTACGATGAGACTTTCTCACCCGTAGTGATGCTTAAGTCTGTCAGAATCATGTTAGTAATAGCTGCTTATTTCGACTATGAAATTTGGCAGATGGATGTCAAAATAGCGTTCCTCAACGGTTTCCTCGAGGAAGAGTTGTATATGATGCAACCCGAAGGTTTTGTCGATCCAGAGAATGCTGACAAAGTTTACAAACTCTAGCGATCCATTTATGGACTGGTGCAAGCATCTCGGAGTTGGAATAAGCGCTTTGATGAGGTGATCAAAGCGTTTGAGTTTATACAAGTTTACGGAGAAGCTTGTATTTACAAGAAAGTGAGTGGGAGCTCTATAGCGTTTCTAATATTATATGTGGATGACATATTGCTGATTGGAAACAATATAGAAATGCTGGAAAGTGTGAAGGAATATTTGAACAAGAGTTTTTCAATTAAGGACCTAGGAGAAGCTGCTTTCATATTAGGCATTAAGATCTATAGAGATAGATCGAGACGCTTAATAGCACTTTCACAGAGCACATACCTTGATAAAGTTTTGAAGAAGTTCAAAATGGAACAGTCCAAGAAGGGGTTCTTGCCTGTGTTACAAGGTGTGAAGTTGAGTAAGACTCAATGCCCAGTAACTTCAGAAGATAGAGAAAAGATGAGTGTCATCCCTTATGCTTCAGCCATAGGCTCAATCATGTATGCAATGTTGTGCACAAGACCCGATGTCAGCCTTGCCATAAGTATGGCCAGAAGGTTTCAAAGTGATCCTGGAATGGAGCACTGGCAAGCGGTCAAGAATATCCTTAAGTACCTGAAAACGACTAAGGAAATGTTTCTCGTTTATGGAGGTGATGAAGAGCTTGTCGTAAAGGGTTACATCGATGCAAGCTTTGACATTGATCCGGACGACTCTATGTCGCAAAGCGGATACGTATTTATTCTTAACGGGGGAGCGATAAGATGGTGCAGTTCCAAGCAAAGCGTGGTAGCCGATTCTACGTGCGAAGCGGAATACATCGCAGCCTCGGAGGCGGCGAAGGAAGGTGTCTAGATGAAGCAGGTCATGACAGATCTTGGAGTAGTGCCCAGTGCAGTAAATCCAATGAACCTGTACTGTGACAACACTGCTGCCATTGTTCTGGCCAAGGAACCAAGGTTTCACAAGAGGACCAGACACATAAAGTGACGCTTCAACTCCATCCGCGATTACATCATGGAGAAAGACATACATATGTGCAAAGTGCACACGGATGTGAATGTTGCAGACCCGTTGACTAAACCTCTTCCAAGGGCTAAACATGATCAACACCAGAACTGCATGGGTGTTCGACTCATTACAATGTAAATCACATAGTGATGTGAAACTAGATTATTGACTCTAGTGCAAGTGGGAGACTATTGGAAATATGCCATAGAGGCAATAAAAAAAGTGTTCATTATTGTATTTCCTTGTTCATGATAATCGTTTATTATCCATGCTATAATTGTATTAATTGGAAACATGGATACATGTGTGGATACATAGACAAACACAATGTCCCTAGTCTGCCTCTAGTGAACTAGCTCATTGATCGAAAGATGGTTAAGGTTTCCTAGCCATGGACATGAGATGTCATTTGATAACGGGATCACATCATTAGGAGAATGATGTGATGGACAAGACCCAAACAACAAACGTAGCTTATGATCGTGTAAGTTTATTGCTACTGTTTTCTGCATGTCAAGTATATGTTCCTATGACAATGAGATCATGCAACTCACAGATATCAGAGGAGTACCTTGTGTGTATCAAACGTCACAACGTAACTGGGTGACTATAAAGGTGCTCTACAGGTGTCTCCGAGGGTGTCTGTTGAGTTGGCATGGATCAAGACTGGGATTTGTTACTCCGTGTGATGGAGAGGTATCTCAGGCCCACTCGGTAATACAACATCACAATAAGCCTTGCAAGCAATGTGACTAAGTGTTAGTTGCGAGATCTTGTATTACGGAATGAGTAAAGAGACTTGCCAGTAACGAGGTTGAACTAGGTATAGAGATACCGACGATCGAATCTCGGGCAAGTAACAAACCGAAGAACAAAGGGAACATCATACGGGATTAACTGAATCCTTGACATAGAGGTTCGACCGATAAAGATCTTTGTACAATATGTAGGAACCAATGTTGACATCCAGGTCCCGCCATTGGTTATTGTCCGTAGAGGTGTCCCGGTCATGTCTACATAGTTCTCGAACCCGTAGGGTCTACACACTTAAGGTTTGGTGACGTTTCGGTAGTATAGAGTTA
The DNA here is from genome assembly GCA_022496015.1 of Hordeum marinum. Lineage (NCBI taxonomy): Eukaryota > Viridiplantae > Streptophyta > Magnoliopsida > Poales > Poaceae > Hordeum > Hordeum marinum. Next base: position 551,325,459 of record CM039674.1, on the reverse strand, counting down.
TGTATGGTGGTGACCGAAGTTTGTTCGGAGACCCGGATGAGATCCCTATCGTCACGAGGAGCTCCAGAATGGTCCGAAGGTAAAGATTCATATATAGGAAGTCCTGTTTTGGTCACCAATAAAGTTTCGGGCTCATCGGTAGTGTACCGGGAGTGCCGGTAGTGTACCGGGAGGCCTCCGGGAGGGGTATTTCGACCCAAGAGGCTTCATGGGCTGTGGGAGAGTGAATATCAGCCCTTAGTGGGCTGGTGGAAACTCCCACACAAGGTCCATGTGGCTGGAGGAAAAAACCCAATAGGAAAAGGTGGAAAAAAGGCAAAAAGGAGCAATCCTAGTTCTACTAGGATTGGAGGAGGAATCCTCCCCTCCTGGTAGGTTCGGCCGACCCAGCTAGCCTTGGAGGCCAAGTCTGCCTCCTCTCCTCCTCTCCTCCTATATATACTAGAGGGTTTTGGGTTTTTGCACTAGTTTTTTGAGCCACGTGCTACCCGTTCCTCCAGTGCATAGTTTCTCCTCTAGATCGGTTTTCTGCAGTGCTTAGGTGAAGCCCTGCCGGAATTGCTCCACCACCATCGCCGGAGCACCGTCAGGCTGCTAGAAAACTCTTCTTCCTCTCCACTCCCTCTTGATGGATCAAGATGGTGGAGATCGTCATCAGGCTGTACGTGTGCTGAACGCAGAGGTGCCGTCCGTTTGGTGCTAGATCGGAAGGATCGTGATCAAGTTCGTGGGACGGATCGTGATCAAGTTCATGGGATGAATCGTGATCGGATCGCGGGACGGATCGTGATTGGATCGCGGAACGGATCGTGATTGCATCGCGGGACGCATGGCGATTTGGATCGTGAAGACGTTCGACTACACCAACCGCGTTTCTTAACGCTTCCCACTTAGCGATCTACAAGGGTATGTAGATCTACTCTCCCTCTCGTAGATGCTCATCACCATGGATAGATCTGCGTATGCGTAGGATTTTTTTTGTTTCACATGCAACGTTCCCCAACACATCGCAGCCTCGGAGGCGACGAAGGAAGGTGTCTTGATGAAGCAGTTCATGATAGATCTTGGAGTAGTGCCCAGTGCACTGAATCCAATGACTCTGTTCTGTGACATCACTCATGCCATTGCTCTGGCCAAGGAACCAAGGTTTCACAAGAGGACCAGACACATAAAGCGATGCTTCAACTCCATCCGCGATTACATCGAGGAGAAGGACATAAATATTTGCAAAGTGCACACGGATCTGAACGTTGCAGACCCGTTGACTAAACCTCTTCCAAGGGCTAAACATGATCAACACCAGAACTGCATGGGTGTTCGATTCATTACAATGTAAATCACATAGTGATGTGAACTAGATTATTGACTCTAGTGCAAGTGGGAGACTGTTGGAAATATGCCCTAGAGGCAATAAATAAAGTGTTTATTATTATATTTCCTTGTTCATGATAATTGTTTATTGTCTATGCTATAATTGTATTGATTGGAAACACATTACATGTGTGGATAAATAGACAACACTTTGTCCCTAGTATACCTCTAGTGACCTAGCTCGTTGATCAATGATGGTCAAGGTTTCCTAGCCATTGACATGTGAAGTCATTTGATAACGGGATCACATCATTAGGAGAATGATGTGATGGACAAGACCCAAACTACAAACATAGCATATGATCATGTCAGTTTATTGCTACTGTTTGCTACATGGCAAGTATATGTTCCTATGATCATGAGATCATGCAACTAACGAACACCGGAGGAGTGCCTTGTGTGTATCAAACGTTGCAACATAACTAGGTGACTATAAAGGTGCTCTACAGGTATATCCGAGGTGTCTATTGGGTTGGCATGGATCAAGACTGGGATTTGTTACTCTGTGTGACATAGAGGTACCTCAGGGCCCACTCGGTAATACAACATCACAATAAGCCTTGAAAGCAATGTTACTAAGTGTTAGTCATGGGGTCTTGTATTATGGAACGAGTAAAGAGACTTGCCGGTAACGAGGTTGAACTAGGTATGGAGATACGTACGATCGAATCTCGGGCAAGTAACATACCGAAGAACAAAGGGAACATCATACGGGATTAATGAATCCTTGACATAGAGGTTCGACCGATAAAGATCTTCGTAGAATATGTAGGAACCAATATGGTCATCCAGGTCCCGCTATTGGTTATTGACCGTAGAGGTGTCTCGGTCATGTCTACATAGTTCTCGAACCCGTAGGGTCTGCACACTTAAGGTTCGGTGACGTTCGGTAGTATAGAGTAAAGTGTGGTGGTGACCGAAGGTTGTTTGGAGTCCCAGACGAGATCCCGGACGTCATGAGGAGCTCCGGAATGGTCCGGAGGTAAATATTGATATATAGGAAGTCCTATTTCGGTCGCCGGAAAAGTTTCGGGCTCATCGGTAGTGTACCGGGAGTGCCAGTAGTGTACCGGGAGACCATCGGGAGGGGTATTTCGACCCAAGAGGCTACATGGGCTGTGGGAGAGTGAATACCAGCCCTTAGTGGGATGGTTGATGTCCCACACAAGGCCCATGCTGCTGGGAAGAAAAGCCCAAAGAGAAAAAGGTGGAAAAAGGCAAAAAGAGCAAAATAAGGAGGAGTCCTAGTCCCAATAGCATTGGAGGAGGATTCCTCCTCTCCTCCTTGATTCGGCCAAAGCCTAGGGCTGGACCCTTGATTTCCATTCCTCCCCCTGTCTCCCTCTTATATATACTAGAGGTTTTAGGGTTTTTGGCACTTGATTATCAGCCACGTGCTACCCGTTCCTCTAGTGCATAGTTTCTCCTCTAGATCGTTTTTTCTGCAGTGCTTAGGCGAAGCCCTGTCGGAATTGCTCCACCGCCATCGCCGTGGCGCCGTCACGCTTCCGGAGAACTCATCTACCTCTCCGCTCCCTCTTGCTGTATCAAGAAGGCGGAGATCATCATCAAGTTGTATGTGTGCTGAACACGGAGGTGCCGTCCGTTCGGTGCTTGATCGGGACGGATCATGATTGGATTGCGGGACGCTCAGCGATCTGGATCGTGAAGATGTTCGACTACACCAACCGCCTTTCTTAACCCTTCCCGCTTAGCGATCTACAAGGGTATGTAGATCCACCCTCCCTCTCGTAGATGCTCATCACCATGGATAGATCTTGCGTGTGCGTAGGAAAATTTTGTTTCCCATGCAACGTTCCCCAATTATGGCGCCCCTACGGTTTCCCCTAGGAGGGCTGGCTGCCAAGATGGGGCAACCCTAGATGGGTTTTGGCCCTCACTCGCCCTAGGAGCCTTGGCCCCCAAGGCAAAGGTGGCGGCAGCACTAGGGAGGGCGCCCCACCTATCCTCGCTACGTGAGATGGGATGAGAGGGGCGCACAACCCATTAGTGGGCTGGTGTGCCCCCTTCCCTTCACCCATGAGCCCCCCAACACTTGCCGAGGCCCCCAGAACCGCCTTTCGGTACTCCCGGTCATAACCTGGTACCCCCAAAATAGTTCCGTACTCCAATTCCCTTCGTCCTATATATCAATCTTCACCTCCGGACCATTCCAGAGTTCCTCATTATGTCTAGCATCTCATCTGGGACTCCGAACAACCTTCGGTCACAACCACATATAACTCAATACTACTAAAACGTCACCGAACGTTAAGTGTGCAGACCCTGCGGGTTCGAGAAATATGAAGACATGACCGAGACACCTCTACGGCCAATAGCCAATAGCGGGACCTGGATGCCCATACTGGCTCCTACATATTATACGAAGATCTTTATCGGTTGAACCTCTATGTCAAGGATTCAGACAATCCCGTATGTTGTTCCCTTTGTTCTTCGGCATGTTACTTGCCCGAGATTCGATCATCGATGTCTCTATACCTAGTTCAATCTCGTTACCGGCAAGTCTCTTTACTCGTTCCTTAATACAAGATCTTGTGGCTATCACATTAGTCACTTTGCTTGCAAGGCTTGTTGTGATGTTGTATTGCCGAGTGGGCCCTCAGATACCTCTCCGTCACACAGAGTAACAAATCCCAGTCTTGATCCATGCCAACCCAACAGACACCCTCGGAGATACCTGTAGAACACCTTTATAGTCACCAGGTTACGTTGCGACGTTTGATACACACAAGGTATTCCTCCGGTGTTAGTGAGTTGCATGATCTCATGGTCATAGGAACAGATACTTGACTTGCAGAAAACTATAGCAACAAACTGACACCATCATATGCTATGTTTATAGTTTGGGTCTTGTCCATCACATCATTCACCTAATGATGTGATCCCATTATCAAATGACATCTCATGCCTATGGCCAGGAAACCTTAACCATCTTTGATCAACGAGCTAGTTAACTAGAGGCATACTAGGGACACAGTGTTGTCTATGTACCCACACATGTATTTGAGTTTCCAATCAATACAATTATAGCATGGATAATAAACAATTATCACGAACAAGGAAATATAATAATAACCAATTCATTATTACCTCTAGGGCATATGTCCAATAGTCTCCCACTTGCACTAGAGTCAATAATCTAGCTCACATCGCTATGTTATTTACGTTGTTATGAATCTTACACCCAATGAGTTTTGGGGTTCGATCATGTTTTGCATGTGAGAGAGATTTTATTCAACGGGTCTACAACATTGAGATCCGTGTGTACTTTGCAAATCTCTATGTCATACTATAGATATTGTTACCATGCTTCACTTGGAGCTATTCCAAATGATTGCTCCACTTCACGTATCCAGATTGTTGTTAAAGCTCTATCTGTGTCATCCGGATTGGTGTTAAAGCTTGCATAGACGTAACCCTTTATGACAACTTCTTTATCACCTCCATAATCGAGAAACATTTCCTTAGTCCTCTAATTAATAAGGATAATTTGACCGTTGTCCAGTGATCCACTCCTGGATCACTCTTGTACCCCTTGACAGACTCATGGAAAGGCACACATAGGTGCGGTACACAGCATGACATACTATATAAACAATAGAGCCTATGGCTAAGGCATAGGGGATGACTTTCGTCCTTTCCCTTTCTTCTGCCGTGGTCGAGCTTTGAGTCTTACTCAACTTCACACCTTACAAATCAGGCAAGAGCTCCTTCTTTGACTGATCCATTTTGAACTCTTTCAGAATCTTCTCAAAGTACGTGCTCATTGAAAAATCTTATTAGGCGTCTTGATCTATCTCTATAGATATTGACGCTCAGTATTGAAGTATCTTTATCCAGGTCTTCCTTTGAAAAACTTCTTTCAAACAACCCTTTACGCTTTCTAGAAATTCTACATCATTTTCGATCAACAATATGTCATCCACATATACTTATCAGAAATTCTATAGTGCTCCCACTCACTTTCTTGTAAATAGAAGTTTCTCATAAACTTTGTATAAACCTAAAAACTATGATCACCTTATCAAAGTGTATATTCCAACTCCGAGATGCTTGCTCCATCCCATAGAAGGATCGCTGGAGCCTGCATACCTTTTAGCATCCTTAGGACTCACAAAACCTTCTGGTTGTATCACTTACAAGCTTTCCTCAAGGAAACCGTTAAGGAAACGATGTTTTGACATTGATGACCCACAATTATAGGGGATTTATCGTAGTACTTTTGATAAGTAAGACTGTCAAATCCAACGAGGAGCAGAAGGAAATGACAAGCAGTTTCCAGTAAGGTATTCTCTGCAAGCACTGAAATTACCGGTAACAGATAGTTTTGTGATAAGATAATTCGTAACGAGTAACAAGTAACAAGTGTAGAAAAGGTGCAGCAAGGTAGCCCAATCCTTTTTGTAGAAAAGGACAGGCCTGGACAAACTCTTATATAAAGCAAAGTGCTCCTGAGGACACATGGGAATTTCTGTCAAGCTAGTTTTCATTGTGCTCATTTGATTCGCGTTTGTTACTTTGATAATTTGATATGTGGGTGGACTGGTGCTTGGGTGCTTCCCTTACATGGAAAAGCCTCCCACATATTATTAACCCCTATCATAAGAATCCGCAACTACGAAAGAAGAATTAAGGTAAACCTAACCATAGCATGAAACATATGGATGCAAATCAGCCCCTTATGAAGCAACACATAAACTAGGGTTTAAGCTTCTGTCACTCTATCAACCCATTATCTACTTATTACTTCCCAATGCCTTCCCCTAGGCCCAAATAATGGGGAAGTGTTATGTAGTCAACATTCACATAACACCACTAGAGGAGAGACAACATACATCTCATCAAAATATCGAACGAATACCAAATCACATGATTACTTATAACAAGACTTATCCCATGTCCTCAGGAACAAACGTAACTACTCACGAAACATGTTCATGTTCAAGATCAGAGGAGTATTAATTATCATAAAGGATCTGAACACATGATCTTACACCAAGTAAACCAACTAGCATCAACTACAAGGAGTAATCAACACTAGTAGCAACCCACAGGTACCAATCTGAGGTGTTGAGACAAAGATCGGATACAAAAGATGAACTAGGGTCTAGAGAGGAGATGGTGATGGTGAAGATGTTGATGGAGATGGACCCCCTCTCTATGAGAGGATTGTTGGTGATGACGACGGTTTCGATTTCCCCCTCCGAGAGGGAAGTTTCCCCGGCAGAACAGCCCTGCCGGAGCTCTAGATTGATTCTGCCCAAGTTCCGCCTCGAGATGGCGGCGCTTCATCCCGAAAGCTCCCTCTTGATTTTTTTTCCGGGTCAAAACGCTTCATATAGGAGAAGATGGGTGTCGAAGCAGCCACAGGGTCCCCACAAGCCTGCTAGGCGCGGCCAGGAGGGTGGCCGCGTCTAGCAGGCTTATGGCCTGCAGGTGGCCCCCCTCTGGTTGATTCTTGTGCCAGTATTTTTTATTAAATCCAAAAACATTCTCCGTAAATTTTAAGGACTTTTGGAGTTGTGCAAAATAGGTATCTCAGATTTGCTCCTTTTTCAGTCCAGAATTCCAGCTGCCGGCATTCTCCCTCTTCATGTAATCCTTGTAAAATAAGAGAGAAAAGGCATAAGTATTGTACCATAACGTGTAATAACGTCGCATAATGCAATAAATATCAATATAAAAGCATGATTAAAAATGGACATATCAGACATCCATCTGCCATATTTCACAATTGAAAAATGCAGCAATTGCTAAACATAATTCCAACAGACTTTAGCATCCTTACGGGTGAGAAAGTCTCATTGTAGTGAACTTGTTGAAAACTTCTTTGTGACAAGGCAAGCTTTATAAATGGTGACATTTACCATCAGTGTATGTCTTCTTCTTAAAGGTCCATTTGTACGCAATGGCCTGTCGTTCAACGGACAAGTCTACCAAAGTCCATACTTAGTTTTCATACATGGATCCTTTCTCGGATTTCATGGCTCATAGCCATTTGTCTGAATCCGGGCCCACCATCGCTTCTTCATAGACCGTAGGTTCATCGTTGTCCAACAACATGACCTCTAAGACAGGGTTGTCGCACCACACAAGAGCAGTACACGCCCTTGTTGACCTACGTGGTTTGATCGCAACTTGATCCTAAGCTTCATGATCATCACTATTAACTTCCACTTCAAATGATGTAGTCTCTACAGAAACATCTTTCTACGATGCGCTACTCGCTGGTTGAAAGTAAGGGTTCAACAACCTCATCAAGTTCTATCTTCCTCTGACTCAATTCTTTCGAGAGAAACTCTTTCTTGAGAAAGGACCCGTTTTAGCAATAAACACTTTGCCCTCGGATCTGAGATAGAAGGCATACCCAACTGTTACCTTAGGGTATCCTATGAAGATGCACCTTTCCGCTTTGGGTTCAAGCTCATCATACATAAGCGTCGCATTCCCAAACTCGGAGAAATGACAGCATAGGTTTCTGCCAAACAATAATTCATACGGTGTCATCTCCACGAAATTTAGATGGTGCCCTATTTAAAGTGAATGTAGTTGTCTCTAATGCATAACCTCAAAACGACAGTGGCAAAACAGTGAGAGACATCATAGTACGCACCATATCCAATAGAGCACGACTACAACGTTCGGACACACAATCACACTATGGTGTTCCAGGTGGCGTGAGTTGTGAAACAACTTCCACATTGTCTACCAAACTCGCAACTCAGATATTCACCTCCACGATCATATCGTAGACATTTTATCTTCTTGTCACGATGATCTCAAACCTCACTCTGAATTTGCTTGAACTTTTCAAACGATTCAGACTTGTGTTTCATTAAGTAAACATACCCATATATATCCACTCAAATCAACAGTGAAGGTAAGAAAATAACAATATCCACCGCACGCTACAACACTCATTGGACCGCATAAATAAACATGTATCATTCCCAATAAGTTACTTACCCGCTCCATCATATTGAAAATGGGATCTTAGTCATCTTGCCCACGAGGCATGTTCTGCATGTGTCAACCGATTCGAAATCGAATGAGTCTAAAGATCCATGAGCATGGAGTTTCTTCATGCACTTTACACCAATATGACATTTAGCGGCAGTGCCACAAGTATGTGGTATTATCATTATTAACTTTGTATCTTTTGGCATCTGTGTTATGAACATGTGTATTACTACGATCAAGATTCAATAAACCATTCTCATTGGGTGCATGACCATTCAAGGTAGTATTCATGTAAATAGAATAACCATTATTCTCTAACTTAAATGAATAATTTTATTGCAATAAACACGATCTAATCACGTTCATTCTCAAAGCAAACACCAAATAACATTTATTTAGGTTCATCACTAATCCCGAGGGTAGAGAGAGCGTGCTATGGTGATCACATCAACCTTGGAAAACACTTCCAACACATATTGTCACCTCACCCTTAGCTAGTCTCTGTTTATTCTATAGCTTTTACTTCGAGTTACTAACATTTAGCAAATGAACCGGTATCCAATACCCAGGTGCTACAAGGAGTACTATCAAGATACACATCAATAACACGTATATCAAATATACTTCTGTTGACGTTGCCAGCCTTCTTATCTACCAAGTATCTAGGGTTGTTCCACTTCAGCAACCGTTCTCCTCATAATAGAAGCACTTAGTCTCGGGTTTGTGGTTCAACCTTGGGTTTCTTCACTAAAGCAACAACTAACTTGACATCCATTAAGTTTTCCTCCTAGCCCTTGCACTTCTCGAAACTAGTGGTTTCACTAACCATAAAGACTTGATGCACCTTCTTGATTTCTACCTTCGCGGTGTCAAACATCGCCAATAGCTCAGGGATCATTATTTCCATCCCTAGCATTTATAGTTTATCATGAAGCTCTAGTAGCTTACTAACAGTGACTTGGAGAACTATATCAATCACTATCTTAACTAGAAGATCAACTCCCACTCGATTCAAGCGATTGTAGTACCCAGACAATCTGAGCACATGCTCACCGATTGATCGATTCTCCTTCATCTTGCAGGCAAATAATCTTGTTGGAGGTCTCGTACCTCTAATGTGGGTACGAGCCTAAAATCCAATTCCAACTCTTGGAACATCACATATGCTTCGTGATGTTCAAAACGTACTTGAAGCCTGAATTCTATGCCGTAATGCAAGACGCACTGAACTATCAAGTAGTCATCAAAACGTGCATGACAGATATTCACAACATCCATAGACGACGCTAGAGTAGGTGGCGCACCGAGCGGTGCATGAAGGACATAAGCCTTTTGTGCAGCAACTGAGGACAATCCTCTGATCATCAACCAACTCCGCATAATTGCTACCATTATGTTTCGACTCTATTTTCTCTAGGAACATATTAAAAACACACGGGAGCTACAGCGCGAGCTATTTATCTACAACATAACTTTGCACAGACAACTTCAGACTATGTTCATGACAAATGAGTTCAATTAATCATATTACTTAAGAACTCCCACTCAAATTGACATCATGAAGTCCGATCACCACGTGAGTTGAGGTGGTTTCAATGGTGAACATCATCATGTTGATCATATCTACTATATTAATCATGTTCGACCTTTCGGTCTCTTGTGTTTCGAGGCCATGTCTGTACATGCTAGGCTCGTCAAGTTGAACCCGAGTGTTCTGCACATCACTAGTAGAAAACGGCCCATTTGTCCCGGTTCCAGAGGCCCATTAGCCCCGGTTCTGGAACCGGGACTAAAAGGTCGGGACTGACGCCCCAAACCTTGAGTCCCGATTCGCTTACGAACCGGGACAGAAGGGGCTCCACGTGGCTTCTGCGGGGAGCCCAGGCAGAAGGACCTTTAGTCCCGGTTGGTAACACCAACCGGGACCAAAAGGCGTACACACGTCAGCATCTGGCAGGAGCTGGGTTTTTTTTGAAAGAGGGGGGTGGGTGGGTTTTTTGGAGGGTTAATTTAGGGGTTTCATATTGTGTTAGCTAGCTAATAGAGAGAAGTGTCCTTTCTTTCTCCGTGCTTGGTCGACGCTAGCTAGCTACGATAGAGAGAACTCGACATGCTAGCCAGTAAGAAAATGAAGGAACCATTAAGTACACAAGATCGTCATGAACATATACACAGAGAAGTGATCGACCTCTCTTTCTCCGAGAGATTGGTCGAACAACAAGTTTTTCTATATCTATCCGACGCTACTAGCTACATATATACAATATAAGATCTCTTACAATCCCTAAGCTCCAATCACAAATCCACATAGTATTCTCCATCTTTAGGTATGACGTGGTCAAGAATGAATCCCACCAATTCCTCTTGAATTGCTCGTATGCGATCATGTGGTAGGAGTTCATGTCCCATCTGCGAGATCTAATTTAAAGAAGGGGGTCAATACATGCATATATATATGAATAAAACTCAACACAATTGATGGTAACATAATATATAAAATAAAATTGTGAATATTATTTACGTACTTCAAATTGTTTGTTAGATAAGCCCCGCTCACAGGTCGAGTGGCGAATGAACTCGCATACCTAGTATCCACATAAAATAGTCCCTTCTTGCTCGTACAAGCACATTACGAGAATAGAGTTCAATCAAACTGATAAGCAAGCATGTCAATGATATATTGAAGAAAATTTGAATCAATTAGAGATGCGCGGAACTAGCTAGTACTACTTACTTTGGGGTGCGTAAATCGCAACTCTTCGTTTAGACCGGGAACCATTCGGGTGAACTTCTTCCAAACCCTGCCAGGCAAAGAAAATGATTACTTGATATCAGGAAATTAACGAAAGTTGCATGCCGATATGGTCCCCGTATTGACAGAACTTACTCCCTGAGCATTGTAGTCATGTCCGCATAATTCTCGGGATCTTTACGTCTCGAGTCTAAGACAGTTACTAATGCCCCGTCAAGCTTAATGGATAGCAGAATATAGTGGAAACTACGCATGCATATATAACTCATCAATTACGTTACTTAAACTCGAGTAAGCAAAACTGAGTATACAAAGCAGATAGCAACACTCACTTGAAGTTGTAAGGAAACATTATTTCCCTTTTGTTTCGATGTGTAAAGAACGACTTTAGAAAGTTCTTCTTGGTCGCTTTGGTTTCATTTCGTATCGACCATTCATTTACGGCATCTGGGCTAATGAACCCAACGTTGAAGATTCCTTTTTTGCATTCGACGATCTTCAATATGCTTAATATAGTGATGATAATTATATATACATGCAATGAACGAGCTGAGCTAGAGGCTTAACTATGGAAGTAATACTTACAAACAGTAGGCAGTCATGAGTTGTTTGTCGAGGGCCCGTTGATTGAATAACTGAAATAACTCCGGAAATTCAGTAGGCATCACGGTGAGTCCAATGAATTCGTGCTCTGGTTTCACTGCCACATACATAGTGTCTCTCCCAGACTCCCTGCAGGTTTTCATGTACCACTCATGCAAATTGTTCATCATCGTTGTTAGAGGAGGAGGATCAGGTTTGACAAGAGGCTTCCCATGCATATATTCGTGTTCTTCTTTGGTTTCCTCGGCCGTTTCAAAATGTACATTATCCCCCAAGTAATCACCAAGTTTGGTACCGGGCAGTAGCACCGGATGATCAATATTGCTAGACACATTGAGCGGGGGGGGGGGGCACGATTGTTGCTCCTGTTTGCCGAGCTGGGGAATTGTTTTCCCACTTCTTCGTTCTTTGACTCCGGCAGCACTAGAAGTACTTCCCGACCGCTGTGCTTCATTATATGTCTTTATAATACAACGGTCATAGTTTGATGGCAGCGGAGGCGGTGATGGTCGCTTCAGGGCATCCAGAGTGCACTTCGCTTTCACTGGATCTCCGTTTCCTTTGGAGGTGGTTATTTCCATGCAAAATGGGCCTTCACTTCGGCAATACTGATGTCAGCGGTTTCTTTGTCAGTCCTCTCATATGGTAACTTTGTAATAGGCCTGAGGCTTGGACCAAATTTGTACTTTTTCCCGCCTATTGTACTCCTAGCCGTCGGAGCAGCGGCGGCGTCTCTCTTCCATCGTGGCTGGCGTGTTGGAGGAGGCGTAGTGTCCTTACGCGCCGGAGGAGGAGGAGGAGGAGGCTAAGTGGCCTAACGCACCAGAGTAGGCGAAGGAGGAGGCGGAGTGGCCTCATGCGTCGAAAGAGGCGGACTGCACGGACACGCCGGAGTAGGCAAAGGAGGAGGTGGAGTGCCCTCACGCGCCAGATGAGCCGTAGAAGGAGGAGGAGTGCCCTGATCACTCACCGGGGGGGACGAGGAGGAGGAGGAGTGCCCTGACACGCCGGAGGAGGAGGAGGAGGAGACGGAGGTGTCCAGTTTGGAAGCTTGATGTACTCCTTCCGCCATAGACATGTACTCCTCAGAGCATGAACCAGCTTCTTCTCCCCTTCACCTATATGGTGGTCAAGATCAAGCTCATCAAATCCCTCCATTACTTCATCCACCATCACAACAATATAGCCATGTGGAATCTGAAGGCAGTGAAAAGTTTCGTTGGGTTGAGGAGGTGCAACAGAGCCGAGAGCCGCCTTGAAAGTGAGGTTCCAGAATTTCGTCCCAAACTCGCAATGTTGAACATCCGTGATAGTATCCATGGGGTAGCTAGGAGCCATGAAGTCAGGCTGAACGACCTCCATGGAAGCCATGCTACTTCTTCGCTGAGATGGCGGGGTAACTCATCACGATCCGTTCCGTGATCACATCACGAACCGTCTCGCGATCTCGATCACGGTCCTTCCGATCTAGCGCCGAACGGACGTCACCTCCGCGTTCAGCACACGTGCAGCTTGATGACGATCTCCACCGTCTCGATCCAGCAAGAGGAGGTGGAGAGGAGAGAGAGTTCACCGGCAGCATGACGGCGCTCCGGTGGTGGTGGTGGAGCAATTCCGGCAGGGCTTCGCCTAAGCGCTGCGGAACTGCGATCTAGAGGAGAAACTATGCACCGGTGGAACGGGTAGCACGTGGCCGGAAATTCTGTCCAAAAACCACCCAATCCACTAGTATATATAGGAGGAGAGGAGAGGAGAGGCAGCCAAGGCCTTTGGGTCGGCCGAAATAGGAGGTGGGAGCAATCCTACTTCACCTCCAATCCTAGTTGGAGTAGGATTGCCTCCTATTGGCTGTTTTTCCACTTTTTGCTTTAGGACTTTCTCTCCTGCGCCATGGGCCTTTGTGGCTGTTTTCCCAGCCCACTAAGGGATGGTTATTATTCTCCCACAGCCCATGGACCTCTTGGGGTCTAAATACCCCTCCCGGAGGTCCCCCGGTACACTACCGGCACTCCCGGTACACTACCGATACTCCCGGTACACTACCGATGAGCCCGAAACTTTTCCGGCGACCAAACTGGGACATCCTATATATGAATATTTACCTCCGGACCATTCCGGAGCTCCTCGTGACGTCCGGGATCTCATCCGGGACTCCGAACAACCTTCGGTCACCACCATACATAATTCTACACTACCGAAACGTCACCGAACCTTAACTGTGCAGACCCTGCGGGTTCGAGAACTATGTAGACATGACCGAGACACCTCTACGGTCAATAACCAATGGCGGGACCTGGACGTCCACATTGGTTCCTACATATTCTACGAAGATCTTTATCGGTCGAACCTCTATGTCAAGGATTCAGTTAATCCCGTATAACGTTCCCTTTGTTCTTCGGTATGTTACTTTCCCGAGATTCGATCGTCGGTATCTCTATACCTAGTTCAACCTTGTTACTGGCAAGTCTCTTTACTCGTTCCGTAACACAAGATCCCATGACTAACACTTAGCCACATTGCTTGCAAGGCTTGTTGTGATGTTGTATTACCGAGTGGGCCCTGAGATACCTCTCCGTCACACGGAGTAACAAATCCCAGTCTTGATCCATGCCAACTCAACAAACACCATCGGAGATACCTGTAGAGCACCTTTATAGTCACCCAGTTACGTTGCGATGTTTGATACACACAAGGCACTCCTCCGATATCCGTGAGTTGCATGATCTGGATATGCAGAAAACAGTAGCAATAAACTGACACGATCATATGCTATGTTTGTAGTTTGGGTCTTATCCATGACATGATTCTCCTAATGATGTGATCCCGTTATCAAATGACATCTCATGTCCATGGCTAGGAAACCTTAACCATCCTTTGATCAACGAGCTAGTCCATAAGAGGCATACTAGGGACATGGTTTTGTCTATGTATCCACACATGCATTTAAGTCTCCGATCAATACAATTATAGCATGGATAATAAATGATTATCATGAACAAGGAAATATGATAATCACTAATTTATTATTGCCTCTGGGGCATATTTCCAACAGTCTCCCACTTGCACTAGAGTCAATAATCTAGTTCACATCACCATGTGATTCGCATTGTTATGAATCTAACACCCAATGAGTTTTGGGGCTCGATCATGCTTTGCATGTGAGAGAGGTCTTATAGTCAACGGGTCTGCGATATTCAGACCCGTGTGTACTTTGCAAATCTCTATGTCAAACCATAAACACTGCAACCACACTCCACTTGGTACTATTTCCAAATGGCTGCTCCACTATACGTATCCAGATTGCTACTACTAGTCATCCGGATAGGTGTTAAAGCTTGCATCGACGTAACTCTTTACGACGAACTCTTTATCACTTCCATAATCAAGAAACATTTCCTTAGTCCTCTGGTTACTAAGGATAATTCCGACCGCTGTCCAGTGATCCACTCCTGGACCACTCTTGTACCCCTTGACAGACTCATGGCAAGGCACACATAGGTGCGGTACACAGCATGGCATAATATAGAGCATATGGCTAAGGCATAGGGGACGACATTTGTCCTTTCTCTTTCTTCTACCGTTGTCGAGCTTTGAGTCTCACTCAACTTCACACCTTACAAATCAGACGAGAACTATTTCTCTAGCTGATCCATTTTGAACTCTTTCAAAATCTTGTCAAGGTATGCACTCATTGAAAGTCTCATCAAGCATCTTGATCTATCTCTATAGATTTTGATGCTCAACAATTAGGTAGCTTTATCCAGGTCTTCCTTTGAAAAACACTTTTCAAACAACCTTTTATGCCTTCCAGAAATTCTACATTATTTCCGATCAACAATATGTCAACCACATATACTTATCAGAAACTCTACAGTGCTCCCACTCACTTTATTGCAAATACAAGTTTCTCGTAAACTTTGTATAAACTACAGAAACTTTGATCACCTCATCAAAGTGTATATTCCAACTCCGAGATGCTTGCTTCAGTCCATAGAAGGATCATTGAAGCTTGCTCATCTTTTAGCATCCTTAGGACTGACAAAACCTTCTGGTTGTATCACATACAACCTTTCCTTAAGTAAACCGTTAAGGAATCGATGTTTTGACATCCATCTGCCAGATTTCATAATTGAAAATGCAGCAACTGCTAACATAATTCCAACAGACTTTTAGCATCGCTACGAGTGAGAAAGCCTCATCGCAGTCAACTCCTCGAACTTGTCACAAACAACTTTGCAACAAGTCGAGCTTTACAAATGGTGACATTCACCATCAGTGTCTGTCTTCATTCTAAAGGTCCATTTGTACTCAACGACCTGCCGTCTAACGAGCAAGTCTACCAAAGTCTATACTTGGTTTTCATACATGGATCCTATCTTGGATTTCATGGCCTCTAACCATTCGTCGGAATCCGGGCCCATCATCGCTTCTCCATAGCTCGTAGGTTCATCGTTGTCCAACAACATGATCTCCAAGACAGAGTTGTCGTACCACTTAGGAGCAGTACACATCCTTGTCGACCCACGAAGTTCGATAGTAACTTGATCCTGAAGCTTCATGATCATCATCATTAACTTACTCTTCAACTAACGTAGGCTTCACAGAAACATCTTTCTGCGCTGCGCTACTCTCTGGTTGAACAAAGGTTTAATTACCTCATCAAGTTCTATCTTCCTCCCACTCAATTCTTTCGAGAGAAACTTTTTCTCGAGAAAGGACCCAGTTCTAGCAACAAACACTTTGCACTCGGATCTGAGATAGAAGGCATACCCATATGTTCTTAGGGTATTCTATGAAGATACATTTGTCCGCTTTGGGTTCTAGCTTATTATGTGAAAACATTTTCCACACAAGCATCGCAGCCCTAAACATTAAGAAATGACAGCTTAGATTTCTGTCAAACCAGAATTCACACGGTGTCATCTCAACGGATTTAGATGGTGCCCTATTTAAAGTGAATGTAGTTGTCTCTAATGCATAACCCCAAAATTATAGTAGTAAAACGATAAGAGACATCATAGCACGCACCATATCCAATAGAGCATAACTATGATGTTCGGACACACCATCACACTATGGTGTTCCAGGTGGCGTTTAGTTGTGAAACAACTTTCACATTGTCTTAAGTTGTATGCCAAACTCGTGACTCAGATATTCACCTCCACGATCATATCGCAGTCATTTTTATCTTCTTGTCACGATGATCTTTAAACTTCACTCTGAATTTGCTTCAACCTTTCAAACGATTCAGACTTGTGTTTCATTAAGTAAATAACACTATATCTACTCAAATCATCAGTGAAGGTAAGAAAATAACGATATCCACTGCACGCTACAAGACTCACTAGATTGCATACATCAACATGTATCATTTCCAATGAATCACTTGCCCGCTCCATCCAACGGGGCCCTTTAGTCATCTTGCCCAAGAGGCATGGTTCGCATGTCTCAACCGATTCGAAATCGAATGAGTCCAAATATCCATCACCATGGAGTTTCTTCATGCGCTTCATACCAATATGACATTTTGCGGCAGTGCCACAAGTATGTGGTACTATCATTATTTAACTTTGTATCTTTTGACATCAATGTTATGAACATGTGTATTACTACGATCAAGATTACAACAAACCATTCTCACTGGGTGCATGACCATTGAAGGTATTATTCATGTAACCAGAATAACTATTATTCTCTGACTTAAATGAATAATCGTATTGCAACAAACATTATCTAATCATGTTCATGCTCAACGAAAAACACCAAATAACATTTATTTAGGTTTGTCACTAATCCTGAAGGTAGAGAGAGCATGTGATGTTGATCACATCAACCTTGGAAACATTTCCAACACACATCGTCACCTCACCCTTAGCTAGTTCTCCGTTTATTCCGTAGCTTTTATTTCGAGTTACTAACATTTAGCAACCGAACCGGTATCCAATACCCAGGTGCTACTAGGAGTACTAGCAAGGTACACATCAATAACTCATATATCAAATATACTTCTGTCGATGTTGCCAGCCTTCTTATCTACCAAGTATCTAGGGTTGTTCCGCTTCAGCGACCTCTCACCTCATAATAGAAGCACTTAGTCTCGGGTTTGAGTTCAACTTTGGGTTGCTTCACTGGAGCAGCAACTGACTTGCTATCCATGAAGTTTCCCTCCTTGCTCTTGCCCTTTTCGAAACTAGTGGTTTGCTTAACCATCAACACTAGACGCTCCTTTTTGATTTCTACCTTCACGGTGTCAAACATCGCGAACAGCTCAGGGATCAATACTTCTATCCCTGGTGTATTATAGTTCATCACTAAGTTCTAGTAGCTTTAGTGACAGTGACTTGGAGAACTATATCAATCACTATCTTATCTGGAAGATCAACTCCCACTTGATTCAAGCGATTGTAGCACCCAGACAATCTGAGTACATGCTCAACGATTGAGCTATTCTCCTTCATCTTACAGGCAAAGAATCTTGTTGGAGATCTCATATCTCGCAACACAGGCACGAGCCTGAGATCACAATCTCTGCTCCTAGAACATCTCATATGTTCCGTGACGTTCAAAACGTTTCGGAGCCTCAATTCTAAGCCGTAATGCATGATGCACTAAACTATCAAGTAGTCATCGAAACGTGCCTGTTAGATGTTCACAACATCTACAGACGACGCTAGATGGGGTGGCACACCGAGCGGTGCATTAAGGACATAAGCCTTCTGTGCAGCAATGAGGACAATCCTCAGATTACGGACCCAGTCCCCAATTTTGCTACCAACATCTTTCAATTCTTTTTCTCTAGGAACATATAAAAATACAAGGGAGCTACAGCGCGAGCTAGTAATCTACAACATAATTTGCAAAGACACTTTGACTATGTTCATTATAATGAGTTCAATTAATCATATTACTTAAGAACTCCCACTCAAATTGACATCCCTCCGATCATTCGAGTGATACATGATCCAAATTTACCAACTCAAGTCTGATCATCACGTGAGTTGAGGTGGCTGCAATGGTGAACATCGTCATGTTGATCATATCTACTATATGACTCATGTTCGACCTTTCGGTCTCTTGTGTTCCGAGGCCATGTCTGTACATGCTAGGCTCATCAAGTTTAACCCGAGTGTTATGCATGTGCAACATTGGCTTGCACCCATTGTATGTGAACGTAGATTCTATCACACCCGATCATCACGTGGTGTCTCAACACGACGAACTTTCGCAACGGTGCACACTCGGGGAGAACACAATTTATCTTGAAATTAAGTGAGGGATCACCTTATAATGCTACCGTCGTCCTAAGCAAAACAAGGTGCATAAAAAGGATTAACATCACATGCAAATCATAAGTGACATGATATGGCCATGAACTTGTGCTTTTGATCTCCATCTAGAAAGCACCGGCATGATCTCCATCGTCACCGGCACGACACCATGATCTCCATCATCTTGATCTCCATCAACGTGTCGCCATCGGGGTTGTGACGCCCTACATGCTTCTACTACTATTGCTACCGTAGCGATAAAGTAAAGCATTACATAGCGCTTAATGATTGACATGCAGGTCATACAATAATTAAAGACAACTCTATGGCTCCTGCCGGTTGCCGTATTCAATGACATGCAAGTCATGAAATTCTATACATCACATGATCATCTCATACATCACATATATCTCATCATGTAATTGGCCATATCACATCACAACATACCCTGCAAAAACAAGTTAGACGTCCTCTAATTGTTGTTGCATGTTTTACGTGGCTGCTACGGGTATCTAGCAAGAACGATTCTCACCTACGCATAAACCACAACGTTGATACATAGATTGCTTTTCAACCTTCTCCAGAACCGCCTTTGTCGAATCCGATCGAACTAAAGTGAGAGAAACTGTCACCCGCAAGCCATCTAGGCAACAAATTGCGTCGAGGGAACCGGTCTCTCGTAAGTGTACGAGTAATGTTGGTCCGAGCCGCTTCATCTCACAATCCCGCTGAACCAAAATACGACCAAGGGAGGAAGCAATCTCAGCATCAACGCCCACAAACCTTTTGTGTTCTACTCGAGATCTCATCGAACCATCAACCTAGCTTTGATACCACTGTTGGGGAACGTCGCATGGGAAACAAAAAAAATTTCCTACGCACACACAAACCTATCCATGGTGATGAGCATCTACGAGAGGGAGAGTGGATCTACGTACCCTTGTAGATCGCTAAGCGGGAAGCGTTAAGAAACGCGGTTGGTGTAGTCGAACTTTTCCGCGATCCAAATCGCCGAGCGTCCCGCGATCCAATCACGAACCGTCCCGCGAACACATCATGATCCGTCCTGTGAACTCATCACGATCCGTCTCACGATCTTGATCATGATCTGTCCCGCGAACTCATCACGATCCGTTCCGTGATCACATCACGAACCGTCTCGCGATCTCGATCACGGTCCTTCCGATCTAGCGCCGAACAGACGGCACCTCCGCGTTCAGCACACGTGCAGCTTGATGGCGATCTCCACTGTCTCGATCCAGCGAGAGGAGGTGGAGAGGAGAGAGAGTTCACCGGCAGCATGACGGCGCTCCGGTGATGGTGGTGGAGCAATTCCGCCAGGGCTTCGCCTAAGCGCTGCGGAACTGCGATCTAGAGGAGAAACTATGCACCGGTGGAACGGGTAGCACGTGGCTGGAAATTCTGTCCAAAAACCACCCAATCCACTAGTATATATAGGACTAGAGGAGAGGAGAGGCAGCCAAGGCCTTTGGGTCGGCCGAAATAGGAGGTGGGAGCAATCCTACTTCACCTCCAATCCTAGTTGGAGTAGGATTGCCTCCTATTGGCTGTTTTTCCACTTTTTGCTTTAGGACTTTCTCTCCTGCGCCATGGGCCTTTGTGGCTGTTTTCCCAGCCCACTAAGGGCTGGTTATTATTCTCCCACAGCCCATGGACCTCTTGGGGTCGAAATACCCCTCCCGGAGGTCCCCCGGTACACTACCAGCACTCCCGGTACACTACCGATACTCCCGGTACACTACCGATGAGCCCGAAACTTTTCCGGCGACCAAACTGGGACATCCTATATATGAATCTTTACCTCCGGACCATTACGGAGCTCCTCGTTACGTCCGTGATCTCATCCGGGACTCCGAACAACCTTCGGTCACCACCATACATAACTCTACACTACCGAAACGTCACCGAACCTTAAGTGTGCAGACCCTGCGGGTTCGAGAACTATGTAGACATGACCGAGACACCTCTACGGTCAATAACCAATGGCGGACCTGGACGTCCACATTGGTTCCTACATATTCTAAGAAGATCTTTATCGGTCGAACCTCTATGTCAAGGATTCAGTTAATCCCGTATAACGTTCCCTTTGTTCTTAGGTATGTTACTTGCCCGAGATTCGATCGTCGGTATCTCCATACCTAGTTCAACCTCATTACTGGCAAGTCTCTTTACTCGTTCTGTAACACAAGATCCCATGACTAACACTTAGCCACATTGCTTGCAAGGCTTGTTGTGATGTTGTATTACCGAGTGGGCCCTGAGATACCTCTCTGTCACACGGAGTAACAAATCCCAGTCTTGATCCATGCCAACTCAACAAACACCATCGGAGATACCTGTAGAGCACCTTTATAGTCACCCAGTTACATTGCGACGTTTGATACACACAAGGCACTCCTCCGATATCCGTGAGTTGCATGATCTGGACATGCAGAAAACAGTAGCAATAAACTGACACGATCATATGCTATGTTTGTAGTTTGGGTCTTATCCATCACATGATTCTCCTAATGATGTGATCCCGTTATCAAATGACATCTCATGTCCATGGCTAGGAAACCTTAACCATCCTTTGATCAACGAGCTAGTCCATTAGAGGCATACTAGGGACATGGTTTTGTCTATGTATCCACACATGCATTTAAGTCTCCGATCAATACAATTATAGCATGGATAATAAACGATTATCATGAACAAGGAAATATGATAATAACTAATTTATTATTGCCTCTAGGGCATATTTCCAACAGCTTCTGGGGTAGCTTCGTGTCGCTGAGATGGTTGGCCGGCAGCTCGCTGGCTCTCAGCTTCCTCTAGCTTTTGTAGTCTTGCATTGAGCTTCTGCATTTCGCTCAGCTCCGCTTTCCTCTTTCTCTGCCGGCTTCTGTAACCGCCTGCATCGGGAAACCCAACCTTCCACGGAATGGAGCCTGGTGTGCCTCGTGTTCGTCCAGGGTGCTCAGGATTCCCGAGGGCCTTAGTCAGCTCGTCCTTCTCTCTATCGAGAATGAACATCCCTTCCTGTGCTGTGGTGATATACTTCTGAAGCCTCGTGACGGGTATTGCAAGTTGCTCATTCATCCAATGACACTTCCCTATTTCAGGGTCCAAAGTTCCCCAACCCCGAAGAACCAAGTCCTTGAATGGTCTGGCCAGTTATATGTCTGTGGTTGGACCCCTTTAGCAAGCAGGTCATTCTCAGGTTTGTCCCACAACGACCGGGCTTTGAGGTAGCCACCTGACCTCGTGTGATGGTGATACTGCTTCTTTGCAGCATTGATCTCGTTTGTCTCAGACATTTTCTTACTCTTCTCCGATGTCTTGTAGGCCACAAATGCGGGCCAGTGATCTCTTATCTTTTCAAATTGGTCGATGAATTCTGGAGTCTTCCCTTTGTCGACAAACCTTGATTTTAACTCATTCTTCCTCCTCATGAATAGATCTTCCATCTTCTTAAGAGCACACGCCTTGACCAGTGGCTCTATAATTGGCTTATTCGGACCCTCCTCTGGCGGTAGGGTGAAATTTGCCTTCAGCGAGGTCCAAAGATCATCTTTCTGTCTATCGGTGACATAAGAAATTTCAGGCTTGTTGTCCTTAGGCTTATTCCATTGGTTGATTTTGATCAGGATGCTGTCCCTAACAATAGCTCCGCACTGAGCAGCAAATGTGTTCTTGGTCCGCTTTGGTTCAATTGTAGGCCATCGTCCGCGAGTGCTATGTACCGTGAACCTGTCTTCCTTCCCCAACCTTCTCTTTGGGCCTCGTCTCGTTACCGAAGTTTGGCTCGATCCGGAGGGCTATAAAAGAAGAAATAAGAGTTAATATATGTACCTACCAAAACAATTAATGCCTCAATTATCTAGTCAGCACATGCTTAATTAATATATATACCTTGCCGGACTTTGCAACATCTCCCTCCTCCGTTCGGTCATCGGAGCCGTCACCATGGTCTCCTTCTTCCTCCGACATTCGGTGACCAGAGCCATCACGATCATGTCCTTCCTCCTCCATTGTTTGATCACTGGAGCAGTAATCCTCTCCTTCAAGACCATCGGTGTCGTTGAGAAACGACAACACAACATCAGGAACGCCTCGGATTATGTCCCCCAACAACTGTTCTTGTTCCAAGTCTCTTTGATCCATAGTTTCTGCAAATATTAAAACATGGAAATTAATATACTTCTCTACAGTTTGGGGTGGCCTCGACAATGCTTCTAGGGTTAGGGGTGGCCCTCAACGCTTCTAGGATTTGGTCGGGCGAGAGGGGATCTCTTAACATTTTAGGGATTTAACAAAATGGTGCCATTCTAGATGTGCAGAAAATGATCCATATTTTTCCTCATCTCATCTACCCTTCTATATGTCAAGTTGTATAGTGTCAAAGGATTCAAGAAAACCATGGCTTCATCATTAGCCAGAAGTAACAAGCGCATAATGGTACGAAGCTCTCCAAAATTGTTTGGGAACGGAGTCTGGATAGGATAATTAGCTTTTGGTACGAAGTTCAGGAAGAGCCTTCTGAATATCGCTATTTGGAAGGACGTTGCTGAAATTCGTACCAAAAAGCGAATTATTCTATCCGGAACTCCGTTCCAAAACAACTTTGAAGAGCTTCGTAGCATCATACGCCAGTTACTTCCGGCTAATGATGAAGCCATGGATTTCTTCAATACTTTGACACACAACATGACATATAGAATAATATATATATATAGATGGGATCAGGAAAAAATTGGATCAACTTGTGCACATCCATAATGGGGGCATTCTTGATAAATCTATGTTACCGGAGTTTTCTATATGAACATAAAAAATTCCACATGATAACGACGCTCACCCCTCATGTCTGACGTCCGACGTCCCCCCTCATGTCGAAGTTATCGGGGAGGGGGGTAGACGACAACGACGCTCACCCCTCATGTCATGTCCGACGTCCCCCCTCATGTCGAAGTTATCGGAGAGAGGGTAGACGACAACGACGCTCACCCCTCATGTCCGACGTCCGACGTCCACCCTCATGTCATGTCCGACATCTAAGGTTTGGGGCCGATGGCCTCGACAACACTCTTTTAACTCATTTAACAAAAAAATACTACCTATCACATCTCAGTCCCGGTTTGGGTGGACTCAAGAATTTTCTATGAACAAAAAAATTTATTTGCATATTCTTTTTTTCTTAAATGTAACTTTTGCATATATATATGAACATGCATACACTTTTTTTTCTTCTGAAAATGCACATATAAACATATACAGAGAACATACATACATAAATTTTTTCTAAAAATGCAACTTTTGCATATATGAGCATATATACACAGAGAACATACATACATACATTTTTCTAAAAACGCAAAAAAAATCATCATATGAACAAAAAAAAATATCAAGAAAAAAAAGTATAGATCATCTATCATCAACATCATCATATCTATCATCAACATCATCTAGCTAACAATCATCAACATCATCATATCTAACAATCATATGAACAAAAAATGTATATGAACAGGGGAGGAGGACAGGGAGGAAAGGGGGCCGGCCGGACCATAGCATGGACCGTCGGCGAGGGCTCGGGGCACGGTGACCGCGTCGGGGGCAGGGGCGCGGCGACATCGGCGAGGGCTCGGGGCACGGTGATGGCGTAGGGGGCAGGGGTGCGGCAACGACGACAATGGCGTCGGGGGCACCAATGGCGAGGGCTCAGGGCAGGGGAGCGGCGATGGCGACGGCGGGGTAGGGGCAGCCTGGCGGCGGCGTCAGAGAAGTCGAAGAACTGAATGGAAATTTTCACAAGTGCGACTTATATACATGAAGGATTGGTCCCGGTTTGTGGCACCAACAAGGACCAATGCTCCCCTTTGGTCCCGGTTGGTCCCACCAACCGGGACCAAAGGTCGACCAACCGGGACCAAAGGTCCCTGTTTCCCACAACCCGAAGGGGTGCATTGGTCCCGGTTGGAGCCACAAACAGGGACCAATGGGTGGTGCTGCCTGGGGCCAAATTTTTAGTCCCATCTCGATAGCCGAGAGAGCTCGAGAGTTGTTTATAAGTGCTACTGCGCATACCATCTCGAGCTCCTCTCAACTACAGGCTTCCGAGCCTAATCTGTCATTGCCTGTGGGCCTATTCGGCCTTCTGCGGGCCTGAATCCTGGCCCAACAAGCTTGTTGGGTTTCTAGTCATATTCAGGCCGTGGTGGCCCTATAGGTGGCATTTTTTAAAAATAACTCCAGTGTTTTTTTTGCTTTATTTATTTTATTTTCTTCCTACTTACTGTTTTTCAGTGATTCTTTTTTGCTTTTAGGTCAGAAAAATTATAAATTTTCTTTTAGTGCCATTAGCTTTCAAATTTGAATAGTTTAAATTTGAATGTTTGAAATTTGTGTGGGTCACTAGTTTGTGAACAACTTTACCCAAAATTATACCTTTTTGAGCGATTCCTTTCTTGCTATTTAATATTACTGTGGTTTATCATTATATTCAATTTGGTAAGTTTCAGGTTATTTTAAATGTCTATTTTAAGTGGAAACAGAATTGGTTATTTTAGTTTGCTATTAAAGTATCTAACAAAATAATTCATTATGAAAATTATTTTTGCTATTAATGTTTCGAAGAAAAAATACTTTGATAATTTTAGTTGCATGATTAGCTCTCCCACGGCCGGCCAAAAAAAACAAAGCAGTGCACTAGTATGGTCGCGGGCGGGGGGGTATATATAGGCCAACCAATGGTCCCGGTTTGTGGCTGGAACCGGGACTAAAGGACCATAGTTGGTCCCAGTTCCAGCCACAAACCGGGACCAATGGTTGTGGGGCAGGAGCGAGGGCCATTGGTCCCGGTTCGTGTCTGGAACCGGGCCTAAAGGGTTCAGACGAACCGAGACCAATGGCCCAGGAGGCCCGGTTGTCACCCTGGCCTCACGAACCGGGACCGATGCCCCCATGGGTTCCGGTTCGTGAGTCAACCTGGATTAATGGGCTTTCAGGCCTGGACAAAACACATGTTTCCTACTAGTGCGTGCAACACTGGCTTGCACCCGTTTTATGTGAACGTAGAGTCTATCACACCCGATCATCACGTGGTGTCTCGACACGACGAACTTTTGCAACGGTGCACACTCGGGGAGAACACAATTTATCTTGAAATTTAAGTGAGGGATAACCTTATAATGCTTCTGTCGTCCTAAGCAAAACAAGGTGCATAAGAGGATTAACATCACATGCAAATCATAGGTGACATGATATGGCCATTAACTTGTGCTTTTGATCTCCATCCCCAAAGCACCGGCATGATCTCCATCGTCACATGCATGACACCATGATCTCCATCAATATGTTGCCATCGGGGTTGTCACGCCCACCATGCTTCTACAACTATTGCTACTGCTTAGCGTTAAAGTAAAGCAATAAATAGCGTTTAATGATTTACACGCAGGTCATACAATAATGAAAGACAACCCTATGGCTCTTGTCGGTTGCCGTACTCATCGACATGGAAGTCGTGATATTCTATACAAAACATGATCATCTCATACATCACATATATCTCATCATGTAATTGCCCATATCACATCACAACATACCCTGCAAAAACAAGTTAGACGTCCTTTAATTGTTGTTGCATGTTTTACGTGGCTGCTACGGGTATCAAGCAAGAACAATTCTCACCTATGTAAAAACCACAACGGTGATAGAAAAATTGCTATTCAACCTTCTCAAGGACCGCCTTTGTCGAATCCGATCCAACTAGAGTAGGTGAGATAGACACCTGCCAGCTATCTTTGTTCAACAAAGTTACACGCCAATCGATTGAACCGGTCTCTTGTAAGCCTACGAGTAAGGTTGGTCCGGGTCGCTTAATCCCACAATACCGCCGAATTAAGAAAAACCAAAGGAGGAAGCAATCTGAGCATCAACGCCCACAAACTCATTTGTGTTCTACTCATGATCTCATCTACGCATAGACCTAGCTCTGATACCATTGTTGGGGAACATTGCATGGGAAACAAAAAAATTCCTATGCACACGCAAGATCTATCCATGGTGATGAGCATCTATGAGAGGGAGAGGGGATCTACATACCCTTGTAGATTGCTAAGAGGGAAGCGTTAAGAAACGTTATTGGTGTAGTCAAACATCTTCGCGATCCTATCAAGAGCCATCCTGTGATCTCATCACGAGTCGTCCCGCGATCTCATCATGTTCCTTTCCGATCTAACGCCGAATGGACGGCACCTCCGCATTCAGCACACGTGCAGCTCAATGACGATCTCTACCCTCTTGATCTAGCAAGAGGGGCGGAGAGGTAGATGAGTTTTCTACAAGCAAAACGGCATGGTGGCGGCGGTGGTGGAGCTGTCCAGGCAGGGCTTCTCCAAGCACAACCGAGACGATCTAGTGGAGAACAGATCTAGAGGGAGACAGAGGCAGCAACATGGCGTATCTTAGGGTGTGGCTGCCCTCCCTCTCCTCATCTATATATAGGGGGAAGGGAGGAGGGATGGCACCCCTAGGGTTTCCCCAAGGGGGGCGACAGCCTAGATGGGTCAACCCTAGATGGGTTTTGGCCCTCCCACCCCCTAGGAGCCTTGGCCCCCAACGCAAAGGGGGCGGCAGCCCTAGGGAGGGTGCCCCACCTCTCCTGGTTACGTGAGATGGGATGAATGGGGTGCACGGCCCCTTCGTGGGATGGTGTGCCCCCTCCCCTTTGCCCATGAGCCCCCCAACACTTGCCCCCCCCCGAAACTCCTTTCTGTACTCCCGGTCATAACCCGGTACCCCTCGAACGCTTTTGGAATCCGATCCCCTTGGTCCTGTATATCAATCTTCACCTCCGGACTATTCCGGAGTTCCTCGTCACATCCAGGATCTCATCCGGGACTCTGAACAACCTTCGGTCACAAACACATAGAACTCAATACTACCAAAACGTCATCGAACGTTAAGTGTGCAGAGCCTGCGGGTTCGAGAACTGTATAGAGATGACCGATACACCTCTACGGTCAATAACCAATAGCGTGACCTGGATGCCCATATTGGCTCCTACATATTCTATGAAGATCTTTATCGGTTGAGCCTCTATGTCAAGGATTCAGACAATCCCGTATGATGTTCCCTTTGTTCTTCGGTATGTTACTTGCCCAAGATTCTGTTGGGGAACGTTGCATGGGAAACAAAAAATTTCCTATGCTTCACCAAGATCAATCTAGGAGATGAGCATCTATGAGAGGAGAGATTGGATCTACGTACCCTTGTAGGTCGCTAAGCGGAAGCGTTAAAGAACGTGGTTGATGTAGTCGAACATCTTCACGATCCGTCCCACGATCTCATCACGAGCCTTCCCGCGATCCCATCGTGGTCCTTCCGATCTAGTGCCAAACGGACGGCACCTCCACATTCAGCACAAGGACAGATCGATGACGATCTCCACCTCCTTGATCCAGCAAGCAAGGGTGGAGAGGTAGATGAGTTCTCCGGCAGCACAAAGGCGTGGTTGCCGTGGTGGTGGAGCGATCTCAGCAGGGCTTCGCCAAGCGCTGCCGTAGACGCGTTTTGGAGGAGAAACATATCTATGGAGAGAGGGAGGGCTGCACATATGGCTTAGGGTTGTGCTGCCCTCCCTCTCTATTTATAGGAGGAAGGGGTAGGTCGGGCGCAGCCTTGGCCCCTCCTCCAAGGAGGGTGGGCCGGCCAAGATAGAGAGGAGTACACCTCCCATAAGGGAGGTGGGCGCCCTAGGGAGGCCTCCCTCCTCTCCAAGGCACCTGCCCACCTACCCTTGGGCGCAAGGGCCCTTTGTGGTCAGTTGCCCAGCCCACAATGGGCAGGTGTGCAACCACTTAGGCCCATGTGGCCCCCCGGGGTGGGTGGGCCCCTCCCGGTGGACCCCGGAACCCTTTCGTCACTCTCGATACACTATCGGTAGTGCCCGAAACTTTTCTGGAACCCAAATACCACTTTCCTATATATCAATATTTACCTCCGAACCATTCCGGAGCTCCTCGTGATGTCCGGGATCTCATCTGGGACTCCGAACAACCTTCGGTCACCACCATACATAACTCTATACTACCGAAACGTCACCGAACCTTAAGTGTGCAGACCCTGCGGGTTCGAGAACTATGTAGACATGACCGAGACACCTCTACGGTCAATAACCAATAGCGGGACCTGGATACCCGTATTGGTTCCTACATATTCTACGAAGTCTTTATCGGGTGAACCTCTATGTCAAGGATTCAGTTAATCTCGTATATTGTTCCCTTTGTTCTTCGGTATGTTACTTGCCCAAGATTCGATCATCGGTATCTTTAAACCTAGTTCAATCTCGTTACCGTCAAGTCTCTTTACTCGTTCCTTAATACAAGATCCCGTGGCTAACACTTAATCACATTGCTTGCAAGGCTTGTTGTGATGTTGTATTACCGAGACGGAGTAACAAATCCCAGTCTTGATCTATGCCAACCCAACAGACAACCTCGGAGATACCTGTAGAGCACCTTTATATTCACCCAGTTACATTGCGAAGTTTGATACACACAAGGCACTCCTACGGTGTCAGTGAGTTGAAAGCTCTCATGGTCATAGGAACACATACTTGACATGCAGAAAACGGTAGCAATAAACGTTCATAGTTTGTGTCTTATCCATCACATCATTCTCCCAATGATGTGATCCCGTTATCAAATGACATCTCATGTCCATGGCTAGGAAACCATAGCCATCTTTGATCAACGAGCTAGTCTATTAGAGGCATACTAGGGACATGGTGTTGTCTATGTATCTACACGTGTATCTGAGTTTCCAATCAATACAATTATAGCATGGATAATAAACGATTATCATGAACAAGGAAATATGTAAAGACCAATTTATTATTGCCTCTAGGGCATATTTCCAACAGTCTCCCACTTGCACTAGAGTCAATAATCTAGTTCACATCACCATGTGATTCACATTGTTATGAATCTAACACCCAATGAGTTCTGGGGCTCTCTCATGCTTTGCATGTGAGAGAGGTCTTTTAGTCAATGGGTCTGCGACATGCAGATCCGTGTGTACTTTGCAAATCTCTATGTCATACTGTAGACATTGCTACCACACTCCACTTGGAGCTATTCCAAATGGCTGCTCCACTATACGTATCCGGATTGCTACTAAGAGTCATCCGGATTGGTGTTAAATCTTGCATCGACATAACTCTTTACGATGAACTCTTTATCACCTCCATAATCGAGAAACATTTCCTTAGTCCTTTAGTTACTAAGGATAATCTTGACCGCCGTCCAGTGATCCACTCCTGGATCACTCTTCTACCCTTGATAGACTCATGGGAAGGCACACACAGGCACGGTACACAACATGGCATACTATATAGAGCCTGTGGATAAAGCATAGGGACGACCTTCTTCCTTACTCTTTCTTCTGCCGCAGTCCATCTTTGAGTCACACTCAACTTCACACCTTACAAATCAGGCAAGAACTCTTTCTTTGACTTATCCATTTTGAACTCCTTCAAAATCTTGTCAAGGTATGTACTCATTGAAAGTCTTATCAGACGTCTTGATCTATCTCTATAGATCTCGATGGCCAACAATTAAGTAGCTTTATCCAAGTATTCCTTTGAAAAACTCTTTTCAAACAACCCTTTATGCTTTGAAGAAAATCTACATCATTTCTGATCAACAATATGTCATCCACATATGCTTATCAGAAACTCTATAGTGCTCCCACTCACTTTATTGTAAATAAAATTTTCTCATAAACTTTGTATAGACTCAAAAACTTTGATCACCTTATCAAAGCGTATATTCCAACTCCGAGATGCTTGCTCCAACCCATAGAAGGATTGCTGGAGCTTGCACACCTTTTAGCATCTTAGGACTGACAAAACCTTCTGGTTGTATCACATACAACCTTTCCTCAATTAAACCGTTAATGAAACGATGTTTTGACATCCATCTGCCAGATTTCATAATTGAAAAATGCAGCAACTACTAACATAATTCCAAAAGACTTTAGCATCGCTACAAGTGAGAAAGTCCCATCGCAGTCAACTCCTTGAACTTGTCGGAAACTTCTTTGCAACAAGTCAAGCTTTATAAATGGTGACATTTACCATCAGCGTCTGTCTTCATCATAAAGGTCCATTTGTACTCGACGACCTACCGTCCAATGAGCAAGTCTACCAAAGTCTATACTTGGTTTTCATACATGGATCCTTTATCGGATTTCATGGCCTCTAACCATTTGTCGAAATCCGGGCCCATCATCGCTTCTCCATAGTTGTAGGTTCATCGTTGTCCAACAACATGACCTCCAAGACAGTTTATTGTACCACTCAGGAGTAGTACGCGTCCTTATCGTCCTACGAGGTTCGATAGTATCTTGATCTGAAGCTTCATGATTACCATCATTAACTTCCTCTTCAAGTAACGTACGCTCCACATAAACAACTTTCTGCGTTGTGCTACTCTCTGGTTGAACAAAGATTCAACAACCTCATCAAGTTCTATCTTCCTCCCATTCAATTCTTTCGAGAGAAACTCTTTCTCGAGAAAGTACCCGTTTTAGCAACAAACACTTTGTGCTCGGACCTGAGATAGAAGGTATACCCAACTGTTCTTAGGGTATTCCATGAAGATGCATTTGTCCTCTTTGGGTTCGAGCTCATTAGGTGAAAACCGATTTTCACATAAGCGTCGCAGCCCCAAACATTAAGAAATGGCAGCTTAGGTTTCTATCAAACCATAATTCATATGGTGTCATCTCAACGGATTTAGATGGTGCCCTATTTAAAGTGAATGTAGTTGTCTCTAATGCATAACCCCAAAGCGATAGTGGCAAATCGATAAGAGACATCATAGTATGCACCATATCCAATAGAGCACGACTATGACGTTCGAACACACCATCACACTATGGTGTTCCAGGTGGCGTGAGTTGTGAAACAACTTTCACATTGTCTAAAGTTGTATGCCAAACTCGTAACTCAGATATTCATCTCCACGATCATATCGTAGATATTTTTATCTTCTTGTCACGATGATCTTAAACTTCACTCTGAATTTCCTTGAACTTTTCAAACGATTCAGACTTGTGTTTCATTAAGTAAATATACACTATATCTACTCAAATCATTAGTGAAGGTAAGAAAATAACGATGTCCACCGCACGCTATAAAACTCATTGGGTTGCATACATCAACATGTATCATTCCCAATGAATCACTTGCCCGCTCCATCAAACCGGAAAACAGGGTCCTTAGTCATCTTGCCCAAGAGGCATGGTCCGCATGTCTCAACCGATTCGAAATCGAATGAGTCCAAAGATCCATCAGCATGGAGTTTCATCATGCGATTTATACCAACATGACTTTTAGCGGCAGTGACACAAGTATGTGGTACTATCATTATTAACTTTGCATCTTTTCGCATCAATGTTATTAACATGTGTATTACTACGGTCAAGATTCAACAAACCATTCTCATTGGGTGCATGACCATTGGAGGTATTGTTCATGTAAATAGAATAACCATTATTCTCTCACTTAAATGAATAACCGCATTGCAATAAACACGATATAATCATTTTCATGCTTAACGCAAACACCACATAACATTTATTTAGGTTTGTCACTAATCTCGAAGGTAGAGAGAGCGTGCGATGTTGATCACATCAACCTTGGAAACATTTCCAAGACATCATCACCTCACACTTAGCTAGTCTCCGTTTATTCCGTCGCTTTTATTTCGAGTTACTAACATTTAGCAACCGAACTGGTATCCAATATCTAGGTGCTACTAGGAGTACTAGCAAGGTACACATCAATAACACGTATATCATATATACTTCTGTCGATGTTGCCAGCCTTCTTATCTTACCAAGTATCTAGGGTTGTTCCGCTTCAGCGACTGCTCTCCTCATAATAGAAGCACTTAGTCTCGGGTTTGGGTTCAACTTTGGGTTGCTTCACTGGAGCAGCAACTGACTTGCCATCCATGAAGTTTCCCTCCTTGCCCTTGCCCTTCTCGAAACTAGTGGTTTTACTAACCATCAACATTTGATGCTCCTTCTTGATTTCTACCTTCGCGGCGTCAAATATCGCGAACAGCTCAGGGATCATTATTTCCATCCCTAGCATTTTATAGTTCATCACGAAGCTCTAGTAGCTTAGTGACAGTGACTTCGAAAACTATATCAATCACGTTCTTATCTAGAAGATCAACTCCCACTCGAGTCAAGCGATTGTAGCACCCAGACAATCTGAGCACATGCTCAGCGATTGAGCTATTCTCCTTCATCTCGCAGGCAAAGAATCTTGTTGGAGACCTCATATCTCACAACACGGGCAGGATCCTGAGATCCCAATTTCAACTCTTAGAACATCTCATATGTTTCATGACGTTCAAAACGTTTTCGGAGCCTCAATTTTAAGCCGTAAAGCATGACGCACTAAACTATCAAGTAGTCATCGAAACGTGCCTGTCAGATGTTCACAACATCTACAGATGACGCTAGAGGGGGTGGTGCACCAAGCGATGCATTAAGGACATAAGCCTTCTGTGCAGCAATGAGGACAATCCTCAGATCACGGACCCAGTCCGTAATATTGCTACCATCATCTTTCAACTATATTTCTCTAGGAACATATAAAAATTCAAGGGAGCTACAGCGTGAGCTACAACATAATTTGCAAAGACACTACTGACTATGTTCATGTTAATGAGTTCAATTAATCATATTACTTAAGAACTCCCACTCAAATTGACATCCCTCCGGTCATTCGAGTGATACATGATCCAAATTCACCAACTCAAGTACGATCATCACGTGAGTTGAGGTGGTCTCAATGGTGAACATCATCATGTTGATCATATCTACTATATGACTCATGTTCGACCTTTCTGTCTCTTGTATTCCCAGGCCATGTCTGTACATGCTAGGCTCGTCAAGTTTACCACGAGTGTTCTGCATGTGCAACACTGGCTTGCACCCGTTGTATGTGAACGTAGAGTCTATCACACCCGATCATCACGTGGTGTCTCGACACAACGAACTTTCACAACGATGCACACTCAGGGAGAACACAATTTATCTTGAAATTAAGTGAGGGATCACCTTATAATCCTACCGTCATCCTAAGCAAAACAAGGTACATAAAAGGATTAACATCACATGCAACAAATATGTGACATGATATGGCCATGAACTTGTGCTTTTGATCTCCATCTTGAAAGCACCGGCATGATCTTCATTGTCACCGGCATAACACCATGATCTCCATCATCTTGATCTCCAACAACGTCTCGCCATTGGGGTTGTCGCGCCCACCATGCTCATACTACTATTGCTACCGTTTAGCGATAAAGTAAAGCATTACATAGCGCTTAATGATTGACACGCAGGTCATACAATAATTAAAGACAACCCTATGGCTCCTGCCGGTTGCCGTACTCATCGACATGCAAGTCGTGATATTCTATACATCACATGATCATCTCATACATCACATGTATCTCATCATGCAATTGGCCATATCACATCACAACATACCCTGCAAAACCAAGTTAGACGTCCTCTAATTGTTGTTGCATGTTTTACATGGCTGCTATGGGTATTTAGCAAGAACGATTCTTACCTACGCAAAACCACAACGGTGATATGAAGATTTCTTTTCAACATTCTACAAGGACCGCCTTAATCAAATCTGATCCAACTAAAGTGGGAGAGACAGAGACCCACCAGCCATCTTTATGCAATGAAATCACATGTCAGTCGATGGAACACGGTCTCTCGTAAGCGTACGACTAAAGTCGATCCGAGCCGCTTCATCCCACAATACCGCTGAACCAAGAAAAGACTAAAGAAGGAAGCAATCTTAATATCAATGCCCACAAACTCTTTGTGTTCTACTCAAGATCTCATCTACGCATAGACCTAGCTCATGATGCCAATGTTGGGGAACGTTGCATGGGAAACAAAAAATTTCCTATGCTTCACCAAGATCAATCTAGGAGATGAGCATCTATGAGAGGAGAGATTGGATCTATGTACCCTTGTATATCGCTAAGCGGAAGCGTTAAAGAACGCGGTTGATGTAGTCGAACGTATTCATGATCCAATCACGATCCGTCCCGCGATCTCATCACGAGCCGTCCTGTGATCCCATCGTGGTCCTTCCGATCTAGTGCCGAACGGACGGCACCTCCGCGTTCAGCACACGTACAGCTCGATGACGATCTCCACCTCCTTGATCCAGCAAGCGAGGATGGATAGGTAGGTGAGTTATCCGGCAGCACAACGACGTGGTGGCGGTGGTGGTGGAGCAATCTCATCTGGGCTTTGCCAATCGTTGTCGTAGACGCGTTTTGGAGGAGAAACCGATCTAGGGAGAGAGGGAGGGCTGCACCTATGCCTTAGGGTTGTGCTGCCCTCCCTCTCTATTTATAGGAGGAAGGGGTAGGTAGGGTGCAGCCTTGGCCCCTCCTCCAAGGAGGGCTGGCCGGCCAAGATAGGGAGGAGTCCACCTCCCATAAGGGAGGTGGGCTCCCTAGGGAGGTCTCCCTCCTCTCCAAGGCACCTCCCCACCTACCCTTGGGCGCAAGGGCCCTTTGTGGTCGGTTGACCAGCCCACAATGGGCTGGCGTGCAACTACTTAGGCTCATGTGGCCCCCCGGGGTGGGTGGGCCCCTCCCGGTGGACCCCCGGAACCCTTTCGTCACTCCTGATACACAACCGGTAGTGCCCGAAACTTTTCCGGAACCCAAATACCACTTTCCTATATATCAATATTTACCTCCGGACCATTCCGGAGCTCCTCGTGATGTCCAGGATCTCATCTGGGACTCCGGACAACCTTCGGTCACCACCATACATAACTCTATACTACCAAAACGTCACCAAACCTTAAGTGTGCAGACTCTGCGGGTTCGAGAACTATGTAGACATGACCGAGACACCTCTACGGTCAATAACCAATAGCAGGACCTAGATGCCCATATTGGTTCCTACATGTTCTACGAAGATCTTTATCGGTTGAACCTCTATGTCAAGGATTGAGTTAATCCCGTATGATGTTCCCTTTGTTCTCTGGTATGTTACTTGCCCGAGATTCGATCGTCGGTATCTCTATACCTAGTTCAGTATCGTTACCGGTCAACCCAACAGACACCCTCGGAGATACCTGTAGAGCACCTTTATAATCACCCAGTTACGTTACGACGTTTGATACACACAAGGAACTCCTCCGGTGTCAGTGAGTTGCATGCTCTCATGGTCATAGGAACACATACTTGATATGCAGAAAACTGTAGCAATAAACTGACACGATCATATGCTACGTTAATAGTTTGGGTCTTGTCCATCACATGATTCTCCCAATGATGTGATCCCGTTATCAAATGACATCTCATGTCCATGGCTAGGAAACCATAGCCATCTTTGATCAACGAGCTAGTCTATTAGAGGCATACTAGGGACATGGTGTTATCTATGTATCCACACATGTATCTGAGTTTCCGATCAATACAATTATAGCATGGATAATAAAAGATTGTCATGAACAAGGAAATATGGTAATAACCAATTTATTATTACCTCTAGGGCATATTTCCAACAGATTCGATCGTCGGTATCTCTATACTTAGTTCAATTTCATTACCGGCAAGTCTCTTTACTCGTTCCGTAATACAAGATCATGTGGCTAACACATTAGTCACTTTGCTTGC
Source organism: Hordeum marinum (assembly GCA_022496015.1). Classification (NCBI taxonomy): domain Eukaryota; kingdom Viridiplantae; phylum Streptophyta; class Magnoliopsida; order Poales; family Poaceae; genus Hordeum; species Hordeum marinum. The sequence goes on along the minus strand of CM039674.1, from coordinate 551,288,728 downwards.
AAGGCTTGTTGTGATGTTGTATTACCTAGTGGGCCCTGAGATACATCAACGTCACACGGAGTAACAAATCCCAGTCTTGATCCATGCCAACCCAACAAACACCCTCGGAGATACTTGTAGAGCACCTTTATAGTTACTCAGTTACCTTGTGACATTTGATACACACAAGGTATTCCTCCGGTGTCAGTGAGTTGCATGATCTCATGGTCATAGGAACAAATACTTGACATGCAGAAAACTATAGCAATAAACTGATACGATCATATGCCACATTTATAGTTTGGGTCTTGTCCATCACATCATTCTCCTAATGATGTGATCCCATTATCAAATGACATCTCATGCCTATGGCGAGGAAGCCTTAACCATTTTTGATCAACGAGCTAGTTAACTAGAGGCATACTAGGTACACAGTGTCGCCTATGTACCCACACATGTATTTGAGTTTTCAATCAATACAATTATAGCATGGATAATAAACGATTATCACGAACAAGAAAATATAATAATAACCAATTTATTATTGCCTCAAAGGCATATTTCCAACATTTTGTATCCTTTCACACCCCCTGAAAAGAATCATTTTCTTCGCATATGACATTCCAAACTGATTCCCTTTGAGATACGGTTTGGACAGTGAAGGTTCTCTGCCTTTTTCCCTAAGAGTGACTTTGAGTTAACGAACCCACGAGAGAATGTGCACCACGAAAAAGGCTTTAACAAGTTATTGCGAGAAAATTAAATTCCAATTTTTCAGCACGGCCTTTAGCAACCTTAGGGGTATAAAACTGACATGGGTATGAAGTCTTCATTCTTACAACCATATATTTGTGCTCGGGGTCATCTTTATATTTATTTATGCTCTAGAAGACACCTATTAAGATGTGCTTGCGACGGGGTGAAGTGGATGATGTGTCGAGACTACATATTGACCAATGCGCAAGCTGCATCAATATTCAGTTGTCATACCGCAGGCCCTTATCGTTGCGAGGTTAACTCAATTATTAAGAATAAATATCCGAACAATGCATTGGAAGTTTAATGACTACGCATCGTCAATCGCCAAAGATTGGCTTTCCGCTATCGTACTAAACCTTTATCTCACTTGTGTTCATTCTAATGTTCCGCGTTCTCCTCGCTCCTTATCTCCTCCTTGATCGATCTTCGGGGTCCTGTGCACTTGCGAACAGGCCCGGACGGAAGCTTCATTGTAATTTGAGACGATCATGCAATTTTTGTTAGTATATAGCTATAAGCAAACGCGACCTAGCTCAACGTTGTAATTCTTTGCATGTGATTGTGCGCTCTGTCTGGCTCTGTCATTCCCAAAAGACGCAAGCCCAGTATCGTTGAATGTGTTGCGCCTAGAGGGCGGCTGGTTACAAGGATGGACGATGGTGAACCGGCACTAATTTGCTTTGGATTCTTCAAGGAAGAAAAACAATTCGGAGCGCAAAATGGTAGATCTCGTGAACAAACACACTACCACACATGTCACCACCGCCACCACAGACAGGACAAGTAGAGTCGGGTAAACTTGATCATGGTCTGGGCCAGGACATGCCAGAGCGTAAAAGTGAAAATTCTAAGCTCGGCCCCGGCCCGGGCTGGCCTGAAACATGTGAATAGTGCACTTTGTATTTAAAATAATGATCTCAAATGTACTTCAACAAAGTATTACACCTCCTTTTTAGTTAAAATAACTATTTAAACTTCATTTCAGGTTCTGTTCAGGCGAAAAAAGTCGAGCCTAAGCCTGACCCGGATGTTGGTCTTTCGGACCGGGCTACCCATAAAGATGTCTTAAGTGGGGAGACCTCTACGCATGACACTGCTTTACAGCGTGTGTTGGTAAACAAATGTATAATCTTCTCAGTTGGACTCGTTTTTTTCTGGCAAGTGTCGTGCTTGTTGATTTTGTTTGGCATGACATGGCATGGTGATTTAGTCTGACACATGACACGGTGATTACGTTCTCACGGCTGTCCCGCGCAGATATCTGACCGGTAGTGACAAAATTTACAGTTTTGACCCTTTTCGCTAACTTTAGCCCGATCTGACCCAGCTTACGATTTTTTTTCGGATCTGACCTTTTTTCCTACCGCCACCCGCTCTGGCGGTAGGCATACACACCCTACCGCCAGAGCCAGTGACGGTAGGAATTGAGTCAACACAGGTGGCATCGTGTTAGCGGAGTCAAACTGGAGTCAAACGGAGTCAAATGAACCCTACCGCCATTGTTTCTGGCGGTAGGGTGTGTATGCCTATGTGGGGGTAGGAAATAGGGTTAGATCGAAAAAAAATCATAAGCAGGGTCAGATCGGGTTAAAGTTAGCGAAAAGGGTCAAAATCGTGAATTTGTCCACTCATAGTAGTGTTAGCACTGGTGACGCCGATTTGTTCGAGGAAAAGAAGGCTCATCCACATCCCTAAGGCCTCGTTCGGCACTAGCGTGTCTGGCTGTTCCAAGGAGTATTATACCTGTCGGTTTAGAAATCCCGAAAAATCCCCACGGGCCCATTCGGTAACCCGGTATTGGACCGGTCCATCCCTAAAATTACACAGGAAACCCTCCAATACGTGTGTGAGAGGAAACGTGAGCTTCCCCTCGCGCAAATCCTCCCCCGACCGTGACGACGCCGCGCCCTCCGCCCTCCGCTGTCCACCGTCCGTCGTCCACCCTTCGCCCCCTCCGCCGTCCTCCGTCCTCCCTCCGTCGTCCGCCTCCTCTGTCGTCCGCCCTTCGTCGACTCCGTCGAAGTCAAGCCGGACGATCCGCCGGTCCTGCCTCCTCAGCGCCTGCCGCCTCCGACCACCAGAACTCCATATCCTTCCGGTAACCTGGCATTTTCGCCGGTAAGGACTGGTTCCATCTCATCCCTCCCCTCTCCTCCCTTTTTTCTAGGGTTTCACTCGTTGTTGTAACCATTGGCGTGCTTTCTTGGACGGATTTTTTGCTATTATATGCTTACTTGTGCTATGAAGATGTGATTTGTTTACTGGACAGCTTACAAAACAAGATTTGGTCTGCAGGTTGTAGTCCAAGATAGTTGTGCACTGGATGTGAAAGTGTAGGTTGTAAGGTTGCTTGGTGCTAAATTTCTCTTGCTAATATGCTTGCTTGGGGCTATCTTTGGTGCATCGTGGACGCAAAATATTGCTGGCCATCGCTGATTTGCTTGCCCATGAATGTCAGCCCGTCCACCGATCGAGTTGTCTCAACTGAAACTCTCGAGCTAGAAACTGTAGTACCGTATTTATCTCAGTAGAGTGTTAATGACAGGGACGTTCGGTTTGCCGGGCGGCCGGGCATGCTACTACTATCTATGGAGTGAGTTTACCTGCATTTTTTTCTTCTATGGAGTGAGTTCAGGATTAGTTAACTCGGCTTCTGCATACAGTTCCGTTTCTTTTAACACTCCAAGGCATACAACAGCAGAGGTCACTAGTTTACTACTTATCACTCGTGATCAGTCACTAGCAAGGAGCTCAGCTAGGGTTATAAATGTATGATTATTCCCGTAGGAGGAGCAGGGGAGATGGTTGCGTCCATGGTGTCAAAAAGAAATAGGAATACTTCTGACAGTGAACCTAAAATAGCGCATCTTCTGTTTTGGGGTAGAGTCACTACATAAACTAGTGTTCTTTTTTGGGAAAAGAAACAAGAGTAAATCTTGGGTGAAACTGACTATAGCTGTTTTGAGCATGTTAAAACTTGCCTATGACGAAACAATGATCAGGTTGATAGTAGTTTATCTTGAATCTTTTAATTCAGCACACATATGCTATTTGTTGGATTTTCTGAATTAAGCTCGGTCCTACATCAAATACTGCTGGCCAGCTTGATTAAAAGCACTGAATTAAAATCAGCCCGGTTGGACAACTGATTTGCTTTTTTATAGGTACCTAAGCCTTGGTTTATAGTGGGAGTGGACGAGCCACCACCTTCTTGGGATCCAGTTAAGATGCCAAACTTCGGTATGCCTTGTATTTACTAGGGCTTGTTAGCTCTCTATTTCTTGTTAGCTCTCTAATTCTTGTCATTGTTTCTTGATTGCTTCGGTATTAGTTTTGAAATGAAGTCACGGGGTCTAGATCGTAATAGGAAGAGAAGAGAGGAAGATGATGATGAGATGGTCCTTTTCATTCTTCCGTTATTGCACTCATACTTAATGGACAATAGAGGACAGGGTGAAAAAAAACAAAGGCATAGCTCGATCCTTTATGGCAAGCAACGTGTTGACGAACTTCTTGAAGGACACGTGAAGAATTGCTTGGTAGCTTTTAGGATGGAACCATACATCTTTAAGTCTTTAGCATCACATCTTAGAAGGAAAGAATTGATAAAAGACACAAGACTCAAGGTGGAGGAGAAGTTAGCGTTCTTCCTGTACATGTTGTCACATAATTCATCATATGAAGATATGCAACTGGAATTCAGGCATAGTGGATCCACCTTTCATGAGTACATCAACGAGTTCTTTGATATCATCCCTGTCCTATGTACTCGCTTTGTGGAGCCTCCACGCATTGACGAACCACATCCAATAATTGCTACTCATGAGAGATTCTATCCATACTTCAAGGTTCTTATCTTGACACTTAAAAAAATTCCTTACCTTTCTCCAATAAAATTTCAAAAGTTAATTAGCAATCTGTTTTTTTACAGAACTATATAGGTGCTATCGATGGAGCCCATGTTCCTATTACCATTACACCTGAGAGTGCTGCCCCATTTCGGAATAGAAAGGGCACCCTAAGCCAAAACATAATGATTGCATGTAACTTTGACTTGAAGATCACATTTATATCATGTGGATGGGAGGGGTCTGCCAACAGATGCTAGGGTTCTTCGATCTGCAATTAACTCTAGATTTAAAGTACCCGATGGGAAGTTTTACCTCGTCGATGGTGGTTATGCAAACACCACATCCTTCCTTGCACCGTATTGGGGTGTGAGGTATCACTTGAATAAATTTGGGCATGGCCACCATCGTCCACTGAACCATAGAGAATTATACAATCTTCGACATGTTAAGTTACGGAATCATGTAGAAAGGACCCTAGGAGTTCTTAAGAAGCGATTCCCGATTCTCAATGTCGGGACATTACATTCAATTAGGAACCAATCGAGGATTCCAGCAGCTACCGCAATCTTTCATAACAACATCAAATTGCATGCTGGTGATGAGGAATGGCTTGACAACCAACTAGATAACATACCTATAGCTGATTTTGTCAATGTACCCAATGACAATGATAACTACAAAGGGAACAACACCCAAGGCAATGCTTTGCGAGATGAAATTGCAATGCAAATGTGGAATGATTTCCCACATCACTAACTCTTTGTAAGTTTGTGGATGTAATTGACTCTTTCTAATTCAACCGATTAATTGTCTTCCGTTTGTGTATTAATTTGTTTTTGTCTAAACATATATGTATGCAAAAGGATCTCCAAAATTCAACTTGGCGCAGGCTGTTGCCTTATTAAGAAAGAAAGGTCTTCTTGGTGCTAAAATGGACCCACCAAAGGTTACCTAAAAGAGTTCTCCAAAAGGTAATCTTGTTTGTCACTACAATTTCTTAATGTCACAAGTATTTTTATGCACATAGCCATTTGATCTGAATTCTCCAAACATTATTCTTAGCCGTGTGCTTTAATTAGCTTGTGTAGTTGTGAAACAAAGAGCACAATGGAGTTTAGGACTTGAAAAAGGTTTGGTGGAGATACTTATGGAGCACGATACTCCTTACCACCGAGGGCAAAATGGATGGAGCAAGGAAACTTGGAACTTGATGGTGACAAAATTCCATGCAAAACATAAACATGTGAAGTTCTCGAAGCCTCAAATTCAAGATAAGGAGAAGGAGCTCAAAAGAGAATACAAGATGTTAAAAGAAGCTCAAAAGCAAAGCGGTGTTGGCTGGGATGACAAAAGATGTATGATAGAAGCCGACACCAACCTTTGGGACAATCTGATGATTGTAAGTTCTTTAATTCCACCCTTCGATATGGTTACAATTTTATACCATGCTAATATTCATCTATTACTTTGGTTGTTTGTAGTCATATCCAAGCATTGGGAAATTCAAGGAGAAATCGTTTCCTCTCTTTGACTTGCTAGGAGAACTCTATGATGGTAAGTTGACCAACTTTTGTTGCTACCTCTTAACTCTTAACTCTACCTATTGCTTGGTTACTTATATGCATTTTGCAGGGCATACGGCTGAGGGTACCTATAATTTCACATCCATTGCACAACCATCACAAATTGACGAAGACTTTGAAGATGAAAGAGAGGTTGAGGAAGTAAAAGAAAGTTATGACATGGGGATGATGAATCAAGTGCAAAATGATGAAGATTGACTTGCAAATTCTGGATCAAATGGATGCTGCACATAGGAAGGAGGATGTCAAACCAAGTGAAGAAGTGGGTTGTACAATGGCTGGTTCAGGAAAGATGCCCCAAAAGAAGCCCAAGAAGGAGAAGCCCAAGAACAGTGGAGATGTGATTGCTGGAGCATTAGAGAAGTATATAGAGTTGAAGAAAAGGCAAGTAGATGATGCAGCTGCATACTTGGCCAATGAAAAGGCAGAGGCAACAAAATTAAATGACTTCTCTATCACCAAGTGCATGGATGTGTTGAAAACAATGGAGGATGTCACCCGCATCGAGAAGATCAAAGCATTCAACGTCTTCAAGGATGCTGCAAACCGTGAGATTTCCATAAATGCCGCTGATGATGATAAAGAGACTGCTGTTATGTGGCTTCGGAGTCAGATGTCCCCATGAGGTATGATCAACATAGCACTAACACCTATATAAAAATAGCCGGATCTGGACACCTATAGTACACAACTTAGCTCATTCTACTTATGTCATCTGGCTCTGTGGATATATGTTGCCTCTGTTTGGAGCAAAATAAATATAGTGGATAGTGATACAACTCTCAGTAATTCGGGAAAATATTTGGGTTCTCAAATGAAATTTGAAGTGCTGATTTTTATTTTATGAAGTTTAACTTGCCTTTTATTTATGTTCTTGATGACACCATCACACTAATTCAGGTCATCCAAACTATACTCGCATTTTTCTTTTATAATTCTGAAGTGATCATCCTACTTGTTTTTCTAGGTACCTAAGCCTTGTTTATAGTTGCAATGATAGAACATTCGAGGAACTGAAAGAACTGGTCCATAACACTTGTAGTAGTATTTTTGCCTTTTTCTCATGTGAACTCAAGATCGATGCTTTCTTCCAGAGATATTTTGTGTCTTGGTTGCAACACCCAAGAACCAGACAATAGCAAAGGAAAGAGCTGCCACCACCAAAAGCTGTTCATGAAGTGTGTGTCCACACTATCGTATTCCACCACCAGAAGTTGTTCCCTGATATGTTTGCACTATTTTGTAATATTCATATTCCACACTATCGTCCACTTCATAGCAAGATGCTTGGATTGTGAATGGGTTATGATGTTGTTGCAAAATTAAGTCATGCAAAATTATGATGTTGCTGTTACGCAAAGTTCACACTTTTATTTTGAGTATCCAATAATCTTTGTCTGTAAATTATGTTATGACTGTGTGATAAATTGTTGTCATGATAAGAGATTGATTCCAAGTCATGCAGAACTATATGTTGTTACAGTGATGATCTGCAAAGATCACATTTTTATTTTAATTATTCAATAGTACAAACACAATTCCCACATGTGAAATAATATTTATATGTGCAGAGAATGTAGGGGATTGGGATTGGGGGAATGCAGAGATTTGAGGGGATTGGGTGAAGGCAAGGGGATCATCAAATCCCTCACAATTCCAACCCCTTGGGGGCTGGAAAAACTCTTGTGCAGAACGAGGCCTAAAGAAGTTAAAAATTACTGTAGTAGTAACCTCGATGGTCACGTGCGGAAGTCCAAAGTGCCGTCGACCACGGATGGATACGTACGTACGTGCGTTGTGTACGGGCAAGTGGGGATACAGCTCGGAGCTAGCAGCGTTGTCGTCCGCCCGCGTCAGTGGAGGTGGCGTGGCGTGTTGGCGATCGGTGGCAGCCGTCTGATGCCGATTGGACTGCCAAGATTGCTTCAGACACGGAGTTGGTAATTGTTGGTTAGCGCACGGACGGTCAATTTAGACGGGACGGCTTGATTGTCGTTAAGATAACTCTTTTTGGAACGAAAATAATTTATTTCACATGCTCTATTAGTGTAGGATTAGACATTGCTAGTGTGTGCACATGCCGTGTGCTGCTTTTTTTTTTCTTTAAGTAGATAATAGGTGCAGAAAGACCGGAACGACTCCATTTAAAATTTGCATTGCATTACAGTTGAGAAAATGACCAAAAGAAATATAAATTATAACGCAGCCCAAGAACTTCGCAAGCATGACCCTGGACGGGAGAAAAAGATTACAATGTGATCGGCGGTCCACCGTCTTTAAGCTTCACCACCAGACCATGGAAGGCGAGCATGGGTGCGGAATCCATTCACCGCCCGCAAGCACCTAGGTGAAGCGCAAAGTCGACACCACGCACATGGCTGCCCTATGCGCTTCTCCCTCCTCAACCCATATGACCATCTACAGATGGTTACACCATGCATCGCCCCTAAGAGTATTTTTAATAAACCACGGAAATCAACCAACGCGATTTTGTATCGGTTTACGGAGCGGTGATTTTTCCTACAACCCAAGATAAAAATGGGGAGGTTTACGAAAGTCAGGACACAAGAAACGTCACTATCTGACACCCCTGTCCCATGCAAAACCTTTTCCGGACCCCATGACTCCATCCTCCTCATTTTCTTTCCTTCCTTCTTTCTCTCCTTCGTTCGTCGCTGCTCCACCACCCCCTCACCCTGCCACACACCTACCAAAATTCTCTCCGTCGTCCTCCGGCGCTCCAGCAAGGCTCCCCGTCGCTTCTCCTCCGCCTCCGTTCAGCTCTTGTCCTTCGACCGTCCCGCTAGGTATCATCCTCTACTGTTATTGTCACCATGCGTGACAACTCTTCGATGATTCGCCGGAGTTGAAAACAGTTGTCCATTTTTCTTTCTAGCAATGGATTTTGATTTGGAGTACACATACGAGCATTATGTTGAGTCGTCCGACGGCTCGTCGGATGAGGAGGACTACTCCGATGAGACGGCGATGATGCAGGTAGTCCTTAAAGACACGCAGCATGCGGAGGAGCATGTTCTCACTTTCAAGGGCTCGATCAAGGGTCACCGAGTTTGTTCAAATGCATCAACAAATTCGACATCGACCAACTCACGAGCAGCTCAAGGAAAATTTGATTGAGCATCAATGGACGTTAAAAGGGGAGAACAATGTTGGGATGTAATATTTAAACTTTAAAAAGAATTGAACTAATGATGTATGCGGCTATTTTGACGTTTGTACCCTTTGCATGCGGCTGTGGAAAAAATAAGGAAGACCAAATATATACGCCTATGGTTGGATAGCGTTCTCCATTTATGATCCTTATCCACAAACGGATGCGGAAGAAAATTTATGAGTGCATGTTGATTTGTTTCTCAAAGGACACGGCATGGTGATTTTGTTCACACGCTGCGTGCACTACCTGAAATGTGACCGGCAGTACATTGTACGGGGGAAACCGATCTCCTGGCCCAAAAGAAGGTTCAACCACGCCCCCAAAAAGGTTAAACCTTGGTCGTCACTGCGGAAGTCCGAAAACGTCGATTTAACATGTACAGGTACTACAACAAGTTACTGCCTCGTATCATAATATAAAAACATTTTTAACATTGCTTTAGTATTAAAAACATTTTTAACACTGCATTAATATTAAAAAAGTTAAGCTATAGAGTTGTAAGTAAAGTAATCAAATGGAAAAGGCAAAAGCCGTCATTGAATCAATGCATACATAATTTACCACGCGTTAAATGATTACTGCAGCTGACGACTTTAGCACACTTAATTGAACGAGGTATGTTGTCCGGTTGGTTAATTGATAATTAGGGTAAACCTATCTCGATCGGACATGGAGATCAACTTTCCCTTTCTAGCAGGCGATCATTTAAGGCTGGTCAAAGTAATGGTACCTTAGATGGTAGTATTATGAACACGGGACTAGCAAACACGATGATCTGACAGATACTTAAAAAATTAGAGTAATATAGGTAAATACCGTAACATAATAAGTAATATGATATTATGTGTCATGCATGGTTATAAATAAGAGTATCTGTAATACTAATCCATAATATTATATACTGGTATAAAGATGGTATCATATGCGTGATAATAATATGAGACGTATTTTTCTATGCATGGTGAGAGCTACACATCCTTTGACATAAGTTTTTTTTATATATGAGGTGTTGTGTTTTTATGACACCGACATACATAAATTTTTATTGCATAGAACTGGTGTTTTTTACTTCTCTTTGTCTTCAATTTGCGTGCTCATACGCCTAAATAAACGGCCAACCACCAAATTCAGCAAAGTGCGGTGGACTGATCAACGCGGGAAGGAGAGAAGAAGAATCACGAACGAACGAGCACACGTCGTTAGTCACTGGCCTGACGGAGTCACGAAAGAGTGCATATATTACCTTGTTCAATCATCTGATTAACCAGTTAACTTGCCAGTTAATCCCTACTCATAGAGTCACTGAGTAACCGATTTACTGATAAATCACTCGATTAATTTATTAAATGACGATTAACTTACCGATTAGCATATTAATTCCCTACTCGCCAATCGACCGAGCAACTAACAGTTAACGATTTCTTCACCAATGTATATTACACGGAGCGAATTGGCTGCATGCCTATGGATTTATTCATTGGTGTGAATCCAGCCGGGCCGGTTCCTGGATGCACCAGACCATAACAAATGAGCTCGTGAGCCTTTGACTGGTACACCAGCCGGCTGACTACCCAGCCACAAAGTCTAACCAGTTGACCGCTAGGTATCTACCTGGCGAACGTACGTGGCATGTCCGTTGAGAGGGCAAAGGGGTTGCAGCTAGCTGGTCGAGCTGGTAGCAGTCGCTATCGACTGAAAGGCCAACAGCAAGCAAAGGTCAACCGGATGCCGGATGGACACCGGCAGCAAGTACCCAATTAAGTGGTTGTTTGGATAACTGGTATTTGGAATAAGTTTAGTAAAACTAGTTTTAAGAGGATTTTTAGGGAAACCAATATTAAGTTGTTGTTTTGTTAAAACTAGTTTATAGAATACTTTGTTTGGACATGGTTGACTTCTTTCGATGGTGCAATATCACAACCGAGGCCTTTGAGACTGCCGCTGCTTCATTGTCATTCTCAACCTTGAGAAAGAGACAAGTCATCCATGCGAGAGGTGAGGAGGTCCAAGAATGGAGGCACCGTGCCCAACACGCCGATAGTAGTGTAGTCGTTCCTGCTCTTCCCGACGGCCTCGTCACAAACCTCGGCGTGCTTGACCGCGTGGCCGACAACTTCCGAGGCACTGCTAGACCAGGTGCGCGCGGCTTCCGACAAGCTCTGGTGTCACGGCGTGCACGTCAACCTGATGTACAAGTGGCATAGCCATGGCGCTCCGCTGCGTTGTGGTGGGCGTGAGCGCCGACCACGGCCGAGGTGCCGTACGGCTGACGGTGACAATTGTTTGCTCCACCTCGTCGACGGTCTTGTCGGTCATCGTTCTACCTAGCAAGCAGCAGCTGTGACACTAACAATGGCACCTGGAAGAATCAGCTTACCTTGATGTACTCGATCGACGATGTGCGCCACCGTCGTCGGAGCAGCAGCAACGACACCTGTAATGGCCGCACACAAAACTGACCTTCCCTAATAGATGAACTGGACGTTGCTCACCGACGTCTAATGGAAGGTAGAGCCTATAGCGCTTTCCGATTAAAACTAAGGAGTTTGCGTTCAAAACTGGTTTATGAAAAAACAACTAATAGTCGGTTTTTTCATATCCTCGTTTTTGGTTTTTGGGAAAGTAAGTTTTTCTTATTCTAGGATTTGTTAGACTAACCAAATCATGGTTTTAGGTGGTTAGACTCCTAACCGTGATTTGTGAAAACAGATTTACTATAAACTCATTTTTAGCAGATTCCGTAAAATTCGACCCTTAAAAACGCGTATAAGGGGCAATGTTAACCTTTTTTACGTTGCGAAATTGCTTCGAACAAAACAGTCCCCGTAAATAAAACTGTATCCTATTATAACTTTTTTTCCTTCCGTCCCGGCGGGTCTGTCTCCGGCCACAGGGTGCCTCGCACTGGCGCCCCGGCGCCGCCCGCCTCGCCCCCGCCTCGTCTCGACACCGCCCATTTCGGGTCACGCATGCAATGGATGAGCCCTGCGCTGCCTGCCCCAACCGCGTGCTCCTTGGCGCGGCCCCCCATCCCGATTCGAGCGTGGCACCGCCCGCCGCCGCGCTCGCGTTCCTCGTCATGGCCCCGCGAGCTCCCCCGTCCCTGCCCCGCTCTTCTTCAATGCTGTCCCGCCCTGATTCAGGCCGTCGGTGGCCTGCTCTGCCCTGTCCGTGGACGGCCTCGCCTCGACAGTGGAGGTCGAACCGACTACCATTCGGACCGACGGCGACAAATTCCGGCGTGCAGCGGCTTCTTCTAACGTGCGGCAACGGATTCCGATGAGTTCCAGGTACATTCCGGCCAATTCCACGGCGGCGTGTCTGCTTCGACGAGGTTTGACCGGTTTACGGTTAAACTGTATATTCCCTTTGAAACTGGACATATAAGGTTTTCGCGGATGAATTTACCATGCCCCTTAAAAAGTTTAGGAATCGAATTTTTTTTACCGGGTCTACTCGGCGCAGTTTTTCCCGACAAAAACTATAAACACCTCATTTTTTTATGGATTTGACGAGACCATGCAATTTATCTACCAGCCATGGCAGTGACCTATCTGCAGCCGTTCTGCCACGTCAGCAGAGAAAAGGAACCTCTGCTAGTTGGCCATTGTCAATCGGTTGAACGGCCGTGGTGGATCCCTCCTGGCTCAACAATTTGTGGCTGTCAGTATTTACTGGCGTCGTTGTACCACAATGTACAGCATGCAATGCATCCAATTCCACTCAACTAGGCACTTGTTCACGCATGCATGCACCCATTCCCACCCCCACCCCCCGCGCCCCCCACCCCTTTTTCATTCGGACTTTTCATCGGGAGCTTTTGTAGCCTTCAGACCGAATGTTCCTTTTAGCTACATGCGGTCCCAGCACGCGTTGTCGGACCCGGTTGTCAGTGGAGGTGGCGTGGTGGCGTGGGGGTCAATGTCGGCCGTCAGATATAAATCAGACGGACGTGGTTAATTCTTACAGAAGAATATTTAGTTTGCGGCCAATTTATGTTTGGGGTGATGATTGGTAAACATTGCGGCAACCACCACAACTGTGGCAACCGTTCTATGAAATACCACAATTCGGAGACCTAAGAAAAAGCTACAACTTTGCAATTCACTATTACTTTGCAATTGTTGTCAGTTTAGTTTATAAATGTGTATCCAGGGCATATCTAGATGTGACATAGCAATTACACATGTAAATGATTTAATCAAGCATAAAAAGAAAAAAAACACCCACACGAATCTCCGTGTAAGATCAATGATATAGGATTTAGATGTGCAATATTTATGGCACATCTAGCTGTATTTTAGCAAAACCGGTTTACAAAAAGCTACCACTTCACGTTGGATAATAACCATAACATAGCAGATCAATTTTCTTAATGAAACATAGCAGACAAATCTAATCTTGTTTAGCCTGACTTTGCTTTATTAGCAAGTGTCGTTGTGATTTAGTAGTTTACATGAGTACATGACGTGGTGATCTTGTTCCCATGATGTGCGCCGCTAATAAGCTGAAATCTAACCTTGGCCCAGATGAAAACGATTTGTTGGACCAACGAAGTTTCATCCACAACCAAGTTAAGTGTAGTCAAATGGAGAAAAAGGTGATAGTTGTCGTTGAGTGAATTAATTTAATTCACCGCGTTAAACTATTATACCAGATTAGTGCCATCAACGTGGATGGACGTCGACGGTATGCATGCTGATTAATTAAATTAAACTGGCACTTTTGGTAAACCTATCTCAAAGTCGTTTTCCCTTTCTGGCAGACGAGTCGATGAGTTAAGGGTGTCACGGCGCCGCCGATTGCCTCATTAGTGGCCGGATGGCGACCGGAAAAGAGTCCCTTGTAGGCAACAACAGCTGACACTCTCCGTGTTCCTTGCTTCAGGAAAGCAAGCACACACACACGATCAAGAAACCTTGCACACATCGAACAAGAGCAGCGTATGTCTCCACGCTCATCTCAGATGTTTGGCCATGATCAACCCACGGAGTTGGTATGTACGCCGATCCGATGGGTGGTTGGCCGGAAAAGATGGCTGAACAGTGGATATGTGTTCCACATGCGCCGTCCATGGATCCATCAACCTCTGTCAACTGTCATGGCCGATCAACATAACAACCTATGTACCGTCCCTTGCTGGCAACCTGATCGAGCTAAAGGCAGCGCCGACATCAATCTCTACGTGTTCGCATCTCCGGGTTGTCGTTGCTTAAGAAAAGGAAGCACTCACGAGAAACCTGGTACACAACGAACAGTGTACCAGCCGCCAGCTTCTCCTCTTGCGACCCTCTCTGGCGCCGCCACACGAGAGGCGGCCGGGGAGGGCCTCCCGATCTACGCCGCCAGCCTCCCTCCTCACTCAGATGGCAATCAGGCCCTGAAACCCGCATCCTCGTGGGTTTTTACCCTATTAGGGAACGGGGATGGACATGTTTTCATCCACACGGGCTGTTGTTGGACACATTATACAACCCGACACGTTTTATGGGTTTTCCGTGGGTTTAGAAAATTCGATGGGTTTAGGGGACGAACAAAAAATAGCCCCACGCACGATGTTGGGGACGGGGACGGGTTTGCGATTTTCTCGTGGGGATGGGTTTGGACAAGCAAAACCCGATGGATTTCGTCCCTGTTGCCATCTTGACTCCTCACCCCTCCTCCTCCCTCGCCGCCGTCAGATGGTACAGCTAGTGGCGGAGCTACACCCCAGGCCTGGGGCCCGGGCCCTGGCCGTGGCGTTGGAAACCTTTGTGAACTATAGCATTTTTCGCACTGTTTGACATTGTGCACCACTGTATCGCTGAAGCATGCTCGGTGCCCGATTTTACCCTGGCTCCGCCCCTAGGTGTAGCCGTGCGAAGCCCGACCGGTGCCCTTAGTGTCAGGGCTATGTTTTTCCCTTGAGCGACAGGGTGAAGCGGGCTGCTCTCGTCGGGTCGCGGCATGGGCGCGGAGTGCCACGGCGCTGCGACATGTTGGAGCAGCTGCTGCATGGGGGAGGGGGAGGTTACAGTGTGAAGGGTTGCATGGTGGGACGGGCCTGCCTGGAGGCGGTGGTCGGATCTGGCCGGCTTGCGGTTACTGCTCCCTTTTCGGTGGCAGTGCTTGAGGGAAGTGGTGGAGCTCTGCCTTGTTCATATGGCGTGGTGGTGGCCGACGGATCGGATCTCTAGGCTGCGAATGACGCGGCGGCTATGCTGCAGCCGCTCAACCTCAGGTTCGGTTACAGATCGCTGTGGTAGTGGTCATGTCCTCTGTTGAATGTGGTTGGCAGGAGGCTTGGCATTGGATCTCGAGATCCGTCATCTAGTTCCGGCTGCGAGTCAGGGAGACATAGTTGCCTCTGAAAAGCGAGCCGACGACGGACGATGGCGGCGTTTTGTGCCGTTATCTTGATGAAGGCATCGTTGTGTAACTACAGTCGACCCACTTGTGCTGCTCCGGGAAAAAACCCTAGGATTTGGTCTTTCAGGTCGGATGATAACGTCAAGCTCTATAGGTTGGTGGTACTTGGCGGCATGGTGTTGTGGTGTACCGACGGTGACCGCAAGGAGCTCAACAGTTTGCGTGTAGGGAGGTGGTGCTGTTGGGCGGCGTGGTGGCGTTCACGAAGGGGCGGACCGGCAAGGATGATGCATATCTCTTTCCTAAAGATGGGTCAGTGGTTCGATGATGATGGTGACCTTTAAAATGTGTGCATGTGGCATACGCTTTAAGTTTGCTGCATCGATTGTAGGTCCGGATATGTTATGTGCATGGATCGTCGACGATACCGGTTTTAGATATGGGAGTGAGAGCATTTTACATATTGATTTTGTAGGTGTGAATGGTGATTTTAAGTCGCTTTGTATTTGTTTCTATCAGATCTTTATTGAATAATTAATTAAGATAGCTGTATGCATTGATTGATACAAGGTAGAGTGTTTTAACCCCTTTTTCAAAAGAAAACATAAATGTCATGCCTAAGACTTGAACTCTGATAAATAGAAAATACCACCGTCCTTCTAACCAACCAACCACATATTGTTTCGCTTGTTTCAATCGATTAGACAAAGAATTGCTGATTAAAATGCGATCGCCTAACTCGTGGCTGTTTCATTTCTTAGTTTTTTTAAACTGCCATCAATTCAGAATATTTCTCGTGGCAGTTCGTAAAATAGTTGGTGAGTGGACGAGTGACAGAATATTTCTTGTGATCAACAGTGTAAAACGCTAAAGGAATAAATCCCCCCCCCCCCCCCGCCGTGGGTCCTGTCTCTGCCACTGGCTGCAGGGCATTTTCCAAACATAAAATTCAGTTGTTTCCCATGATCTATTAGTCTTGCACCCTGCTGGTGTTAGTGTGTGCTTCTCTTTACGACGCCGTAAATTTGTATTGGAAATTAATTCAAACAAAAATAACTAATGCTTTTCAATTAAATTATCGTTTTTTGCTTTTCGCATACAAGTACATGTCGCGTACGTATTGATTTTGTTTGACACGTTGCGTTAATTTTGTTCAAACACCGTCCCACGATGGCTTATATCTGACCGGTAGTATTACTTAGTATGGGTGAAAACGATTTATTTGCCAAAAAAAGTTCCATCCACATGCCAAAAGAGATAAAGAACGATTTATTTCCACACAAAAGAAAGAAAACCAGTGTCGTCGAACACGCACGCACACGTAACGACGTTGTTTTCAGCTATGTGGGGATACAATACTAATCAAATGGAAAATGTAACTGACCTGATTACTGCCACCACACACAGGAGAAGTGATGGATCAGGAGAGGATTTTTTTTTCAAAACTAGTACCTTTTTTCTATCAAATTTGGAAAACGTATGTCGATTCTCAGAAAATGAAAAATATCACCCCGTCTGCCCTCTGCTGGGCTGACGAGGGGCCTGTCGGCCAGAGGGAGGCTGAAGAGGGTCCTGTCGGCCACCACCAGGCCGAAGAGTGGCCTGTCGATCAGAGGGAGGCCGAAGAGGGGCCTGTCGGCCATCACCAGGCCGAAGAGCTGCCTGTCGGCCAGTGGGAGGCCGAAAGGCCCCTCGATAAGGCCAAGAACTGTTTTCTTTCTCCTCTGACCACTCCTTTCACCCTCCCCCGTCCTCCAGGCTCCCCATATCCACCTCCCACTCCCGTTGCTCTCAGGTGCTTCCACCACCGCGCCGATCTCTTCGCTCATCCACCCATTTCCGTATCCAACCCACGTAAACAATAGATCAGGACGCTCTCCACAGGCCTATGATATTTTTTTGGTTCCAACTCAAATACAATGTCAACTTTCAACTCGGTTGTGGATTTAGTTCTTATTGGTCATCGCCTGTTTGCAGGTAAATGGCTTGCCCATTTTGACGAGCTCCAGGTGGCCCTTGTTCTGAAGTTGATTCCGGTGCGTCTGTTTTCACTGTGGTGCTGAATCGTCGATGTTCAAGGCGTGTTGTAAGATTCTATATCTTGTTTATCTGACTGTGGCATATGGTTGATGTTGTTTTGGTTGGAATGTATTCGAATGCGTTTGTTTATATGATTATGATGTTTGCTTCCATTCTTGTTATAGTATGTTTCGTGCAGTGTTAGATCACATCTTGCTCGGTACATTGATGAGTGCAGAGCTTTAGCTATTCGTAGGGGTGACATAGATATTGATATTGCTCTTCACAATAGCGAGGGTAACTTATACCATGTTCCGTTTAGACATGGTCGGATGAGCAGTAAATTTCATGGTCCTTTGTGGGAGAAACTTGTGAATGATTATGGTCTCCGTCATCGTGACATGATGACTGTTAGGATTGAGCACTATGGAACTATGATTAGTGTCGATTTTCATCGGGATGGTGTTATGTTGTTTCCTTTACCCTTTGTTGGTAAGTTTTTTGTTTGACTGATTTTCAGTTTTGTTTCAGCTTATACGTTTTGCTCTTCTACTCAGTTTGTGAAATTATGTTTTTGTAACTCTTGAGGATCTGAGTGATACTCGGAGGGAACTTGTTGACAGTTGTTTTTATAGTCGTGGTGTCACTCTGAATTATCATGAAATGTATGTCATGTCACGGCAGCTCTTTGATGACAACTACATATTGTGTACTCCTTTTGTTCATGGGATGGATTCCATGAATGTTATTTCTCAACATATGGTAAGCTTTGATTTCGGGTTCTTTGTATTTATTTGTTCTTTGTTGTAGCATAATGCTTTAAATTTGTAAGCTGAATATCATATAACTTGATGTTTTTTGTCAGGTTATTCCTACCATGGTTGTGAGGAGTTTAAAGGAATTTGTGTCAATTTCTAGGACTGGTTCTTTAACTCTTGAAATTACTTTGGATTCTGAAGATGATGATATATTTGTGAGCATTCCTTGTTCCTACTTCATTGGCTTTGGGTGACAGAATGGTGTTGAAGAATGAAGGTTTTGATAATTTTCTACTGGCATCGTCTATTGAAGTCAACAATTTCGTGCTCATAACATTTAAAGAGCGTGAACAAGAGCTAGTTGTTGTGTTCAGCCCTCTGCCACAGTGATTGTATTGTCTCGCCCTACTATCCCCCATTTTCTTTTCCCTCCCTACCATCCCGCCATATGTAGGGGAACGCGACAGAAAACAAAAAATTTCGGTATAGCGAGCATGCCCAGGACCACTATGGAGAATGCATACAAGGTTTGATCTGATCCGTACCGACTCGTAGCGCAGCGGAAGAAGAGTCGGTGGAGATCGTTGGTGCAGATCCCCGCAGCTAGGATTTACAACCTCCCAACCGCGAGGATGTACTCCCTCGTCGGACAGCCCTTCGGGAGGCGGTCGGACAGTCCCCCGGACGATGTCGCGGACAGCCCTTCGGGAGGACCCTCGAAACTCGAACGGAGACTCGGACGGCCCTTCGGGAGGACTCTCGAAACTCGACCCGAGACTCGGACAGCCCTTCGGGAGGACACTCGAACAGCCCCTCAGGCAAAAGATCGAAACTACGAACTCTCAACGGGGTTGCACACATACGGTGTCATCTATCCGGCAGGGCTTCGCCGTCTAGAACTAGTTCCTGCCGGAACCCAGACAGCCTTTCGGCTCTACGAAAAACTCTTTTCGTGGGAGGGAGAGAGAGAGCTTGCAAAGCAAAGCATGTGTATGAGAGCAAAGGATGAGTGTGGAGAGTGCATCTCCACCTCTATTTTTAGGAAAACCCAAGGGGTAGGGTGGCACTTGAAATACCCAAAATGCCCATGAGGTGAGCACACCACAAGGGCATAAAGGGAAAGCCTCCAAATAGTGTTGCCTGCATCACCATGCCTGCATCACCATGCCTGCATCACCATGCCTGCATCATCCCCTAATAGTATTTCCACTATTCACAATAGTGTTTCCACTATTTACAATAGTGTTTCCACTATACATATATAGTGTTTCCACTATTTATATATATAGTGTTTCTACTATTCAAAATAGTGTTTTCACTATTCACGAAGACATTTTTCTGCGTCTGTTAAATCCCAAATTATTTCTGTGTGCCTAGAATAATTCCAGTACCCACTAAAACAATTTTGGACGCGTTCCGAAACAATTCCGGAACAATGTTTTTCTTCAGCGAAAAGCTACCATAGCGGTTCCGGCGGCTCCGGAACACTTCCGGTTTTTTCCTCCGAAAAATCCCAGAAGTCCCCAGAATCATTCTGGCACCCTCCAAGAATTTCCAGACGTGTGCCGAAACCATTTTGACTTAATGGTATACTCCGAAACAACTTTTCGGTTTTACCGGAACTATTCCAATGTTCTCTCTCCGGAACTCTTCCGTTGTCTCCGAAACTTTTTCGGTGATTTTCTCTCAGACTCCCTGTCTAGTATTCAGCAGATAGATGACCCTTAAGCGTGTGACCCTATAGGTTCGGTGAAGTATAGACATGACCCGGAACACCTTCCGATCAATGATCAGCATCGGAGCCGTGGACACCCATATCGATCCCTATACCCACACGAATAAATATTCGAGTGAACCTCCAGTTGCCGTGAGCTATTCCTGTTGCTTCGCGATATGTTACAATTACCCGAGGTGAGAAACATCGGCATCCTCGTGGATCAACACTTGTCCACAATGCCAGTTACCTCGTTGCCGGTATTGTTCTCTTTTCACGTTCCCATGTTTTGGCATCCCCGTGATCAAATCACAAAGTGTCTGGCCAGACGATGATGGATACCGTAACACCGAGAGGGCCCAGAGATATCTCTCCATCACCGAAGGAGCAAATCCCAATCTTGAGCTATCAAGTTACTTGACATACTTTTCCATGAACCCGTAAGCCGCCGTAATAGCCACCCATTTACGGATGACGTTTAACAAACCCCAAAGTTCATGAAGCAAGCATGAAGAAACTCGATACTCGCATGGTCTAAGGAATTATGCAAACATTAACTTCTCTGTGTTATTAACCATAAACTTATGACGAATGTATCTCATAGCATAACATCAATTCGGATCGATTCAACACAAGTGTTCTACCAACATCGTGCCCTCAAAATTGCCGGCATGGCCATGCCCATGATCAGGAAAACAGGATCATCATGCAATACTTGAGCCAGTCTTAGAGGCAAGACTAGGAATACAATTTACCATTTATTATACCACACGTGCACATGAGTTTCCCTCCAAGCCTCGTTTTATTTGCAGACTCGAGAATCATTGCAGTTATAGCATGGATCATAAACATTCATTACAAACTTGGAGATACAAAAGTAACTGATATTACTGCCTCTAGGGCATATCTCCTACACCATATTCTTTCCCGCCATAGTCTGCCGCCACTTTCATTCCCGCCATTCTCTCCCGCCATTTTCTTTCCCGCCTTTCTCTCCCGCCATTTTCTTTTCCGCCTTTCTCTCCCGCCATCTTCTGTTGTGAACCTATATAACCACATCCGCAGTTAGGTGGGTCAGCAGGCCCTTCCTTTCCCTTTCGCTCCCGCCATCCTTTCGCTCCCGCCATCCTCTCGTGGAGATGTCTCATCCTCATTATCCTTTTGATCGTAGTTTTCACTCTGGTATGTTCAATCGTCTTCTTCGTCTAGCTACCAATTTCAAGATGGATGATAGAGTATTTCCATGGAAGGAACTCATTAGTAGTGACACCATAATGAATGAGTTGGCTCACTCCGTGCCCAAACAGATCCCATAGTAGGCAAGTCGCCGATAGAAGGCACGTAAGTTCGAGCCATGTCCTCATTAATTACCAAAAGGTTTGTCAACGCTGACGTAGGGTGGACCAATAGGGAATCTCTCATATGACCAAAGCTGCAACAATAGTTGACATCCGACAAGACTAGATTTTCTAGACTTCAACTAGTAAGCTTTGCAGAGGCCTCTATACTTAGCCGCTAACACAGCAGAACCAAAACTCATCTGGACAATGTTCTCCGGGCAACGTGCGTTAGCCATCTCTCATGCAACACCAATGAGTCGTGCATTGACAGTGGTCACGTGGTTCTCCGTGAACATCGTCTTGCCGAAAAACCACATAATATATGCCTCTAAGTATCAGTCAATATGTGCCTCTGACAACTGAACATTGGGATATCCTAAGGCGACAATCTGAAACTGGCTCAACCACCTAAAAAGAGGCCCATGACGATCGTTGTCTAGCGCCGGAGTAGTTGGCACCGCAGCCAGAAAACGGGCATGCATAGATGCTAGCCAACCAGTTTCTACCTCTAAAGGTCATATGGCAGCACCGGCCAAAGGTAACCCTAAAATGTAAGACACATCCTGCAAAGTAGGCGCCATCTCTCTCCAGGGAAAGTGAAACGTATGTGTCTCTGGTCTCCATCTATCTACTAAGCAGGTAGGGAGTGACTTGTCGTAACAGAAACGTGATACTTGCCTCTTGTGCAACTGCATTGGTTCACCTTCGTCATCCAAGTCCGGATGATCAACCCACTCATCCAATGTACCCTCAACCAGTCGTGCCAAGGGTAGAAGTCCAGCCCAACTTAACCTACAAAATAAATAGAATGTAGCATACAATTAGCGTCTATCAAAAGGATGTCAAACATAGTAAGTCATTATACCGACACATACCTATCAACCCATGAAGGATGTATCATCCAGTTAGACTTTGGGGTGCGGGTGATTAACACGTCTAAGTTCGTGCCCGATTCCGTAAGTGCGCCTCGGTGCCCTCTATCGATATTACCATTAAGCAACGGATATGAAGCCATATCCGCAATTAGAACATAGTCCACACATATTATAGAATAAAACATAACCCATCATATTACAGGTTAAAACATAGTCCAAACTTATTACAAAATAAAATATAGGTGTTTGCATACTACAAATAAAAACATAGTCCCACATATTACACATTAAAACATAGTGCAGACATATTACAAATAAAAACATAGTCCGACATATTACAAATTAAAACATAGGCCGACACATTATGTAACTTCTGAGTTATTCATTCTTCGTCCGCCCCTTCGGCCTCGACTGCCACGTCCAACACGACTGCCAGGACCTCCTCTTGCTACTGTTGTCACAGTCGTCGATGTGGAAGCATCGTCTTTCTTCAGGTCGGGGCAATATTTCATCCTATGCCCATAAGCCGCGCAAAGCAAACATTGTTTGGTTGCTCCACTAGCTTCAGATTGATCCCTATCGTTTCGGATGTGCTTTACCTTACGCCTTCCCCTGTTAGTTCGCCGAAGTTCAGGATCCGGGATGTATACTCTCTCACCATCGTTTACCTTGTTGAAATTGTCGACGACTCTAAACCCTGTCATCTCACATGTACAGACATTGAGTACTGCCTTTTTTGAATAGTATGGAGACACGAAGGAGATAGCGTCCAACTCAATCTGGCCACAGGCAGCCAACACATGTGAGCAAGGCAGGTGCAATAACTGCAGTTTGTTGCATGTACACTCACAAGTTGGATAAATTTTTTTTCCAATTTTAACCTCATGCGTCTTCACCTCATTTGTAGAACCAAAACCATCAGTAGGAAGCTGAACCTCATACCTCCTTTCCTGATTACCTATGAGTGTGACAGTGTGCTTTTTTGCTTTTTTTTATCTTTTGAGCCATGTACTCCATGACACGGCTACAGTAAGGAGTGTTCTGATTATCTATGATATGCTTCTTTGCTAACTCGTGTCTTTCTCTGAAATATCTCAAAGTGCCATGGAATACACCCTCCACAATAGTTGTCAGTGGCAATGCTCTATTCCCTCTGAGTAAAAAGTTATACACCTCAGCAAGATTGATTGTCATGTGGCCATACCTAGCTCCATGGGTGTCATGTAGCAAAGACCAATTCATTGGAGGATCTTTCTCTATCCACTCAGAAAAATTCTTTATTGCCCTGCCTTTCTTTCTCTTTGTATTAGGAGGGTCAATTGCTGACAAGTCACAAAGACCAACTGGCTCTTCAAGCTCCGCGATGAGTGCTATTAATTTAACCTGTTCTTTTTCCATTTTCTTCCTAGCAAGGACCTGCTTCTTAGTAAACTCATCTAGTTTTGACCAAATAAATTCGTATTTGCGCCGCTGGTTCTGCTTGCATAACGTTTTGAACAAGTTTATCAGTCGTTTGTTCTTGAACTATGAGAAAAAAAATGCACCCAGATGGCGCATGCACCACCGACTTTGCAAGTCCTTTCAAGGTGTTGGCTTGTCAGCTGTTGGATTACTTAGTGTCTTCACGGCCTTCAATATACCAGGATGTCTGTCATGAATGACACACACATTTGTTTGGTCCTTCACGATCGTAATTTTAACTTGCCGAAAGAACCATACCCAGCTCGGAAAGTTCTCATCCTCCACAAATGCCATGGCTTGTGGGATGATTTGGTTGTTCCTGTCCACACCAATAGCAGTCAGGATTTGCCCTTTGTACTGACCAGTCAAGAATGTACAATCCACAAACATCACAGGAGGACAATGCCGGAAAGCTTCAATGCACATACCGAAAGAGAAGAATACTCGTTTCAACACCTTGTAATCTGGTATACTCTCCAACGTCGTGTGTTGTATGTTAACATAAGTGTCGGGATTCCTCTCCTTCAGTATATCAAGGAGACGGACAACATTATCATATGAGTCGAAGAACGTCCCAAACCTTTCCTCCATAGCCTTCTGCTTAGCCCTCCAAGCCTTCCCATATGGAATGTCATAATTCCATCTGACCTACATTGTTGTCTGGATATGTTTTGCTTCCATATATTTCTTCTTCACTCTCTCAGTATACATAAGTTGCGCTATGAGAGTTGAAGTAAGGTTTGGATGACGAACGAACATGTTTTTCCTCACACAATTATGCGGGACAACATTAGTCACAACCCAGTGGATGTTATACTTTGGCACGTGATCGTACACCTTCGCAGGACAACCTGATTCAACACACTTCACGATATATTTTGTTGGACTCGATATGTATGTCCAGAAAACCATCTGCGTAGTCATAGCCCATTTTATCACCGCATACTTCATTTTTTTCATACTGTCAAACATAGCCCCGATCTGTACTTGGTTACATTGCCATGGAGTCTCATGGCCATTGTTGACAGTAATGCCGGTGGATATGTCCTGATCTCATGCAGCAGGAATCGGTACCTCCACTTCATCCTCGGAATTTTCAGAATCCAGATCCTCCGCAATCCCATCCTTGTCCTCTTCCTCCATCACCCTCTGCATTTCATTACCTTCCTCATCCCCATCAGCAACACCAAAGGCAGCTAATACTATCGACTGAATACTCTGCCCAGTATCATGACCACTAACATTGTGTGGCACATAATCTGACTCTTTCTCGGCTTGGCTAGCATCCACATCCGGTGGCTGTGACCCGGATACATAAATCTCGTTAGCCACTTGACAACTCTCGCATGATTCATACCTCACGTTGAGTTGTACGATATTCTCCTCCTTCGCCACTAGTTGCACTAGGGCATACAGATGGATTCTTCGGTCTCTGGAACGACTTAATATGGACAACCAATGCTGACTCCTATCTATCGGAATTAACTCCCACTTCACATTTTTATAGGATTTGGTCCACAATGCATGAATACTGACGGAACAAACTTCAGGATCCACGCCAAAACTAGTAGTCAACCAGTGCTTCAACTGCGTAATGTCCAGTCTGTGCGGGTCTGAAAGTGTCATGAAGCATTTCCTAAACTCGCTAAGATCAACCCCAACTCATTATATTGAACATTACCAGGGCCGTAATACACAGTGAAATTTACGCATTCAGGCATTTTCACCTGTCAGACATTGCCAGCTTCTCATTATTCGCAACGAACAAATCTATACTAAAATAAACATACACTAAAATATACCTACCTACACTAAATAAACCTACTACGTACACTAAATAAACCTACACTAAAATGAACTTCACTAAAATAAACCTACACTAAAATATGCTTATGTACACTAAATAAACCTACACTAAAATGAACCTACACTAAAATAAACCTACACTAACATAGGAAGCTTTCACTGAAAATGACTACACTAACTAAACTAAATAAACCTACACTATTAACACATACACTAAAATCACTACACTACATAAATTATTTTGTGTACATTAAAAAAACTAACCTAAACTAACAAAAAGAGGTATACCTTCGACGCGTGTGTGCCCTTCTTCTTCCTCTCCACATTCTTCTTCCTCACCACTCCACCTTCTCACCATTCACACCTCCACCACCCCACCATGTCTCCTCTAAACGAACAACACACTACCCCATGGTAAAAAATGAGACCGCACGGCGGGGGAGATGGACACGATCTATTGTTTCAGTGGATTAAATAGGAAAATGGGTGGAGGATGAGGAGATCAAGGGGAGGATTTCGGACAAGAAAAACGAGAGAGAGAGAGAGAGAGAGAGAGAGAGGGGATGAGCAGCGAGCGAGGAGGAGGAAGAAGAACCCAACGTCGGGACTTATCCAGGGGCTCTTCGGCCTCCTGGAGGCTGACGGGCCCTCTTCAGCCTGTCGTGGGCCGACGGCAGCCTCTTCGGCCACCCTTGGGACGATGGGCCCTCTTTGGCCTCCCTCTGGCCGACAGGCCCCTCGTCGGCCCAACAGTGGGCCGGCGGGGTGATATTTTTGATTTTTTTTTGAAAATCGACTTACGTTGTCCGAATTTGGTACAAAAAAGGTACTAGTTTTGAAAAAAAAATCTCAGGAGAGGGTTTGCTCCCGCCACCGTCGCCATTTGTGAAATTTAGGCTCACTCGTCTCCGGCTGCCATCTTAGGTGCTGAGAGGTGGGGAGACGTCGGATCTTCAAGACCTTTATGTTCTTCGTCATCGTTTAGTGATCATCATAATTTTCTGAGACTAAATTTTCTCTCATTCTTTTGACGGTGTCATGAGGTTAAATAGTTTTCTATCGACGCAGATCCAATTATTCGGATCTGATGAGTTTATGTTGTTGTGTCATGCTTTTATTGTTGGTCTGATTCTTTGTGGAGGTGAAATTGTTCATCGGCATCATGGTGAAGATATAGTGATTCGACGGCCTGCACTTCTAGGGCACGTTCATCGATCAAGGCTTTCCATATTTTCGGATGGACGACCCAAGGCGGGTTAAAAAATCATTATTGATAATGTTCTTGCTGGTGAAAGAGTGACAACATCATTGCTCCACTCTAATTGCAGCCTCTTTATCGAAGCCTATGGAGTATTTCTTCGAACAGAGATTGATACTGCGAAAAAGGCGTTTTCAAGAGATTTTATTGTAATTTTTAATTATATGAGTTACTTTATATTTTCTTGAATCTTAGGTTCAAATTAGTGTACCTCTAATTGTTATGAGTAAGTGAGAGGTGTTTCTAAAAAAAAGCAAAAGTGATGGATGTAAATAGATAATTTTAACAGTAACTAATTGACGCGGATCGACATGGAAAACATGTAGCCAAACGAAGGTCGATGGCTGCAATATAACCCATCAGTGCAAACTCGATCGATCTATCTCTCCGGTGGGCAGGCAAGGAGTTTAGGGGGTCACGCCGATCGTCAACGGTTAGCCAGAAAAGATGCATGGCTGGAAATGAAGTGGATATACCATATTTCGACCGTCGCACACAATGGATCTATCTTTTATCAGTCTCTGCCATGGTGATGATTCTTTCATATGGGATATAAGTTGAGCATGGGAATTTAGTTTGTTGATTTTACTAGCAAAACATGGACAATATGCCACGATATTTAAAAATATATATATACATATGGGATATTCAGTTTCGCGTAACAGAATATTATTCAGTTACCCTACTTGATTGGACGGACGAATTCGAGCGGGTGGACTGATGCTTTCATTACGCCGAACTGATCATCTTGTTCAGTTCAAAAATATAATAATCAAACAGCGCAAGAAAAAATCATCGGAACGGGGCGTGTGATATATCGTTGGAAAACCCTTGACATCTAAACTACAGTCATATAATTTGTTTTTGTAATCATGGTTTAAAAGCAGTTTAAAAAAAACGTTTTTCTTAAAACCGATAACGTAAATCGTATTTTTGAGTTAATTTTCAAACAGTTTGTCAGAATTGAGGAAATGAGATGGCGTTGAAAAGCTGATGAAAATCCGCATCTTCCATATTCAGATTGATTTTTGAAATTCTGTATGATTTCAAAGTAATTTAAAATATGGTGAAATTCCGGGCGAAACGTATTTTCATGATTTTTTGCAAACAGCTTGTCGGATTGATGCAAATGACATGGCGTTGGATAGCTATGGAAAATGCACAAAATTTGCATTTTGAATTTTTTTTCTAATTCTTTACGGTTTAAATTCGTATTCGATTTCGATAAAATTTGGTTACGAACGTGATTTTTTTGAAAATTTTGTCAAAATAAGGCAAATAATATACCGATAGGAAGCTATCGAAAATGCAAAACTTAGTCATGTTGAACGTTTTCTCAAATTCGCAACCGTTTAACAGTAATTTTGAATATGGTGAGACCCATCTTGCTGTTTTTTCCCGTCGGAAAACAAAGTAATCGTACTAACCAATATGTTTGTACCGAGCGGTTTTTCACTGAACGTACTTTACTCAGTTTTTTACTGTTTTCGTTAGAAATTTTCAACCATTTTTCAGAGTTGAGCAAATTATATTATTCTGTTAGTATTCGCGAACTGATGACTTGAAGCAGTTATACTGACGCTTTTCGTCTCGTCGAGCTGGGGCGTGGCGCGAGGCCGGCTGGATGGGACGGCATGACGATAGCCTCCGACGGTAGGAGGCGAGTTGAGGTGGGCGGGTCGCAGCAGAGCCCAGCCTCGTACTGACGCTTTCCATCTCGTCGAACTGATCGTCGAGCAAGGGCAACGCGCAGGACCGGTGAGCTTGGGCGACACGACAATTGCCTCTGACGGTAGGAGGCGGGTCGGGATGGGCCGGGTCGCAGCAGAGTCCAGCCTCGTACATGTTGGACGCGTCGCTCCCTTATAGGGGCCATAGTAACAAAATAATATTTTGTTACTAGTAACAGAATAGCCATGGTAAATCCTTTTAATATTTTGATATATATATATATATGTATATGTATATGTATGTATATAATATATATATGTATATATATATGTATGTATATACATATATATTGTATATATATATGTATATAATATACATGTATGTATGTATATATGTATATATGTATGTATGTATATATATGTATGTATATATGTATGTATGTATATATGTATATATATAAAATCCGTTTAATAATGAATCTAGAAATATGTATGCGGGCCCTTGATATTTATTTACTATACTCATTTTGCCTAACCGGCAATTAATATATCTAGCAATGCATGGTGAAATGAATCAACGCGGGAAAGAAAACAATGAATCAACGCGCACGCACTAGGTCGCTGGCCTGACGGAGTGACGGACCAATTTGACTGCATGCCAATGGATCCAGTAATCAGTGTGAATCAGGTCGGGCAAGCTGGGTTGTGGAATACAATATCAAATGAGCTCGTGAGCCTTGGACTATATACGTACTATAATCACTTCACCGGCTGCAGGCTGGCTGGACACAAAGTCCAAGTGGTTGACTAGCTCGCCACACGGGCGTGCCATTTCCATTGAGAGAGGTACGCATGCATGCACCTACGCACATACATATCGGCTGCGATCGAGCCAATGAGACCCGGCAAAACTGCGGCAGCCGGTCGATCGGGCTGGTGGCAGCAGTAGCTATCGACTGAAAGGCCAGGCAAACAAAGGTCAACTGGCCGGATGGATCACATGGCGGCAAGCACCGGACGGCAATAAAGAAAAACAATCGTATATAGGTACAACAGACCTCTGTGCTGGATGTGTTGGATCAACAGCTCCATAAGTCAAGGGCATCTACTCCCTCAGTTCCTAAATATAAGTCTTTTAAGAGTTTCCATTAGAAAACTATATACGAATGTATATAGAGTTATAGACACACTTTACAGTGTAGATTCACTCATTTTGCTCCGTATGTAGTTCCCTTGTGAAATCTCTTAAAAGACTTATATTTAGGAATGGAGGGAGTACATACGTACCATGCATGCACAATGCTTTATTTATCTACTCACTCCATCTTAAACAGCCACCAAATGCAAAAAATTTAACACTTATGGTGCTAGTCACTAATTTAATTTATCAATATGCTACCACTTGTGTTGCTCAATAACTACATGTTATATGAAGAGCAATATCATAAATCACAATGCTCGAAACTTACTTATCCGCACGAAGTATAGAAAAGTGAGGAAGCAATTTGCAAACAGATTACTGTGAAAATTCAACATATTATTCACAATGTCATGATTATGTCAATGGAATTGCTATGATACATCCTCCAAATTTGCAAAGTTCGGGGGGAGTAGTTTCCCAAACTATAACATGTTAGCAATCATCAGATTGCATATATTGTACTCCTTTTTCCTTGACGAGTTTTTCCTAATGGTTTCTCAAAAAAGGTTTTTAATGAGACAATATAAACACAAGTGTCCATATATGCCATATCATTTTCTCATTATGTCTTTCCCACTCGGTTTTAAAGGAGTTTTAAATGGAATATCAAATTGTACTCTTTTTCCTTATGAGTTTTCTCTCAAAGATTCTCATAATAGATTTTAATGGGGCAATATTTTCTCAAAGATCATATGTCATACTTCCTATTTACCCTGCCATTTTTTTAAGAAAGTACTCAAGTCATATTAATTGTTCTGTAAACTCATTGATGTGTTCTCCTTGTTCAAAGGTTTTTCTCGCATGAGTTATCGAGAGAAAATAATCATTATACATCATTTTCTCTTGATAACTCCTGCTAGAAAAACCTGGTCTTCATTCGGTGGCCCGAGCCGGTGATGATGACGCCCTTATCGTCATTTCCTTCATGTAAGCATGATCGAGGTGAAGCTCCCAATTCCTCCCAATACCTCCGGGGGAAACCCTAGATCAGTAGATCGGATGACAGAGGCACTCTTGTGTTGTTTCCTCCTTGGGGGCGTTATTCTTGAGGTGCACGCGGGCTCGAGGGACCGGTGGACGACATCTTTGGTCGAGCGATGCTTCAGCCTACATATTCCTGGCAGCGAATCTCGGCTGCGTGGAGCAGTGGAGGTTTGACGTCCGATGTGTGGCAATGGACTCGCATAGGAGGACGACACTGTCAGGCGTCATGGTGGCGTCGGTGGCAGAGAGGCCTGACAAGGTCGATGTGTCGGTATCTGCTTTGAGGATAGATCGATGGAAGACGGGGGCAACGACCCTTGCAGGGTGAGTGTGTGGTTCCCATCGGGAGTGTGCCGGACCAGGGTGTCACTCAGTCCAGGCGTTGTGGCTTGGAAGGGGCATCCGACTTTAGATGCTAGGCTTTGATGCGATGTTTGTTTGGTATTTGGCTCGGACATTTGGCACCTCTTCATCAAGGGGATAGGAGTTGCGACATGTGTTGCCAAGATTATGGCTTCAGGTTTACTCATGTATTACTTTGTAAGGTCTTTGCGAATAATTAATAAAATGGTTGCATGCATCGCCTAGATCCCGAGGCTGGGGGTACATCCTCCTTTTCTAAAAAAAATTGGGTATACAGAATTAAAAAAAGGCAAATGGTCAGATGGACAAAAATAAGACAAGATTGGTAGCAAGGGGTTTAAACAAATATATGGTATCGATTATGAGGACACATTTAGTCATGTACTTAAATCAGCTAGTATCAGACTTGTTCTCTCTATTGAAGTCTTCGACAATTGGATGTGCAGAATGTGTTTCTTCATGGCTTGGAAAAGTGTACATGATACAACCACCTGGTTATGAGGTAAAAGGCAAGGAAATATGCACGAAGAGCATAGTATTCCAAGTTAAATGAGAAATTTAAGCCATTGGTTTTCAAGCATCAAGAGGAGAAACTTCAATGTTCTTTTATAGGACATGAAAAATCACTATTTTCCTATTTATCTACGTTGATGATATTATTATGCTTCGAAAAATCCCTTTCATTTTCCTATTACATTTCTTCCATAACAACCATGTTATTAGCAACTAGCTGACCGTCGAATGACACTTCCTATTGCAATATAGACCGATTACTTCTTTTTTCATCATCTTGACGACGATCGTCATGCACGTGTGGAAGTTTATATTGATTTTCCTCCTTTGTCTTGCATAATTTCAATCATAACTACTTGTAATGGGACAAGGTTTTGAACAACTTGTGAGACTCGTAGTGTCCAAATTCTCCTTCCGCACCCTATACTAGTTCCTGGATATTTGTAAGTGATCCATAGTCGGTTAGAAACTGGAAAGAGTTGTGGAATCGAAGGTGCAAAACATTAAAGTCGGAGCTATTTGGGGGTTACTGTGACAATTGAATGTCCAAATGGGCTTGTTCCTTAGCTTCTTGAAAAGTTTCATGATTAGGAAGGACATGAGGCATTGCATTATCTTGAAACCCAAACCTAGAATGTCGATCCTATATCCCATTGGATCAACCTTTTGGTGGGCCAAGTCGAGTTAAAGTGTTATCATCAATTTATACTAAACCTTTTTACTTTGTAAAATAGATTTTGTTTAAGATATACAAATATTAACGACACCATTTTGTACATGATATGTTAATTTGTTTTGGGGAATAGTTCGCATGAATGATTATGTAAACACCATCATGTATGATGAGGTAAAAAATGAAGCCTGTTTGAATAATTAATATTATAGATGCGGTTCATATTTTTGATGTGACTCTTTTTTTGTAAATCAATATTTATAAACTATATTGCTATAATGGATATCACTACAAATCGGGAAAAACAATATGTCAAATTGCACACTTGTATATGCAATTTCTGTAGAACTATTAAATATCCAGCAAACTTGGTACGTGCAACAAACTAGGTGAAGTTTCTAGAGTACAACTATTGAGTATATGACGAAGAGCAACGACATCTTTTGGATTTTCTAGGGGTTATAAAGGCTCGGAATACTTCAGATTTTTCCCTATGATGGTTATTCAATTCATATAATTGAATCATATAGGAGTTTTTTCTTACGAAATTTTGTACTGCATTCCATAGAAATTTTGGTATCCATTCACACCCCTTGAAAATAATCATTTTTTTTTGCATATGACATTGCAAACATGCCCTTTGAGATCAAGTTTGGATAGCGAAGGTTCTCTGCCTTTTCCCATAAGAGTGACCCTGGGTTAACGAACCCATGAGAGAATGTGCACCGCGAAAAAGGCTCTAATAAGTTATTGCGAGAAAATTAAATTCCAGTTTTTCAACATGACCTTTAGCAACCTTATGGGTGTAAACACTAGAATTAAGTCTGACATGGGATGAGATGTGCTTGCGACACGGTGAAGTGGAGGATGTGTCAAAATTACGCATTGCCCAATACGCAACCGCAGACCCTTACCATTGCGAGGTCACCTCAATTATGAAGAATAAATATCCGGACAATGCATTGGGAGTTTAATGACTACACATCATTAATCCCCAAGGATTGGATTTCACTATCATACTAAACGTTTATTTCACTTATGTTCAGCATAACGTTCCGTGTTCTCATTGGTCCTTATCTCGTCCTTGATCGATCTTCGGGATCCTAGGCACTTGCGAACCGGACGGGGCGGAAGTTTCATTGTAATTTGAGACGATAATGTATTTTTTCTTAGTATATAGCAATAGGCAAACACGAACTATCTCAACGTTGTAATTCTTTGCATGTGGTTGTACGATTTGTCTGGTGCCACCGCCAAAAGATGCAAGCCCGATATCGTTGAATGTGTTGCTCGTAGAGGGCGGCTAGTTATGAGGATGGACAGTGATGAACCACCACTAATTTGCTTTGTATTTTTCAAGCAAGAGGAACCGTGCGGAGCGACAAACGGCATAAAGGTAGATCCATGAACAAACACACGACCACACACGCCACCGCCGTGACCATCGGCAGGCCAAGTAGAGTCGGGTAAACCTAATCATGTCCTGGGCCAGGCCAGGCCGGGGCTTGCCAGAGCCCAAAAGTGAATCATGTGAATAGTGCAACTTTTATTTAAAATAATGATCTCAAAGGCACTTCAATATAGCATCATACGAGAGGGGCGTTTTGGCACCGAGGAGCATATGCTCATGTTTTTTGAAATGTGTTTTAAACATATTTTAAAATGTCACAAAATTTAGACAACAAAATCGCACGTACATCACAACATTCTACGTACTCACAAAGTCGTTTCTTAAAAAACTGACCTTTTTGTGTCGTGTGTGAAAAAGACAAAATCCAATGTTAAAAAGGTCTTTTCACAAGACATATATTTATCTTTTCTACACAAGCCACGAAAAATGATGTTTTTTCACAAAAGTCGACATGCGCACATAGAATATCAACATGTACATGCCAAATCTTTGTTCGGATTTTTTTGACATTTTGAAATGTTTTTCTGATAGCAAGAGCATATGCTCCCATGTGCCAAAGTGAGTTTCTCGTTTTATACCTCCTTTTTAGTTAAAATAACTATTTAAACTTCATTTCAGTCTGCTGTTCGGGCTTGACTTGGGGCGAAAAAGTCGAGCCCAAGCCTGACCGGATGTTGCGATTTTCGGACTGGGCTGCCCATAAACATGTCTTAAGTGGGGAGACCTCTACGCATGACACTACTTCAGACCATGCACTGGTAAACAAATGTATAATCTTCTCAGTTGGACTAATTTTTCCGGCAAGTGTTGTGCATGTTGATTTTGTTTGGCATGACATGAAATGGTGATTTAGTTTGCATGACACGGTGATTTTGTTCACACGCTGTCCCGCGCTGATATCTGACCGGTAGTAGTGTTAGTACGGGTGACACCGATTTGTTGGAGCAAAAGAAGGTTTATCCACGTCCCAATATAGGTTAAAAACAAGTAACCTCGATGGTCACGTACGTGCGTTGTCTGTGGCCAGGTGGGGATACAGCTCCGGACTAGCAGCGTTGTCGTCTGCCCGCGTCAGTGGAGGTGGCGTGGTGTGTTGGCGATCGGTGGCAGCCGTCTGATGACGATCGGACTGTTGAGATTGGTTCAGACACGCAGTTGGTAATTGTTGGTTAGCGCACGGGTATTGGACGGTCAATTTAGGCGGGACGGATTGATTGTCGTTAAGAGAACACTTTTTGGAATAAAAATTTATTATTTTCACATGCGCTATTAGTGTAGGATTAGACCTTGGTAGTGTGTGCACATGCCGTGTGCTGCTTTTTTCTTTAAGTGGATAGGTGCAGAAAGACCGGAACGACTCCATTTAAAATTTGCATTGCATTACAGTTCAGAAAATGACCCAAAAAAATGTAAAATTATAACGCAGCCAAAGAACTTTGCAAATATGACCTTGGACGGGAGAGGAAGATTGCAATGTGATCCATGGTCCACAGTCCACCAACGACATGAACAATTACATTACCACTATCGCTATGGCCATCATCCGTTTTCTTGAACCAGGCAGGTTAAATCCCCTTTCCATTACTTGCTGCGACCACCACCTTGGACCAAGGTAGAGTCAGGGGATATAGTCACCTAAGAATTAAAAAATCCGACATGATAGAGAAATATGATGCTTTTAGTTTGAGGTTTGTTTTGTGCAGACATGTGTTATGCATGTTGATTTGTTTTTTCGAAGGATACGGCGTGGTGATTTTGTTCACACGCTATCCCGCCCTCGCTGAAATATGACCGGTAGTACATTCTACGGGGGAAAACAATCTCTTGGCCCAAAAGAAGGTTCGTCCACGCACCAAAAGTTTTCCACAGCTCAAAGCTAAGCTATAGAGTCGTAAGTAAAGTAGTCAAATGGAAAAGGCAAAGGTTGTCGTTGAATGAATGCATACATAATTTACCGCGTGTTGAAGTAATTGACCTGAGTGAACGAGGTATCTTGGCTGATCGGTAAATTAATTAGGGTAAACCTATCTCGATGGGACATGGAGATCATCTTCTCTTTCCGGGAGGCGATCAGTTAAGGGAGTCACGACGTCGCCTATTGGCCGACGAACCGGGCCCGTTGATCGGTCCAGAAGGGTGGGTCTATACAATCATGCATGCATGTCGGCACTAAATAATTAGTCATTTTTTTTAGAATGCCCTAAATAATTTTCCAAAAAAAGAATACGCTATAAATAAATATATAGTTTCTGAAAGTTTTAAATAAACAATTGGTCAATATATGTTCCTTTTCGGCGGTTGATAGTTTCTCTCGCTAGGGCATGATGCCCGGTGAATTGCATCTAGTCTTATTTTGGTGATGATAGTCTCCTGTCGATGCCAGTTGGTAGTGGTAGATGTTTTGAGGTCGGATGGTTTGTGTCAATAGGTTTTTGTCTCATAATGGATGATTCGCTTCAGAGTCATTCACAGTGGGTTTTTTATTGATGCTCCAACTTGCTCTTTCCTTCAGTCTTTTTTGTTACTAGCTTTTCAGGTATGTTCTCGAACTCTGTATGGTCGAGACTGTCGTATTTCCATTAAACAATTAATGGAAAGGATGTGAGCCTGGTTGGAAAAAACAATAATTGGTCAATTTGGGTAATTCCCCTAAATAAATGGCCACCCACCAAATTCAGCAAAGCGCGGTGGACTGATCAACACGGGCGCGAGAGAAGGAGAATCACGGACGAACGCACGCACGTCATCGGTCACTGGCCTGACGGAGTCACGAACGGTGCATATATTACACGGACCGAATTGGCTGCACACCTGTGGATTTATTCATTGGTGTGAATCCAGCCGGGCCGGTTCCTGGATACAACATATAAGACCATAACAAATGAGCTCGTGAGCCTTTGACTGCGACTACTGGTACACCGACCGGCTGGCTGGCTGCCCAGCCACAAAGTCTAACCGGTTGACCGATAGGTGTATATACAACGGCGTACGTACGTGGCATGTCCGTTGAGAGAGGGCAAAGGGGAGGCAGCTAGCTGGTCGAGCTGGTAGCGGTCGCTATCCAGCGAAAGGCCAACAGCAAGCAAAGGTCAACCGGATGCGCCGGATCGATCACATGCCGGATAGACACCACACAGCTTAGATAGAAAACCGGATGCGCCGGACCTCGTACAGTGCAGTGGCTGGCACTGGCAGCAAGTAGCCAATTAAGTGTGAACCGGATATCCACCATGCAATTTATCTAATCCATCTTAAACAGTAGTACAATGGCAAAGTACTACAATGTGCATTAGTTTTGCCACGCCAGCACAGAAAAGGAACCTCTGCTAGTTGGCCATTGTCAGCCGGTCTGAACGGCCGAGGTGGATGCCTCCTGGCTCCATGTGCTATTGGAACAACTTGTGGCCATCAGTATTTACTGGCGTCGCTGTACCACAATGTACTGCATGCAATGCACCCAACTCCACTCAACTCGGCCACTTGTTCATGCATCATGTGCCCATTTTCTTCCATCTACCACAATTTTGGCAACTGTTCCATGCATGAATTGAAATAGCACAAATCGGAGATCTAAAATAAACTACTTCCTCTTATCCATAATTTGAACAAAAATCACGACACTAAGGCCCTGTTTTCGGAAGATGGGTTTCCAAGTTAGCCAGCTTCTCGAGGGAGCGCAAGCGCTACGCAGCTTCCCACGGGAGCCGGCAGCGTTCGGTAGCAAAAGAGAGGAGTTGCAAGAACCATTGTGGTTGAGCTCATCAGGATATGCTTTGAGCGAAGAGAAAAACATTTCGACCGGTACTTTGGGGTGGCATTGGATATAATTTTGATGAAGGGAAATATATATACCGGCCTTTGATGATCGGGTCACACTAATGGTAAAAGCACCTAAGTTAGCCCAACCGTGTCCGCCACCACCTATGGACCATGCAGCTTTGTTCTTCGATGGTTCACTATCGGTGCATGACGGGTCGGTGGCGTCAGGTAAGATTCTCAAAAGGCCAAATGGACATGTTATCTTTGCTTCCTATCGGTTCGTATTTAATTGCAATCATGCGTTGAAAGTGGAGATTCATGCATTAATGCAGGAGATGGCTATTACAATCCAGCAGATGGACCTACCTATCATCGTCCAGTCAGACTCCTCATAGGCCCTATCAATCCAATCGGTCTATGGACATTTTGTTGCCGATATTAGATCATTAATGATTGACATGGAGTTTATTCCGCAAATACTTAGTCGGGAACAAAATAGAATCGTTGATTGTTTGACAAATTATAGTCGAACTAAGTGCACCACTACAATATGATTGCACCATGAACCATCATGTATTAAGGATCTTTTGCCTCTCGATTGTAACTTTATACCTATGGACTAAAACTTCTTTTCACCCTTAGAAACACAGCAGACAAATCTAATATGTACTTGGGTGTGGATAAAACTTCTGTTGGTTCAACATATCGTTTTCACCAGGAATAATGTCAGATTTCAGCTTATTAGCGCCGGACAGCGTGTGAACAAAATCACCACGTCATGTACTCATGTGAACTACAAAATCACAACGACACTTGCCAATAAAGAATAGTCAAATGGAGAAAAAGGTGAAAGTTGTCATTGAATGAATTAATTTACCGCATTAAACTATTATGAGTACCAGATTACTTGCATCAACGTAGATGGACGTCGAGGCATGCATGCTGATTAATTAAACTGGTACTTTTGGCAAACCTATCTCAAAGTCGTTTTCCCTTTCCGGCTGATGAGTCGATGAGTTCAGGGAGTCACGGCACCGCCGATCGCCTCATTCGTGGAGGGACGGCGACCGGAAACGATGGATGGCTAAGATTTTTGTGGATACGAATCCATGATGCGACCCGACC
Source organism: Hordeum marinum (assembly GCA_022496015.1). Classification (NCBI taxonomy): domain Eukaryota; kingdom Viridiplantae; phylum Streptophyta; class Magnoliopsida; order Poales; family Poaceae; genus Hordeum; species Hordeum marinum. The sequence goes on along the minus strand of CM039674.1, from coordinate 551,250,103 downwards.
AAGCGACTGTCTTTCATGTTGGCATGTGTTTAAGTTAGCTAGCGTCCCTTGCAGGCAATAATATCTAAGCTCAGCCTGCGCCTACCTGAAACTCGATGTGTTCGCATGTTAGTTGTCGCACTTTGCTTCGGAAAAGGAAGCACACACACGCACGATCGAGAAACGCACGATCGATGGACTGAGATGCCAGAGCAACAGGCCATACTGGATTCCATTCGAAATGAGGCCGAGGTGGAGGCCAACCACCGGCTCATCCGACAGAGGCAGACGGAGGCCGACGCCGTCTTCGACGATCTAGAGGCCGAGATCGAGGCCGAGGAAGCCGCAACGGATGGGGCCGCAGCGTTGGAGGGGACCACAGTGCCAGCGCCGGAGGGGACGAACCTGTGGCTGCCGCACATCTATCCGCCGAAGGTGATGGAGAACGTCGACATCTCCGACGAAGAGTAGATAGCTCTTTACGTAGGACATAGGTTTTGTGTAGTTGCATGCTTTTGTATGAATTTGAGGAAAAAATATGAGATGTTCAGATGCAACGAGCTTTATTTGAGGCGTCCACGGACGTTTGAGGGACCGGATTTGCAAGATCCGTATGTAGATGCTCTAACGGCTCACAACTAAAAAACTATAAACGGAAGGTAAGGCATCATCCATATGAACAAGCGGCATCATTTCGCTCCCTACCCTTGAACTGTCGGACCAGAGAAGGGAGAAAGTGGGAGCATGAATGACCAGACCCTTGTCCACTAAGCTAAAAAATTCAAGAACACTCTGCGCTTAGGTTAGCCCTCCCCCGCCTCCACGTCGTGTGCCACTTCGGCCTCGACGACCACTGCCTCGGCTCTTGCCAGACATCCCCCGTCCTACCTCGTGTGCCACTCCGACCGCGACGGCCACTACTCCCTCTCCATCGTGTCTCTGGCGGATCTGAGTTTTGAAAGAGGCCATGCCTTCGAGGATCGTTTCAGAAGCCATCTAAATCTCTCGATCAATTTCTCTGAAGGATCTAGACATCATGAATTCTTTCTGGTTGCGGAGTTCACGAGATCAGAGATCGGGATTACTGAAGAATATGTGGGAACAATTCTTTTGGCATGCTTCGAAGGACGTGCTTCTATGCTTAAGGTTTGTAAGACTCAATATCATATGTTAAAGTTCTCAGTTTCTTCTATCAATGTTGGCTTTGCAATCTACAACGGTGGCAACATTTCTATACCGTAGTTCAATTTGGGATTTCTTCTTTCGGGTCGAAATGGTGCTAAGTCTAGGCGCATTGCTGATCCGGAGATGGAAGAGGGATGGACTTTGGTCTCTAGATCGAGATATAATACCAATTCATATGCAGAGGTCATTCATGATTCAAGATTATTTGCTCGGACGGGTTCTCAACAGATGAACAACATTCAAAACAACGCGGCGAGATCTTCGGTGCCGATGGTTACAATTTTCAGCAAGCCTCAATTCCCACATGATGCAAGTGTCAATGCCGAAATATGTCGATGCACATTTAGCAACCGTTCAACCGGATGGAATTCAAACACTCATATATCCACTACTTTGAATCCCAAACCTAGAATGTCGATCCTATATCCCGTTGGATCAACCTTTTTGTGGGCCAAGTGGAGGTAAAGTGTTATCATCAATTTATACTAAACCTTTTTACTTAGTAGAAGAGATTTTGTTTAAAATATACTAATATTAACGATACCATTTTGTACATGCTATGTTAAATTTTTTGGGAATAGTTATCATCCTTCCTATATCCCGTCAGATTTTTAAGTTGTATGTAGGCGTATGTTGTATCAACAAACTAGGTGAAGTTTCTAGAGTACAACTATTGAGAATATGATGAAGAACAACCACATGTTTGATTCAAAGGATTTTCTTAGGGGTTATAAAGGGTTGGAATACTTCAGATTTTTGCCTATGATGGTCATTCAATTATATTAGTTGAATCATATAGGAATTTGTTTCTTAGGAATATTTGTACTACATTCCATACAAATATTTGTATCCATTCAGACCCCTTTGAGATCTGGTTTGGATAGTGAAGGTTCTCTGCCCTTTTCCTCAGCCTGAGTTAACGAAACCCATGAGAGAATGTGCACCATGAAAAAGGCTCTAACAAGTTATTGTGAGAAAATTGAATTCTAGTTTTTCAGCACGACCTTTAGCAATCTTAGGGGTGTAAGCACTAGAATTAAGACAGACATGGGTATGAGGTCTTCATTCTTACAACCATATATTTGTTCTCGGGGTCATCTTGATATTAATTTATGCTCTAGAATACACCCGTTAAGATGTGCTTGCGACTTGGTGAAGTGGATGATGTGTCGAAATTACATATTGACCAATGCGCAACCTACATCAATATTCAGATGTCTAACGGCAGGCCTTTACCTCTGTCCCTTCTTCTTTCTAGCAATGGATTCCAATTTGGAGTACATATACGAGCATTATGTTGAGTCGTCCGACGGCTCGTCGGACGAGGAGGGCTACTCCGATGAGACGGCGATGATGCAGGTGGACCTTAAAGATGTGCAGCATGCGGATGAGCATGTTCTGAATTTCAAGGGCTTAATCAAGGGTCACCGAGTTTATTCAAATGCATCAACAAATTTGACATCGACCAACTCACGAGCAGCTCAAGAAGGATTTGATTGAACATCAGTGAGCGTTAAAATGGGAAAACAATGTTAGGATGTAATATTTGAATTTTTTTAAAATTTGAACTAGTGATGCATGCAACTAATTTATTGTTTGCATCCTTTGCATGCAGCTATTTTAATCGTGCGGACTTGGAAAAAATAAGGAAGCCTAAATGTATGCTACTACGGTTGAATGACGTCCTCCCACGTCTATGTCCACGGATACGGAATTTTTTTTACCAATGCATGTTGATTTGTTTTTTGAAAGGACACGGCTTGGTGATTTTGTTCACACGCTGCCCCGCGTTACCTGAAATGTGACCGGTAATACATTGTACGGGGGAAAACGATCTCATAGCCCAAAAGAAGGTTCAACCACGCCCTAAAAGAGGTTCAACCTTGGTCGTCGCTTCGAAAGTCCGAAAGCGTCGATTTAACATACACATGTACTACAACAAGTTATTGCCTCGTTTCATAATATAATAACAGTTTTAACATTACAATAATATGGAAAACGCTTTTATAGTAACAGTATCTTCAAATGTATCAGGAACATGAGACTAGCAAATACGCTGATGTGACAGATAATTAAAAAATTTAAGTAATATAGACAGATACCGTAACATAATAAGTGTTATGCTATTAGACAATAAATAAGAACATCTATAATACTAATCCATAATATTATGTATAACAAAGATAGTATTATATACTAGTATCATATGCATGATAATAATATAAAGGGTAATTTTTTATGCATGATGATAGCCACACATCCTTTGACATAATTGTCTTTTTATATAAGGTATTGGGTTTTTATGACACTGACACATGTGTCTTTTTATTGTATACAAATGGTGTTTTTCACTTCTGTTTGTCTTCAGTTTGCATAATACGCCTAAATAAACGGCCACCCACCAAATTCAGCAAAGCGCGGTGGACTGATCAACGCGGGCGGGAGAGAAGAAGAATCACAGACGAACGCGCGCACGTCGTTGGTCGCTGGCCCGACGGAGTCACGAACGAATGCATATATTACATGGACCGAATTGGCTGCATGCCTATGGATTCATTCATTAGTGTGAAATCCAGCCGAGCCGGTGTCGGTGTCAGAACTGGCGTTTCTCGGGTAGGGGGTCTCAAACTGTGAGACTAGTATCGACGGTAACAGCAGACGATGGGGACACGAGTTTACCTAGGTTCGGACCCTCCAATTGAGATAATACCTTACGTCCTGCTTGATTGTATTGATGGTGTAAGGGGTTACAGAGTTGATCTACCTCGAGATCATATGTCTAACCCTAGATGAGTTGTTCTCTCACTACTAGGAAAAAGCTTATACACAGAACCTTATCAGTAGCGCTGGATGAAAAGACGCGCTACTGCTACTGCGCGCGTCAAAAAACGGCGCTATTGCTAACTACTTAGTAGTAGTGCAGCTTTTGGATAGGGCACTACGACTAAGTTTGAATCTAGCCACATGACATGCCCCACTTAGAAGTAGCGCCTCCACCGCTATAGCTATGTCATGTAGAAGTAGCGCTCTTTCCTAAAACGCGCTACTGCTAACTTGACATAACCCCCGTTCGGACTTCCTCCTCCACTTCTTTCCTTCATTCATTCTCCATTCGATCGACCCCTCTCCTCCGACGCCGTCGTCGCCATCTGCCATCCGCCACCTGCCCACGCCGCCGTCCGTCGTCGTCCTTCATCGCTGATGTCCCTGCCCTCAAGCATCGCCGAAGCCATTGCCGTGTCGCCGCCTCACCTCTACGCCAGCCTCGTCGTTGCCGCGCCACCGTCTCCCTCGACAACACCATCGTCGGGCTCCCTTCCTCATCCACCTCCCCGTTGCGTCTCCCCCGACAACCACCTCCCCGTTGTAAGCCCTCCTCTCCCCTCCCCTCTTCTAGATTATGAACCCTAGTTAGGATTAACCCTTGTTAGTAAGAACCCTATGTTTCAAATTAGGACAGGAATTTAGCTAGGTTTTGAAATTAGGACAAAAATTTAGGGTTAGGTGTAGTTAACAGGATTCTAGGTATTTTAGGTGTTTCGGGTGTAGTTAATAGTATTCTAGATATTTTGGACATGTCATATTTGGACATGTCATATTTGAAAAATGATGGTTATGTGCAGGGTAAATGATCTGAGTGGCCTATGTTTTGCCGAAAATGTTGATTCATTTCCATTCCGGTGAATTTCAGGTGCACGATATGTCCATTTTTGGCAAAGGAAGCCAAAATATCCCAGGAATTTTAGCATGACTTGTGCTAGAAAGTACGCATATGGAGTGTCGGGATTTGCTGCGACGGGAATGAAACGGCATTTCGGCAAACCATACACCTTTTTTATGTCATTACTCATTTAATTATAGTTTAAGAGTGAAACGAGGAGACTTAATCGTATGTCTGCTAAGTGCTGACTTTAGGTCTCCTAAGTGTTTGTTAATTTTGTTTTCATAATTAAGCATTTGTTATCGACATCGACGATGCCTGGCCCGCATCCTCGTTGTCGACTCGGCGGAGGAGACCTGCTTGATTACAGGGGCCATGTCCGGGACTGGGCTTCGCCGGGCTGGTACTAGGAGGTCCTACCTTCCTAGGCGCGCAACTTGGTGAGGAGGAAGCCTATTGGGGATATAACCCCGTGATATGACCCGGCTGGAAGGTTCCGGTTGATAGCATTGGTTATGAGCCGGCCCACGAAGACATGTATCAGCTGGAGGCCCAAGATGATTGGCGGCTCTTGATGCGGGCTGGACGACAGAGACCCGGATGCGCAAGACCTTCCAAAGGATGGTCTTGGCTAGTAAGATAGAGATGGATTCAGAGATGTAAACATGATCCGACTGTACAATTGTAAGACCCGACGGTTCTGACCTCTTATATAAAGGCAGAGTCGGGGCGGCTTAGAGGCAAGTGATTGAAAACTAGGTCAAGCTTCTAGCCCCTTATAATCTATACAACAAGCAATAACAACACAAGCAGGACGTAGGCTTTTACCTCGACTTGAGGGGCCGAACCTGGGTAAACTCGTGTCCTTCGTCTCGATCAACCCCTTTGAGTCCACTACCATGGCGATGGCTCTGAACTCAAGTCTGGTAACCCGGACATCTGCCGTGACAAAACCACGACAGTTGGCGCCCACCGTGGGGCACGCGTTTGGTGGTGTTGAGTTCTCAAAGGGCTCCCTTCCAGAGCTCGAAGGATACGTAGTTGGGAGGATGAGCAAGAGTCGCCGCGGCTGGCTCTACATCGACGATGCCGGCTGGAGGCTTGGTGCTGCTTCCGTGGAGTATGGTTTTAGGGTTCCGTTCGGCGGGATCCAGGTGTTCATCAGGAAGATCGACGGATCTACACCCGGGCCGGACGTCTGCACCAACATCGTCGAACTGGCTCGGCGTCTCCAGCCCGCACGTAAGGTAGGCCCTGCCCGTGTTAACCCGGTTCAGGGGCATGTCTTCGTGGGCTTCACTCAAGGGATGGATCTGGAAGCATCCGGATCTCAAGGGACGCTCGTGCACTCCGATGATGAGTCGTCAAGTGGGAAAACTGAATCTGTGTACCAGCTCAGCAGTGGTGGCCTTGGGGGCTACGGTGACACTCGCCCCGAGTCAGAGCACGGTGAATTAGATGAGCCGGAGCAGCCGTCTCACGCGGCAGTATTCATGGCAGGGCCAGGGGCGGCCGGGTCGGAAGCTAACCCTCCCCAGCCGCCGGCTCAGGGCCTTGTGGAATTGATGGATGAGCTTGAGGCTTTGTTAGGTACAGAGGTCACACCAGATAATCAGGTGGCTCGTAACACAGAGATCGCAAGGATCAAGGGCCGGATGGCCGAGGAGCGTCAGAGGCTAACTGATTTAAACTCCCAGATGGAGGCGGAGGCAGCGCGGCTCAAGGCCGACGCTTTCCGTTTGGGGTTGGAACAGTTTTCAGCGGCGGCTGTGCACCGCAGGAGGCATCAAACTCGTCTGCCGGAGCGCTATGAGGCGAGGAATCTCTTCAACATCCCCGGCTTTGGGAGAGCGGCGGCTGCCCCTGGGGAAGGGCGAGCAGTGGCTCACATGGCCCCACCCGAAGGGTTTACGACACCGGCGGGTCATTATTTTAACCCGACCGAGAACATGATAGCAGCAGTCACCCAGCTTGGAACGATCCCTATCCCAGAAGGCACCCTTTGCGGAGGAGGTGAGGAACGCTATCGGATATTTACAGACGGCCGTGGCTCAACAAGAGAAATATGCTTACAGCCGGAGCCGGATCCACTCCACCCCTCTCCATAGTCGAAGTTTCAGCCGGCGCTATGAGTCGCCGGCGGCTTCAAGCAGTGGCCCGTATCATGGGCAAAGGGGACGCGCGGCGCTAGATGCGCCGGCCCTGGTGGACCGGGCAAGAAATAGGCGAGAACAAGAGGCAGCAATAGTTCCCCCGGGTCTTGGGCCCTCAGTGTTGACAGAGGCCGGAGCGGTTGGTGGCACCAGAGCCGCGGGAGTTCCATGTTTAACTCCGGCTCTACTGTGTTATGAAACCTTCCGGCGGATGAAGTTGCTAGACAAAGATCTCAAAACTTCTTCTACTGTGTTTCATGGCGTGGTGCCTGGTAAGTCGGCATACCCAGTGGGAAAAATCTCTTTGGAGGTGGCTTTCGGCGATTAGTATAATTACAGGGTGGAGACCTTAGGGTTTGAGGTGGTCAAGATTAAGAGCCCTTATAATGCGTTGTTCGGGCGGCCGGCTTACGCCAACTTCATGGCTAGGCCTTGTTATGTTTATTTGCAGCTTAAGATGCCCGGTCTAAATGGCATGATTACGGTTCATGGCAATCGAAAAACGGCTCTTGAGTGCGAGGAAGGTGATGCGGCTTATGCTGAGGCTAGCTGTGCACAAGAGGAGCTGAAGTTCTATAAGGAGAACGTTGACCCGGAGGACATGACCCCGTTGAAGAAACCAAATACAGAGGCAGAGCAGCCACTCAAATTTTCAGCGGATGATACTAAAACAATGGACTTTACTCCGGGCGACCCATCCAAGCAGTTCACCATCGGGGCTCACATGGATCCCAAATAGGAAAGCGCGCTCATCGAATTCATCCGTGAGAACCGGGACATCTTTGCATGGAAACCTTCTGACATGCCGGGTGTACCGAGAGAGTTCGCTGAGCACAATCTTAATGTGGATCCGAAGTTTAAGCCGATCAAGCAGTTCCTGCGGCGGTTCAACGAGGAGAGGCGCAAGGCTATCGGGGAGGAAGTCGCCCGGCTCTTAGCTGCTGGGTTCATAGTTGAAGTTTTTCACCCGGAATTGTTGGCTAATCCAGTATTAGTGCTTAAAAAGAATAGTACGTGGCGTATGTGCATAGATTACACGGACCTCAACAAGGCTTGTCCGGCTGATCCCTTCGCACTCCCTCGCATTGATCAGATCATTGATGCAACAGCCGGTTGTGAGAATTTGTGTTTTTTGGATGCTTATTCAGGGTATCATCAGATCAAAATGGTAGTCAAGGACCAGGAGAAGACATCGTTTATCACACCTTTTGGGGTGTTCTGCTATGTCTCCATGCCTTTTGGGCTCAAGAGTGCCCAGGCGACTTACCAGCGGTGTGTGCAGAACTGTCTCCATAGCCAGATTGGCCGTAATGTTCATGCTTATGTGGATGATATAGTGGTGAAGTCTAGGAAGAAGGAAACCCTCTTGCAGGACCTGAAGGAAACTTTTGACAATCTCCGGGTGTACAAAATGATGCTTAACCCGGCAAAATGTGTCTTTGGTGTCCCTGCAGGAAAGCTTTTGGGGTTCTTGGTGTCTGAGCGTGGCATCGAGGCTAACCCGGATAAGATCAAGGCTATCACCTCTTTGCGAGAGCCGACATGCATCAATGACGTTCAGCGTATTGCAGGCCGGATTGCGGCGCTGAGCCGGTTCATAAGCCGGCTTGGGGAGAAAGCCATCCCCCTATATCAGATGATGAAGAAGACAGACAAGTTTAAGTGGAGCAAGGCAGCCGTAGAGGCGCTGGAAGCTCTTAAGAAGCAATTGACTGAGCCGCCAGTATTAGCCGCTCCGGCTGATAAAGAGCCGCTACTCCTATATGTAGCAGCTAATAGCCGGGTGGTCAGTGTGGCGATTGTTGTTGAACGTAAGGAAGCAGGGAAAGAGCATCCCGTTCAGAGGCCTGTCTACTACATCAGTGAGGTCTTGGCTGAGTCCAAGCAGCGATATCCGCATTGGTAGAAGCTTGTATACGGGGTCTTTATGGCTAATCGTAAGCTGAAGCACTACTTTTTGGGCCATCCAATAACTGTAGTAAGCTCTGCCCCGTTGGGGGATATTATTCAGAATAGGGAGGCTACGGGAGGGATTGCCAAGTGGGCTTTAGAGTTGGGGCCTCTTAACATCAGTTACACCCCTCGTACAGCAATTAAGTCTCAGGCCTTGGTGGATTTCATAAATGATTGGACAGAGTGCCAGGCGCCTGAAGAGAAGCCGGACAACACTTACTGGACTATATATTTTGACGGGTCTAAACAGCTTGAGGGGTCTGCTGCCGGTGTGGTTCTCACCTCCCCGAAAGGCGATAAGTTTTGTTATGTGCTCCGGTTGATGTTCCCCTGTACTAATAATGCTGCTGAGTATGAAGCTTTGCTCCATGGTTTGAGAGTCGCTAAAGAGATGAATTTAGGACGGGTTAGATGCCTGGGTGACTCAGACCTTGTGGCTCAGCAAGTTTCAGGTACTTGGGATTCTAAGGACCCACGGATGGCGGCTTATCGACGGGCGGTTGATGTTGTTGCAGGTTATTTCAGAGGGTATCAGGTGGATCATATTGATCGTCGGCGGAACGAGGCGGC